>OY720675.1:182270818-182603318 GCA_963170755.1 Amphimallon solstitiale
TTGCGTCCAGTTTTAAGCAAAAAATAGCCCGTACTTCCCTCGCGAGCTGTCATCGTGACGACATTTCGATGACATGTATAATGAATAGAGTGTCTTTGTATTTAATATATCTTAATAATATACAGAAAACTCGTTATATTTATTACTGTACTTACGTGCGATAATACACTTTAAGTTTATTTTATCATATCCGTCGGCATTGTTCATATATTCATATAGAAAAGAAATAGTAACAATTGATAATAATAACACTAATACATATCTGAAAGGTGCCACATTTCAATTAAAAATGCACTTTTCCTTCGTAATCTGCTTTGAGTATACATTAAATACAATTTAAAATAATTCGCTCAAATATGGAAGACAGCAATGTCTCCGAAACTTTGATCTACATTTTCAAAAATATTGAAATATCTCGAAAAGAGGTTGAGTTACGTATAGGAAATATAACAGTAAGTGGCCTTAATTTAGCCTATAGCATCAAAATATCCCATAATATACAGGCTGTTCCATTTACATTTTCATAACTTTGGTGTGCCAAATTTTTTTGGATCACTCTGTATATTTCAAAATAATTTTAAAACTTACCCCTAATGAACCTACACAACCTTTAATAAAAATAAAAATAAAACATATTACTGCTTTTCGTATATCAACCGACGGGCATGAGGTGCCCCACCCTGTATATATAAATTCGTATTAAAGTTCGTAATAATGTATGCAGCAATTACATAAAGATAATGTTCAGTATTCCAGAGGTGATGGCATGTGACGAAGAATAGATTATAAAATAGGCAATGTCCTAGATTGAGAAATATAGTAAAGTATTAAGACTCAATGTAATTGCATTGATATGCCTGACTAGCAGGGTTTGAAAGGGATAAGATCTATAACCGAAGCAAGAGATTGACCTAAGACCAAATTATAGAGAACCAGATAGTTACGAGAGTATACAGGGTGTTTAAAAAAGATGCGGCAATATTAAAGGGGTTGATTGTCCAGGTCATTTTATACAAAAAAGTTTATAATAAACAAGGTCCGCAAACGCTTCGTTACCGATCTACAGCGTGTTGAAGTTTAATTAAAAGAAACAGTAAAAATTAGATTTCTCCAAGACGGCATTAAAGATCATAATGAAATTTTAGCCGTGTTATTTTTCAAGAAAAAAATAGGACGCCGCTGATTTCTCTAAAAATAAAAATATGTTTCTATTCTTTGTTGAATTGTGAAGAAAAAAGCTCTCTTAACTTTCTATCATACGACGTACCGTTTTTTAGTAAAAAAACACATTTTAGTGCATGTACATTTATTACAGATTTTTTTTTTAAATAACAAGGGTTTTATTTAAAGGCAAAAACAAATATTTTACCATACCAACAATTTTAGCAAGCAAAAATTACAATAACTGTGCAAAGTGACCACCTCGAGCTCGGATGCAAGAATCCAATCTTCTCCTCATTGACTGGCGAACTCTCTCAAAAACAACAGGATCGGTTTCAATTGAGTTGCACCCAGCAATGATTCGATTTCTTAAGTCTTCTACGTTTCCCAATGGAGTAGCGTACACCAATGACTTCAAATGGCCCCACAGCAAAAAATCCAGGGGATTTAAGTCCGGGGATCGTGTAGGTCATAAGTGTGGTACACCTCGGCCAATCCAGCGATTTCCGTATGCTTGTGTTAAGAAATCACGAGTTACTTCACTAAAGTGGGCTAGTGCGCCATCGTGCATATACCACATTGCATCTCTAATTGCTAATGGTACGTCCTCCAGAAATCCAGGGAGCGTGCTTTCCAAAAAGTTGCGATACACCTCTCCGGTTAGTCTCCTTGGTAAAAAAACCGGTCCAATTAGGCAGTCACCCACAATCCCAAGCCAAACGTTCAAAGAAAACTGATGTTGAAAACGATTTTCAACAATTTCATGTGGATTTTCGTCACACCATACATGGTTATTATGGAAATTGGGTATTGCATTTCTTGAAAAATTCGCTTCATCGGTGAACAGAATCAACATCAGGAATTGAGGGATTTGAACCATTTTCTTCAAAAGCCATTGACAGAATGCAATGCGAGGAGGAAAATCAGCAGGAAGTAATGCTTGAATGCGTTGTATATGGAATGAGTACAACAAATTTTCCTTTAGGATGTGCCAAATAGTCCCATTACTTACATCCAAAGCGTCAGCAATTTTTCGAGTAGAAGTACCTCGATCTTCTTCAATCATGTCTAGCACATCCTCTTCCACCTCTACCGTTCTTGCTGTCCTTGGCCTTCCTGCTCCTCCATTTCCTCTTAATGTGCCTGTTTCATAAAGACGCCGATGAATACTTTCGAAAGTTTTTCTATCAGGAGCAATACGGCCAGGAAATCTTTCAGTATACAACTGCCTAGCTTCTAATGCATTTCGATCAGCAAGTCCATAAATGTAGTGCATGTCGGTCATCTCTGCATTTGTATAGCGTTTCATGATAAGGAAATTCAACAAATTCGACACATACAAAATTATTAATCATATGTCATTCAATATGTCAGTGAATAAAACAGGACTGTTTAAAAATATTTTTGTAAGCATGATAAATGTACATGCACTAAAATGTGTTTTTTTACTAAAAAACGTTACGTCGTACGATAAAAAGTTAAGAGAGCTTTTTTCTTCACAATTGAACAAAGAATAGAAACATATTTTTATTTTTAGAGAAATCAGCGGCGTCCTATTTTTTTCTTGAAAAATAACACGCCTAAAATTTCATTATGATCTTTAATGCCGTCTTGGAGAAATCTAATTTTTACTGTTTCTTTTAATTAAACTTCAACACGCTGTAGATCGGTAACGAAGCGTTGGCGGACCTTGTTTATTATAAACTTTTTTGTATAAAATGACCTGGACAATCAACCCCTTTAATATTGCCGCATCTTTTTTAAACACCCTGTATACATATACAAAAACAAAAACAGATTAATGTATTCAGATAACGGGCCCATACTCCAATCTTGTTTATATAAGTTTGAGGTGTAAACAACGATACCGCTTTCAGGTACCATTAGTTCTTACAATATTAGAAGAAGAGGGCAGGGTTTCAGTATTAAGTTTGACGAAATTAGTAGTACAATGATCAGGTACCGTTAATGATGTTAATAATACCTTAGGTTTAGTATAAATAAGCCATCTTTGTAAAATTCAAATCAGTACTGTTCTATATACGCTACGGTGTACAGACAACGTGGTTTTTATTAATCAGTGCTACTGATGACGACACCTTAGCTGTCGCAATGCGTATCTACCCACTTGGCAAAATCACAATTTAAGAAAAGGATGAAAATACGTATTTGCTAATGTAGAACAAGTGAGCATATAGTGATTTTGCCAAGTGGGACCTTTCCGCTTAGTGTGGTGAAGTGGTTTTTGTAGTGTATTTTGTTAGGTAATTTTGAATGGCAATATATTGCCGGACAATTGCTCTCTTGTATTCATGAATAACCGAGTGCAGAGAATAAAGTGTCTGAGTATAAGCTTTTGAAATTAAATAAAAAGCGTCCTTACCACAAAATGTTCCTAAAAAAGTTTTCATGAATTAAGAATTCATCTGTTTTCCACTAACGAAATTATAATTTCCAAAATAAATTAAAGTTAGGGACGATATATCTAGGAACAAGCATTAAATGTAACCAATAGCAACAACACATAAGCGTATCCCACACTCAATTGTCACTACAAGAATGGGAGCGTGCATTAGGTATGCCCCACAGATACACACATACATAATTTTGTAGGACGTCTCCAGGCAACTATATTGTCAGAGGCAAAAGTACAATAGTGGTGTTTACGCAAAGCTGCTTACCTAGCGTCCTCTAATCTCATTTACTAATTTGACCAGTGAGTGATTCCCAGTTATTTTGCGTGTTAAAATTCGTCTCTAATAATATTTTTTTACTATCGGTCTTAATGTTTGCGGCTAGTCTGTTGTGTGGAATTGGTACAATTTCTACGACTAACTATAATATGTAAAACGGCAATGACACAACGTTTCGATTGTTAAAAATGAAATCATATTTGTTTTTCACTCAGTTTGTTCTGCTAAAATTTAATGTACTCTGCTTGAGTGAGTTTTCGAATCAAATGCTATTCCACTATTCGACATTTGATTAAGTATTTGCCTTAATACCATATAATGTTTTAGTAACGTATATTCATTCACGTCATTTAAGTAGATAGATAATATCTGCTATAATTTTGCACACGAGTATATACGGGTATTATAAAAAAAACTTGAATTTTTACAACAGTTGTTGCCGAATGCGCAGCGGCGTTAACTTAAGACACACCATAGGCGCTGGGCTAATAATAATTCAAGACCACCAGAGCCGGCGTAATTGGCGCGAAGTTATTAGGAAATATTAGTGCATGAATTACTTATTGTTATTACTGCTTAATATACTCGGCTTGCATTCAATCAAGTTTCTCTTTCAACATATATTGATGTCCTACACATATGTGTAGTGTGAGCGCGAAAAGTTGAAGCAAAGATGCAAATAGCAATATGTAATATTTAGGATGACAATTTGTATTTTTAACGTCGTTTTAATGTGTCAAGGCCTATGGAGATGGAGGTTTATCTACAGTTTATTAGCTATCTCTCATATATGATAAACTATATTTCAAAAAAGATAACAAGAAAATTAACACCTTAAAGGTCAATATAGGTAATTTTCTTTCATATACGTTAAAGTTTGAGGAATGAAATAAAATATATTTATGTGTACGTAACTTGGTTCAATGTTTAAAATAAACAAACGATGTCGATATATTTGTTATAATGGACTGTTTTCCTAAGCATGATAATGAATTAAAAGTGAAATTATAAAGGAAAACCCATGTACGTTTAAAAAGCTATTCACTAAATAATCACGTACATACATTTTCGATTACTTTTAAAAGTTACGGTCGATAACTTTATTCCGAAGTTCTAATTTATTGGCTAGAACGTTAAGCAGAACTTTTATCATTCGGTAAAGTTTCTTTACTACTGAAGACCTCCAATAATATATATATATATATTACATGAATGTACCTACACAGTTTCATATTTTCTTATGTCTTACTTTCCGGATTTTAAACGTATAAAGTACGTACTTGTTGGAGATTCATACTTTATTTCAAATTATTATCAACGTAATACGGTATATTCTATACATACAAGTTGACATGGTAAATGTAACGTCCTGATAAATGAAAGACAATTCAATTTCAAGTTTACTAGGCATGTAAGAACGTAAATTTCCTGCATGCTGTTAAAGTAACAGTAAATATGCCGTACAAGAAAGTGTAAACTATTGCTTTATAGAATATAAAGTAATAGACAAAAATCGTTAAAGAAAAGTTATTCTTAAATGATACTAATTTTGTATAAAGTAAAAAGCAAACAATATAAATTTAAAATAAAAATAAACTAGGGGCGGTCATCAAGTCTGTAACAATTCGTTATTTTAAATATTCATTTCTGAGTCACAAATTTATTCTTGATACACGCCCACCAACTTCTTGTTACTAACAAAACTTCAACGACAATTTATCTTTTTAAAAATAGTGATGAATTCAAGTAACTTTAGTTGTCTTCATATCGAGATGAATTATTAGAGAGAGTTTCATACCGTGACATGATACTTGTATACAAAGTCTTTGACTGTAAGTAAAAGGTTTTCAATGCAGTTTATGTTTTATCTCATAAAGACGGTACTCTTGAGAAAAATCAGATGTAAAAACATCTGATATTAGTGGTACTCTAATTTTCTGGCTTACAACAGTTCTTACTGCCGACATCCGAACCAGAACGACTTTATTCGATCAAATAATGTAAATTATCTACACACTGAAATCATACTACAATATACTGAGGAAGTTAGTGTTTCATGTTAAGAGTACGGAATGGCGCGTTACTGGTAACTTAATTTTCATCATTTTAACTTTGCAAATTAATTGAAAAATACACAACATTTAATTGATTTTCTTTTTAAGATTTATGCAATCCAACACTTAAAAATGACGTAAAAAATTAATTGATAAATTCTGTATGTCCATACAAAAATTAGGAATTTAAAAAGAAAGAAATAAATTAAATGAAAAACTGTACTGGGCGAAACGTCGACAGTAGTAGCAGAGACCACGACGATGCGGTTTCAAGTTGGAAACCAAGATGGTATAGCTAGCTTAGCTCATATATTCTGGTACATGCTGACACATAATTATGGTGCATGGTATAACGTAGTTTATATACACACCGTTGTATTGTACGAAAGGGAACCAATTATTAACCGGAATTTCCTTATATCTTCTATACTCTATAAAGACGAATACATTTGTCCAAACGTTCATTTCATTGTTGGAAGCACGTTTGGAATGCGTCCTCTTTGATACCTGTTGGCGCAGTCGTTTCATGCTAGGGAATAGGAAGAAGTCTGAGCAAGCCAAGTCTTCGTTGATGCCAACAACTGGCGAGCACTGAGAGCCGTTTGCACTGCAGCGTTGCCGTGCAAACGGTTGGAATTCCGGTGAATGGTTCATGCAGCCTGAACCATTCACCGGAATTCCACAAAGCCGGACGTTTTCGCGCAATACATCTGCACAGTTTGAATTCTGATTCGTTTGCTTTCAAGAAAACAGATCATCATCGTTTTTGTTTACTCCCGAGCCCTTTGTTTGTGTACACTCTGTATATAATATTTACATTAATCTTGGAACCGGAGTCTTGCTTGAATTGCATGTACCACATCTGCTATTTGTTAGACATTGTAAATTGTTCCCGATATACACTCAACTTTTTCTTTAAGGTATCTTATTTTATTACTTTATGGTACTCCACCGAAACTAAGGGTCCACTTGACCTAGCCTAATAAATCTTGTAGGCATTTAGAAATATTTAAAGATAGTTCAACTGTAATTTTATGAATTTTAGTTTACTCATCCCTTTGTGGTCATAAAACAATATTCGTTTGTTGTCGTATCTTGATTTAAGGGCGTCCCATGCAACATTATAATTTTCAGCTGAAATGGACAGTAAATGTAAAATCGTAGCAGCATCACCAACCAAAGATGATTTTAGATAATGAAATTTTTGAATGTCTGGAAGTGACTTGTCCGAATGTATAAGAGAATTAAAAGTATCAAAAAATGGTGTCCATTCTTCATAAGACCCCGAAAATGAGGGAAGATTTGACGATGAACTTTGTTCAGAAGTGTTATTATTGAATATGTTTTGATTTGTTTTACTTCTTAGAAACCTCAGTTAAAATATCAAGGGAACTCTTCTTGCAAGAAAAATATATTTGAAGTCAGTTGCTTAACATACCTCTAGTCATTAACAAGCGCTCCGCGTTTTCTGTAACACCAATTAAGAAATACAGTTTGTAATGCGTAACTTCATTCGATAATGTTATTATTGTAATACTTGTTTATTTTAATAATTAAAAACTTATATATTTACCATTTTGATTTGCTGAGTTATCTACGCAAATATACGAAGTTTTGTGAGTATGTGTCTTTTTAATCCAGCTAACTGTCGCCGATCAACTAACAAATACAGCCTATACGGCCTTAAAACCCGTGGGTGGCGAGCTCATTGAACATTACGCATTTGACATAATACATTATCAGCGTCAAATAGTGCTACTGTTCGCAACAACAGTTTTCATCATCGATTTCCCCTAACGAGCTTCTTTTGAGCGAGGCAAGATAGGTGAATTCCATTGACATGAGTGTAGTCTACTTTCCCGCTCGTACCCATAGCACCACGACTCATCGCCCGCCTGTGATGATTTTGTTCAAAAATTTGAATCGTCTTTGAATTCGTTTTTCAATTCACGACAGCCCTGAACCCTGGTGAGAAGTCTGAACACAAACTTTGCTGCCATTCATCGTATTCATAAATCAGCGGTCAACATGTGTTGAATTAAACTACAGGACCATCCGGAGAAATCTTTGAGCTGGTCGCTTGTCCTGCATCGATCACCACTGATGAGATTGCAAATTTTGTCAGGGTTGTTGTCGGTTTAAAGGAACAAGAGAACAGGGCGGATATTCAATGGCCATTTTTAAATCAAAAAACATATTTGCACATTTCAGTTTTATTAAGAGTATTTTCTACTTAATCTGTTTGCATCATCACAACAGTTTACGTTGCGTTCTTGCCGAGTAAAAAACAAAAGTTCACACATTGTTCTTGAGAATCAGCCATTTTTGTGTGTCACGAATAGAACTGCCAGAGAAACAGCACTCGTCGTTGTTAGGTGACGCCACTTGACAAAGTGACTCAGGAGAAGACCAACAACGGGCCCCTAGTGGCACAACTTGGTACTACTGACAACAAGGTAAATGCAACATGGAACAACTACTAACAAACAAACAGACATTGATAATTAACTAGCCAAACTTAAATTATAACAATAAAATATGGAATTTTGAAGTAGAGATTTCATGTTTGGTTGCACAGTAATTTTTTTTTAAACCAAGGCTAACTAACTATTACACCCCCCCTCCATTTTGCATATTATAAACATGGGTATATCCCATTAAAGGGTTATAACTTTAAAAATACTGGAAATAAGTGCTATGTTATTGGTACCATTTTAAAGGCAATTTTAGAAGGAATATGCTGACTTAGATTAGATTAAAAAAGAAAACGAGAAAATAGTTAATAAAGATCGATAACTTAGACACGGCATATTTAACACCCTGTATATTTATTCACTTTGTTCAACCTCAAAACTAATAACGTGTTAGTCCATAAATTAGTAACACAAGAGTTACGTGGGGCATTATACACATTTTCAGACTCAGGCTTAAAATGTTAGATGCTGCAACTGTCAAGATTTTAACAAAATTATCAATACAACCAAAACTAACAGTCGTAAGTGCACATATCCATATATCATTCCAAAGATAATTTGGGTGGCTATCATTATAATAGCTAGAAAGTATAGCAATCTATTTAAAATAAAAAAGATGAAGTTGGTTGCAAAAATTTGGAACAGCCTGTATATTTGTAAATAAAATTACAAAATGCACAGTAGTCTACTACATACGTATGTAAAGTCCCATTGCTACAACGTTATTAGTTTTCATGCTAACCTCCGCCGACACACTATTGCCGCACCCGGTATATATACTTTGAAAATTTTGCATTATCATGTGTATGTTTCATTTCTATACATTTCATTCTACATTACAAATCAGGCATGATTTTTCATAAAATTTTATTGAGACCCTTATCTTTGAAACCATATGGTGTACAAGATTGCATTTTGCGGTAGTAGTATGAGTATTCATGGATTTTATAATAAACATATTCCACATATTCATACACATAATCTTAAACAGGTATCGTCGAAGTTTTAAGATCGGAGAAGTGTAACAACACTAAAAAGAGACAGTAACAAACTCCATTTAATATTAAACCTGGTGGCTCTTACGTAACGACAGTATAGGGAATAGCGACAAGAACTTTTTCTTTCGGTTTTGGACTTGATATCTGCTTTCAAGAAAGAGGGGACAGGACAAAAGCTTTAAATATTAACGAAGTCATACATAGGAAAGTGCAGCCCGTCCTGTTCACCGAAGACGAGTTAAAGTTCTTTGAAGTTAGCGCCATGTTTATATCACGAAATTTGACCGAAGTTACGGCTTGCCACTTCAATTGTATAGAACTAAACGATCGAAGGAAAAATAAATTAATATTGGACATGAATGACTATTTTTGTTATAGCAAACTTACCTTAAATATAATCTATTACAGCTATTAAAATAAACTAGTGGCGCCTATTGGTCGAAATTCGATATTTTTATGTAATTAATTTAATGTATTTGTAACACATATTATATATAAATTTTAACTTTCTGCACTCCTTCTCAATATGCGCTTTAACTATGCCAAATCTCACACTCCTCCGTGTGCGCAATATGCTTGAAAAGGGTTACACATTTTTTTCTTCACATATCAGTATACAGGGTGTAGCACCTAAGATGCCTCGGACCGTAGCTCATACAATATATCGAAAAAAGTCTAAGAGAAAAATTGTCCATAATTATAATCACCATTTCCCTAAAATATTTTTGCTCATCAATGCCGTGCCGTATTCCAGTGGCGTGTCAAACCTATGTTTTTTTTTAAATGGAACAATATACAGTGTGCTTGCCGACGACCTGCGTATAGGGCTTACTGTGAGAAAAAACGACGACACCGAGAATTTGTATGAGTTACTACGAAAAAGCAATATACAAACTGCTCCTTGGTCGAGTGTAGTGTTGGAAAAGAGGGGATTCGAGTAGATTTACGCTGAGGCTAGAACGGGCTAGGCTGACTCTCCGTTTAAGCAGGGCAAAGAGGATAGATAGCAGCTGTACTGCAATTTGTATATTGCTTTCTCGTACTAACTCATACAAACTCTCGGTGTCGTCGTTTTATCTTACAGTAAGCCCTATACGCAGGTCGCCTGCAAGCACATGGTATATTTTGTGGCTGATTCGGAAAGCCCTCAAAGAGTACTTTTTTTCTAATATAACGTCATATCTGTAACTTTAGAGGTTTTGCTGTTATAACGGTTTTCTTCGTAGTTAGACCGTACTTCGACATTTTTTTTGCAGGAACTAAATTGTACCGGCGTTTCGGTTTCGAATTTAGGAATAGACTAAGGCCACTTCTACCTACACTTAATTTTTTTTTCAAGTGATTTAAGGAAAGAAAATAATTTTTGATTGAGCTTTGCAAATAGTCAGTTTTTTCTAAAATATCAAATGGGAACCATATAAAATAATTACATCGTTGGATAATCGAAATTCCAAGTTTTCCATTTATTAAAAAATGCACATTTCATTACAAAATTAAAAAGAAAAAAGAAGTTGTTAGGTCAATTTGTCGAAAATTAGTAAACATAGTGTTTACTCAGCCTACCCTTAGTGTTCAAGATGACGACCTTCCCTTTGGAGGCATACTCGTAACTTCGACTCACAGGCCCTTAGACACCGCCCTTAGAACTGCCAGTGATACAGCACGGAAAGCCGCGCGAATCCTCTCTCGCATACCCTCAGCAGTAGTTGGTACCGTCCTGTAGACCTCATTCTTGATGTTGCCCCAGAGGAAGAAGTCTAGGGAAGTGAAATCAGGTGATCTTTCCAAAAGTTCAACCAAGTCGTCACGAAGGAACCTTAAATAATTGTTGCCATTCAGGTTCCCGTCGAAGAAGTAAGGACTAAGTAGGTGTTCTCCCAGTATGCCACCCCAAACATTGAGTGACCATCTTTGCTGGTGGTTTCCCATTCTCATGACGTACCGGTTTTCATTTACCCCATTTTTATGGAATGTCGATTCATCCGAAAATAACACGCGCATAATGTAGGATTCATCTTTGTCGATTTTGAGATTGCCCATTTGCAGAAATTCTGCCTGGTTTCAAAATCTTGAGATTGCAATTCCTGGTGCAATTGAATTTTAAATGGATGAAACTTGTATTTCTGAAGAGTTCGATGCACAGAACGCATTGAAACATCAGTGTTCCTACTAATTTCACGAACACTAATATGAGGATTTTCAACTGCAGCCTCCCGAACTTTCAACTCATTTTCTAAGGTCAAAACTGGCTTCGTTCTAACTCTCTTTGCCCGTTGAACAGTACCAGTAGACATAAATCTATCCAACACCTTTTTAAACGTACGTGGATTTGGACACGTTCTAGATTCTAGAGGATATCTCTCAGCGTACACTCGTGACGCCAACAAACTATTTCTGAAACATTCTTCAAGAATAAACACCATGTCAACCATCTCAACCATTTCTTGTTGAGTTCCAGGCATTCAGGCATCAGATAACAATAATGCTTCTGTCAGTTTATTGTTATTTTTCCGTTTGCATTAAAAATTGCACTTCTATTGTTTTATCATGACAGCTGACTTTGAAAAAGAACGTTTTTCGACAAATTGACCTAACAACTTCTTTTTTCTTTTCAAATTTGTAATGAAATGGGTTTTTTTTTGTTAAAAAATGGAAAACCTGGAATTTCGATTATCCAACGATGTAATTATTTTATATGGCTCCCATTTGATATCTTAGAAAAAAATTACTATTTGCAAAGCTGAATCAAAAATTATCTTCTTTAATTAAATCACTTGAAAAAAAATTAAGAATAGATAGAAGGCTATCCCTAAATTCGAAACCGAAACGCCCGCACAATTTAGTCCTGCCAAAAAAAAAATGTCGAAATACTGTCTAACTGCGAAGAAAAACCGTTATAACAGCGAAACCGCTAAAGTTAGGGGTATGACGTTACATAAGAAAAAAAAGTAGTCTCCGAGGGCTTTCCGAATCCGCTACAAAATATATATTGTTCCATTTAAAAAAAACATAGGTTTGGTACGCCACTGGAAACGGCACTGATGACCAAAAATATTTTAGGGAAAAGGTGATTGTAATTATGGATAATTTTTCTCTTAAGACTTTTTTCGATATGTTGTATGATAGAGGAGGTACGGTCCGAGGCATCTTAGGTGCTACAGCCTGTATATAAATAACAAAATGCACTCACTTTTTTGAAACCACCAATAATAAATAGGCGAGAGTAACTTAATTCAAGTTGCTGCTACACAATTTATTGTCTTTATACAACAGCTGTATATTAAGCAATATGTATTTCAGTAATATATAAGCATAAATATTTTTTTCTAGGAGCGGGCGGAAAATTGAATTTTCCACACACATTTTAGTGTGGAAAATTAATTTTCTCGCACCGTGCGGAAATAATTTTCCGCACCGTGTGGAAATAATTTTCCACCCCAATATGTCAAATTAATAATAAGCCGGTATATTATGGTGGTTGCGAAATGCTTTAGTTACCATGCGTAACTAACCAGTTATTTACTTTCATTTTTGTTTGTTTATTGTTAGAAAACTGTCAGTGCATTTCTAAAATATTTTGCTCGTGAATAAGTGAATCCTCATTAAAATGAATATTTGCCATTCAACAAGCAACTAACACCTGCTATATATTTAAGTAATGCAAATAATTGTACTTTTACAATAAATTATAATATAAATAATTAGGTATTAGATTTTGACATGTAACTATTATTGTTAATAATATTTTACCTTATGTTTACTTTATCAATAATCTAATAAAATATGTTTCTAAATAAAATATAAGCACGTATACACAGTTAAAAATATCTCAACTCACGCTCGTAGAAAAACTATTGTACCTAACACTTGCGGAAAATATTTTTTCCGCACTCGGCTGCTTTACCGAACTCCGCTACGCGTCGTTCGGTGAACGGCACTCGTGCGGAAAATTTCATTTTCCGCACTTGTTAATTAAATAGCTATTTTGTACTCATATCACATAACATACAGTTTTAAGCATTCATGTGGGTGCAGGAAATTCTATTTCCCGCACTCGTGCGGGAAGTAAAAATTAAATGTCAATTCAAATAATAAGAACTGCCAACTCAAAATTTTTGAATTAATATGAACAAATTTATAGTGTGTTATAAATGATAACGTATTTAACAGTAGGTATTATTTAAGTATTCGTACAACTAATATTGTTCAAACTTTGTGCGTGAAACATTTCGCGAACTCGTGTCCATAAAGCGCTCGCCTTTTTAAAAATGGCCACTCATTCGCGAAATATGTTTTCCCGCACTTGGTTCGTAAATAACTATTGAAATTTACGAAACACTTATGACATTTTTGAACATCACATTTGACACTTTTAAATGTCAATTGACATTTAAAAGAGTCAAATATATAGATTTTATTTTATTTATTTTAGTGTAGGTATATGTAACACATATTATACACACATTTTACCTTTCTGCACTCCTTCTCCATATGAACTGCCAAATCTCATACTACTCCGCGCGCACAATTTGCTTAAAAAGAGGTGCACAGTTTTTCTTCACATATTAATATACATCTTATTACATTTCTACTTACCATGCATCTTACTATTTGTACACATACATATTATATACATATCTATTGAGCAGTGGCGGCTGCTGCAGGGAGGGCAACGGGGCACTGCCCCCCGTGATAAACTTCTTTTAACAGATAAATTTAAATACCTAATTTGTATGTAATTTTTCTGATTTGTTTGATAACAAATAATATCCCTAGCAGCAAAATCAGTATATGCACACTTGTCCTACATTATTAAATATATATTTTTATCCTTCTCTAAAATTGTGATTTTGCTGCTTGGGTATTTTTTCGGAAGTAACAGTCCGTCTCTTCAGCGCGTTTAAAAATCACAGTCTGACGTAGGCTCCGGGGCATCTTGCGCCACTGCTCAGTTTGTACTAGAAATCGTGCGTATAAAAAGTGGTGCGGGGCGAGAGCGGTATATGTCACGATAGGGCACTAGACTGTGATGCCGGATGACATCCAGTATGTAATATCACAAAATAACAGAAGTGACAAAAGCGTCACTTGCATAATTCCGATATTTATGCGCAAAATCAAACAAAATGGCGTGTTTTGTTTTTGTTGTGTATGCACTTGTATAAATATAACCTGTCTTAATTTTATAACTTATAATTTACGAAAAAATAAAGGTGCCAGTTAAATTGTTGTTGATATAAATAATAGAAACTGTACGAAAGAAGAAATCCGGAGTACATAGATGTTGCATTTTTGCTTGTAAAAATGTTTAGCAACAAAGTATATTCTACAATTTCTTTTCGTTTCCTAAAGAAGAAAATCCGTAAGTTTTATAACAGATAGTTTGTAATAATTCATCTTTGTAGTAAACACTTTGAATGAAACTTTTTATATAGTGAAGGAACTTCCTTCGAAAATAAGAATTTTAGAGAACATCGTTATCTCTCACAGCCATAACCATAATGAAAAGAAACCAATTCAAACCTCACTGGTTAAGAAACTATCTAAAGGTAAATGTTTATTATAAAATGTTATTTTATAAGAACTAATTATTATTTGAAATTCTAAAAGCATACTAATTTCAAAATGTATTTTAGTATGTGTGGAAACTATGAATGTTCATAGCACAAGTGAACGTGAACCCACCTATAGGTATGACAATTAATATTTACAATACAAAATTATTTTATGAGCAAAACATAAAATACGTTTAGTTGTTAACTGAAGAATTCGAAGTCATTTTTGAACAAAAATTCAACACATATGTATTTAATCTAGTATAAAGTAGAATAATTTAGAACTTTTCAATTACAAACATACAATTAATTTGTTTTAACGAAATGTATAATTTTTTAATTTTATTTTACCAGTTATGGAAATTCCTACCCTATGTTGGGGTTCAAACAGAAAAAAAATCTCTGCCCAAACACCCACAAAGGCAAGACAGAAAATCTCTTAAACAGCATCGAGTTATAGCTATTAAATCTAAAATAAAATCCTATCCTAAACAGGAGAATTTACAATATTTTCTAGGGCGTTGTGACAGATATTTATCAAATGAACTGGCAACTGTTGTTAAATTTAATGCAGTTAATAAAAATAAGAATATTGCAAGATACAGCATACAGTACAAACAATTTGCTTTAAATATCTATTTTTTGAGATCAAGGGTTTATAAATATTTAAGTAAAATACTTCAATTGGAAAGCGTAAGAACATTACAAAGATTAACACAGAATTGGAATATAACTCCACGAGTGTTGATTTTGTGTATTCTGCAAGTGAAATAAAAACTGCTCATTTTACACCATAAGCACGTGAATGCATTCCACGCATTGATGAAATGTGACTAAAAGCTAATTTATTTTATAATATAACTAAAGACGAAATTGTAGGATTTCATAAAATAAATGGTCAAACAACATATACACCAGCAAAATTTGCTATGGTTCTCTTTGATAAGTGCATTCATATGAATTGGAAACAGCCAGTTGGTTATGTATTAGTCAGCAGCACATGTAGTGGTAAAGCTTTAGAGGAGACTGTAGATAATACAATACTAAAGTTATTTGCAGTTGGGCTTTCTGTCCGAGCACTAGATGTCGGCTCAAATTTTTGTAAATATTCAAAAGAAAAAGGAGTTACTCCAGAATCACCATACTTTTACTTAGAACATAAAATATTTTATTCTTTTCATCTTGTTAAAGCAACTAGGAACACATGTTTTAAATATACAATACAATTTGACAATTTTACAGCAAACCAAAAATATCTAGATGAATTTTATAATAAAGATAAACTCATGAACACCAAACTTCAATGAATTAGTTATTAATCATTTTGCTAATCGTAAGGAACGGCGAATGGATTTTATTTTCAAACAAATTAATTATATAACATATTGAGTTTATTTTTTTTGTCTGTACTTAATTTTTGAAATTAAACACTCAGACCCCCCCCCCCACCCGGTGCCCTCCCGTCCCAAAAAATCACGGGCCGCCACTGCTATTGAGTTTCTTTTATATGACATGTTTTATAACGCGGTCATAATTTCCCCAAATATACATTTATATGTCAGGTACACTTATATCAGTCATTGTCAGGCTGAGTATACTTGATATCTATATCTATTGAAATATAATATACCGTGTGTTTCAAATACTATTTCCAGCACAAGGATCTCACTTCTTGTACGAGATATTAATTTAGATGAAGAAATATAAGCAGAGTTTTAGCCGTTTCTAACGTTACAAAATTCTGGTGTGTAACATTTTTTTTTGCCAATTTTTAAGACAGACATTACATATCCTTCATCGTAACAAATACAGGAAAACATAATCGATTAATTCGAAATTCTGTTTCACCATCCATAAAACAATCAATTTAAAGAATATCACTCAAAAAAGGAGAATGAAAAGAAAAGTCCAAAAAGATATGTTTTTGTACCAGTAGTAAAAAATCATAGCATTTTTACACATAATAAAGCGCCACGAAATGTCATTTCTCGACCTGGAACTAATAACAGGTAAATAATGGGCATATTATTCACCTAGGTAAATAATGAAAACAAATAAAACGAATGTCGCAACCATGCAATCGCAGTAGTATGTATGTCAAGTTGTCAACCGTCAAAATTCATAGTAGTTTATTTTTATTTAGATCGGTATACTACAAATCATACCTAAAATCTAAAACTTATAAATGCTCTACCTCTAATTTAAAATAATTAACTGTATTTTATGTCAACAATAGCAAAATATGTATGATAGTATAATTGGAAACAATATCCTAACACGTAACTATTATAGATGTAAAATAAATAACTCTATTTTAGGTTATGTAACAAAAATATGTATAATATGGAAACAATATAACACGTAACTATTACAGATGTAAAGAATTGTTTAATTTATTTATAAAAATTGATAGTGCAATTATGGCATGTAAAATTTATTGATGGTTCAATTCTATTTGAAAAACCAGGATTGTGCAGATCTGTAGGCACTTTAATGACAGTATTATTAATTGAGTTAATTCCATAAGTATTTACGATATCTTCAGTCGAAATAGATTGTATTGCTGATGTTGATGGAATTTAATTCATATTGAAAATTCCTGTATTTATTGCAGGTGTGGTTGCGTAAGTAGATGTAGGTAGACCTTGCAACATACATGCTATATTTTTTTATTTACTAGGGAATCTTCGATATAACCTTCAGCTACAAAGTGGCTCCATTATTACAAAGTTTTGAGACGAACCATTTTTGCTATTGTGGATGTGAATAATAATTAAATCATCTTTCATGATGACATCAGAAATTAATAAATTACACAGCTCATCTCTTCGGCATGCACCAGCAACACCAATTACAAGAGCAGTCTACAGGGTTATAAATTATCAATAATTTCAAAGTATTAATATATAAACATACTACCTTAGCTGCAATGTAACATGTGTCGGGAGCCTCAGTAAGGAATTTTATAATTTCCTCGACTAAATACTAATGATTTTTTGGGCTTATAATTTTCGTTTTTCTTTTTAAAAAGGCAACTAATTTAAAACATTTTGATATGTTAATATCCTCTTTTAGGACAAGTGTAGCTTTCAACATTGAATAATGCGCCTATAAAGCCGAGGCTTTTTTATTTTTTGATTATCCTTGAAAATAAGCCAGAAGTACGTTATCAGAAGTTACTACTGTATTTTTGGAATTACACCATTTTTTAAATTCTGTATATGTTTTATGTATAAGTGTTTAGATTTATGCGGAAGCAAGTTCTCAACTGCCTGTTCTTCAGTCTCGTAAATTTCAGGTGGTGTACATCTAAACTCTTCAGACATTATAAATGGAATGAAAAATAATCTAATAAATACTTAATTTTTAGTTCCAGCATTTATGTCAAAGCTTATTTGTCAAATTTGTCAACATCAAAATATAGCCTACTTATTTGTTTATATGAAGTTTTATTACATGGGCATTCTTACATATATGAGTAAATTTATTCATAATTATTAAGGTTTCAAGGTCCAATTAGACTACTGGTACAAAAAATAGTATACATACTACGGTTAAATACCTTTTTTTTATTATTTTGACATATCTGAATAAATTCTTAGGGTTTTAGCAAATTACCAATTAAAAAGATGTTTGGGGTAACATAAATGTAACTATTTCACTATGTCACTTGCGCTATCTTTTTATTGACATTTGGTTTATAGAGCCCTTGTAGAAAGTGACATTTTATCAAAATAACGAAAACCTTTTGCTTCTTAATAAATAATAATACTACTTTATTTCAAGTGTCTTACAAACAATATATTTGAAGAAATAATTAAATGAAGTGATGGAAATCTCTTGGTGAAACATGTGGAAATATAAGCAAGTAATAACAAATAACACACTTGATATTGTTTCACAAATATATATAATTAAATACTCGATGTACATTTCGCCTTGCGGCATCGTCAGGAGTTCTCGAGAAACTAAAGTAAAATTTAATGTACTGTAACTACCTACTTCAAACAAAAATGTAAATAGAAAAATATACAAAAATAGAAAATTATGAAAAGGTCATGACTTATGCCGCAAGGCGAAATGTACATCGAGTATTTAATTATACATATTTGTGAAACAATACCAAGTGTGTTATTTGTTATTACTTGCTTATATATTTGAAGAATTTAAAAAACAGCAAATCAGAAATATTATAAAATTACAATAATAATACCCTATTGGGCTCTAACTCAATCAACAAAGCAAGTACTTGTTTCGTTTCCAAAAATTTATTAATATTTATTGTTAGTTAGTTTGGAGCTTATTGTCAAACTTTATTAGAAGAAAAGCAGCTAAAAAGTGATGTTAATAAAAAAAAATCAGGGTAGAAGCTTATTTTCATGAAAAAGTTGGGGGAATGAGCCTTAGAACTCAAAAAGCTTTTTGAGAATATCAACAATGAATAAAACGGAATTTATGCAAAAGCATAAATTTCAGAAATAAATATAAAATAACTCTGTCAATTTATTTAAAGAAAAAATATATAACACTATGTTTAGGAATATTTAAGTAGAATACAACCAGACATCGTTATATGATGCCCATGTAATAATTTCTTCTTCGGTAAACCACAATTTAATTTCTTCATTAGCCGACTCAACCGAATCTGATCCATGTATTATGTTTCTTTCAACGTCGATTGCAAAGTCTCCACGTATTGTACCGGCAGCACTATCAGTTGGACGTGTAAGTCCTATTAATGTTCTACCTATTTTTATAGAATTCCATCCTTCCCAAACCATCGCAACAACTGGGCCGCTGCTTACGTACTTAATTAGATTTGAGAAGAAAGACTTATCACTATGGACTTCATAATGTTTATGTAATAGTTTCTCTGTTGGCTGGAAAAAATTGAATACAGAATAATATTGGAGAAGCATATTTTGATTATGCTCACCCACAGAAATTTCATTGCAACTAGTTTCAATCCTTTTTGTTCAAATCGTTTAATAATTTCTCCAATAAGACTTCTTTGAACACCATCTGGCTTAATCATTAGAAATGTTCTTTCGCGTTGTTGCTGATGGCAACTAAAATAATACAGAATTAATAATCCATACTGGAAGAGTATTTTGTATACAACAGCTAAATTATGTGTATTATACTCTATGTTATTCAGTGTACTACATAGATTCTTAAGAAACATTTTATTATTCGGTGCTAGTGATAATGAAATATCTAGCTTTCTGTGCATGTAGTAAAGGAGTGTTTTTAGTGTATTTTGTTGACATAAATACGTAATTATCTTCATTTCTCCTAGTATTGTTAGTAGCTACTTGAGAAAAAACTTATCTATCTAGACTACAGTATTTTAAGTAAACTTAATATGAAATCGATTGGTAATTAGATCACTAAGCGCACTATGAAAACCTACTAAATATTAGTGGAAACTGCATCAAGTTGTTCACATGCTAAATACTATGTTGTAATAACCAACTATGGTATTAACTTAAGTAGTACAAATGTTTTAATATCTTCAGTAATAAAAAAAGACAGATTCTTTTCAATATCTGGGATTTTACAATATTTGCTTTTATAGAAACATGTATTCTTTTTCACAACCAATTTAATTAATATATTGTTATACTCAAATTTATGTATTGAAAAATTGAATACAATCTCTCTTTTTTACTACAGATAACCAAATATGTACACTTTCCATATCGCTTGTTTTAGGATCTGACAAAAAAATTTGCCGCAATTATATGCAATATGCTTAATGGATATATTAGTACAAAACAACTCTAATTTAAAAGTAACAGTTTACAGTGTAATAGTTTAAAGTCAAATATGTCTTATCCTTATGATAAATTTTAAACACATAAATAAGCTTTTAATTTAATGAAGACGATGCGAGACCCGATAATGAAAGAACTTTCGGGAAGAATAAGAACACTTTACCGAAGAATTATTTACAAAAAAAAAAAAAAAAAGAAAAAAGAAAATATTGAGTTAGCAATTAATTTGAATTGAAATGTATTAAATTTGTAAAATTAAATGCGCCATAGCTGCATTAAATCATTTTTCTCATAAAAATGTCAAATATGTAATCATTAAAAAATAACACTATAATATAACAATCGCATATTTTGGAAACATCCTTGTTAGCAGTAGCTTCAGACTAAATATAATTCTTGCAATTTCCCTATTCTGTTTAAATTTTATTAAACAGCGCGCCTGTAACAGCTATCCATTCGTGCCGGTGTTTGTGCGTTTATAGCATTAACTGAAAAGTCGTGTGATGTTGAACGTAAAATTAAATTAAAACAAGTTACTGAGGCATTCAATGATATTCCCGGATAACTATTGTCTGCGAAATCTCAAACAAGCATGTTTGTATAGTTCCCCATAATAAGCGACATATCCCTATATCTGCATTCGTACAGCGTTCTCCTTTTACGCTGTTCTTTATAAATCCGAGAAGAAGACGGAAGATATTTTATGAAAGCGATGCTTTGCATACTTGATAATTTTGCTTGTGTGATCTTTCTTTTGGAATCGTGGTTTTAAAATGAATGCACATGTTGGAACCAAAATAAATTAGACGCTACATATGTGTAAATATGTATGTACGATATGCACGTATTAATGTGTCTGTGCAGAAATAATTGTGATGAAGAGTGTTCGTTTCAGATGCCTTATCCTGTAAAAGAATATTTCTTGCATGAAAAAACTTCAAAGATGTAGCATATACATATTAGAGCATATACAACAGAGAAATTAGAATTTGATCAAGAAGGTACTAATTATACATTTATAATGAAGGTATTTAATGCAAAATCTCCATTCCTGCGAGTTGTGTCTTCTTCAGCCGAGCATCTCCATTACTAATTTTGCGACTTTTTAAACAAGTTCTGGAATGATCACTTAGATAGACCGCCCTGGCCGTGGATGGTCTTCAAGTGATTTCCTACATTGCTTAAAGGGACTATGCCTCTTAACAGCCACAGCTTTCCCGGGCAAGAATCCCCGTACACCAATGACATCTCTTCCAATATGGTATGAACAGACATTCCTTGTTTTGTAAGGAATTTGATAAGACACAATACTCGATTTTCTGAGTACTTCGCACTTTATTTCAGGTTGAAGTTGCTTGGTCGACGATAGTTTAAACATCCCTGAAGCGATTGTGTTGAAACTTTGTATTTAGACTAATAGTGAGTCAATGAACACGTTACGAACCGAAAGAATTCTCCCACTAGCATCCAACACGTCTATCTCCCCCGTAAAATGTCCGTTAATTTACATAACATCACACTCACACATTGTCATATGCTTGCATGTAAATTTACACAATCATTTTTTTGAGTTTATGGTCCTCTTAATATAAAAATTATATATATGTATAATTACTCCATGGCTTAGAGTGTAAAGACGTTTCAATTCGCAAAACTGTCTAGTCAAATATGTTAAATTAATATAGGAATGTAGGTAATACATTATTGTATCAAGTGTTACAACATATTAAAAAATGTAAAGAACTGAATAATGGGAATGGCAATCTAGTAATGATAGGAAGACCACGAATCCGTTTGACATGCAGCACGTCAGCGCTAATAGTGTTATGTACTGTCTGATCTTAAAGAACGGCATCTAAAAATCGTTTACAATCCCTAGTAGAACCATTTTTTTCCATAAAGTATGAAATTACAGAGCAACTTATCAAACACAAAAAAAACACAAATTTTTCAAACTACACTTCATGAAATATATGCCAAGAAAAGCGCCGTAACTCCTTACATACAACGGAATGCATTAATTTGGTAAGTATAGAATTGTTTATTTTACGCTGCTATTAATTGACTGCCGACAGTCTTGCCCGTATAAACTGAGAGCTCCGCCGGCCGGCGGAATCTTTGCGATTGTAGGAACGCGTTTACCCACAAAGACAGTGTTTTGGACAAACACGGCGCGGCGGTATGGGATTATTTGTTTTGTAAATTTCCGCTGGTCGGTGGCATGTCACTATACTACATGAGGATTCCGCCGTTATAATAATGATCATAACCTAGTTTTATTTATTAATGTGCGTTTAAATCTGCTTATTTATTAAAATCTGTAAATACAGATGACATAAATTGTACATTGTCTTATTATTAGTAATTCACTCCAGTATGTTTTAATTGTATTTGAATTATTATTATTATATTTTTATTCAGTGAAAATAAGGTTTGTAATAATTAGTAAGCAATGCATCTATTAAAAACGCATATAAACAATCACAAAAAATTCTATTTCAAATTATTTTGTGAGTAATTAACAACTATTTGAAGTATTATTTGTTTTAAATTGTCAAAACAAGCGTTGTAATTAGTAGATTTATTAGAATAAACTTACAAAAATTATTCTTTTTCTTATTATACCTGTAATTAACTTCTAAGAAATATGTTTATTTATATTTTAATTATTCATTATCAAATTAAGTGTTGCTGTAATTAAGAACAAATATATTTTTATTAAAATCTATTGGTACAATGATGTTTATGTACGTTTTAGAAAAAATTAATCAGTATTTAGTAAGCTATAAGTAGTATTTATTGTTTGTGAAGTAATAAAACGAGAGTTTCTTAATACAAAAGGAAGTAATACAAAAAGTGTATGTCACATATAATTAAATTGTAAAATATTTACAAACATGTTTTTATAGTATTTCATTATTTTTTGAAAGCATAGACAAAGAATTAACTGTTAAAACGACTTTCCAATATATGTAGGTTGGTGCCTATAGTTGGTAGTAGAATATTGAATACTATGAAGACGACTGGCAAATAGTGTCGGTAATATTTATATAACAAAAGGTAATGTGTTAACTGCTGAAGGTATTGGTTTGAGTTTTGAAATTGTTCGCTTAGTTTTTATGTAGCCTAAAGTAATGTCCGGTCACAAATAAAATATTAAAATTAACAGTGTACGTGTATTGTTGAAGAGTATTTTATAACTAAATTTACGTGTGCTTACTGCACGAATAGTTTGAAAATAAAATTTCACCAATACTTAGAGTAATTAAAAAATCGGAAAGAGAAAGGGCTGTAATAATTTTATTGACGCAAAAGTTTACGAAATGATACAGAGAGTGCGGGAATTATACAAGTACGCCAAAGTCTATAGTAATAAAATTTAAATAAATAAGTTAAATTATACAAAATCAATCTCCTGGTTTTGCACATTGGACCTATTTCCTTCACGATTAAATTTAACGCAGTCTAGATATCGTCACTCAATTTCTTTCAGTATCAAAGGTCGATGAAGTCTATTGCACATTCCAACCAGAGTGTCAAAGTGGTTATAGCCCAATAAAATCGCGAAATAAATAATCCAAACACGCACACTCTATATTAACTAGTAAATATATAAATATGTATTATATATACTATGTTTATTTCACCCTAAGAATTATATTTTTCTTGTATAAGATAAGCATAAATGTTGTTTTAAGAGATACACATACCTACGAGGTAGGCGCCATAAATTCTTGGCCTGACAGGTTTATACGGGTTCAAACGTGTTCAAACTCCGTCACGTCATGCATGTACATACGCGAGGTGTACACTATAAATATGACATAACTAGCACACGAAAATGTCTGAAGCAAAGAAAATTGCGTACCGCGCAGTCATTAACTTTTTAACAAAAGAAAGGCATACACGTTATCACGTTAAACAACGTTTAGACGGCGTTTACGGTGATTCATCTCCTTCCTATTCAACTGTAAAAAAGTGGGCAAAATGTTTCCGTTTGGGACAAGAATCCCTGGAAGATGCTGATCGGTCGGGTCGACCAATTGAAGTGATAACGCCTCAACAAATTTCAATTATTGAACATTTAGTGCTAGAAGATCGCCGTTTGAAAGTGAAGGAATTAGCAGTGATAAGAAACATTTCCGAAACAAGTGTTCGCCGAATTCTCCATGGCCATTTGGGCATGAATAAAATGAGTGCTAGATGGGTCCCGCGACTTCTTTCTGCTCTCCAACGTGAACGTCGAGTCGAATGTGCGCAGTCGTTTTTAAACATGTGTGGAGACGATCCAAAATCGATTTTGGAGTCCATTGTCACAGGGGATGAAACAATGGTTCTGTTTTACGATCCCGTATCGAAAAGGGAGTTCATGGAATGGCGGCAACCTCATGAACTTCCTCCCAGAAAGGCGAAAGTCGTTCAATCAACAAAAAAGGTGATGGCCACAATATTCTGGGATTGTGAGGGCATTTTGTTAATTGATTTTAAAGAGCGCAATACAAGTTTAAACGACACATATTATGCGTCTTTATTACATAAATTAAGGGACAGTATTCGCGCAAAACGTCGTGGAAAATTGACAAAAGGTATGCGATTATTGCACGACAATGCTCCCGTCCATACTGCCGCCATTTCACAAGCTGCCATCCGCGAAAGCGGCTTTCAAGAATTGGAACATCCACCGTATAGTCCGGGTATGGCTCTTTTTTGCTTGTTTTGTAATTTAAAAAACGATCTTAGGGGACGTAGTTTTAAGGACGACACTGAGTTGCAAGCAGCTGTTATAGAATATTTTGACGGAAAAACTTCAGATTATTTTTACAAGGGTGTCGAATTATTAATTAATCGTTGTAATAAATGTATAGAAGTCATGGGAGATTACATTGAAAAATAAAAATTCTTATATAGTTCCAAGTTTCTTTTTTGTATATCAGGCCGAGAATTTATGGCGCCTACCTCGTATATACAATCTGCTGTTTTTTTTAACATCTTACAGTTATTTGTACTTGGAGTTGTTTTATAAATATATTTATATAGAAATATAATATTCAAGCAGCAAAATTTAAATTGATTGTTCTCTATGTTGATATATTTTAATACAATGCGATTTATATATCTTTGGCGTCTTACTTACTACAGAGCCAGAATTCCTGAAGTATACAAACTGGTAAGCTACATAGTTTACATGATTAACAACAGAATTTAGTCTACTAACTTGTTTGTAATATTGGTAAGTCCATGTTTATATGCATATTAAGCAAAAGATTCGTACACAATAATAGATGGCAGATTTACATATAATTAGGAAACTTCATATTGGGGATATAAAGGATACCAAAGCTTGCTTAGAATAAAGACAATAAATACTTTTTCTTGTTACCACGATGCTTATCGTGCGAAATTAATTTAATAAAACTAGTAAACATGCTTAAATATTTAACGGAATGTATTATATTATTTATTGGAGTAAATATTCAAGTTGTATAACTGTTTCAGAAATCAATACGACTAAGAATGAACGCCATTACCGTTTGAAAAATATCAGTAAGTTTGTTTACCCATTTTAATAGTGTCACAAACTAATTCCCCTTTATATATAGTTATATCAGCTACAGTAATACCCTGTCATATATGTAGGATATATTAAATTACAGACTAGTTCAAATGCTTTTTTTAATGCTACTTTTTGTTATTATGAATATGTTTTTGTACTCGCTTATCAAAACCTGTCATTTCACGATTCGATTTGCGTGCGTAAAAAGTCACTTTAAACACGAGTGCGTAAAAGTAAAGTTGGTACTACCCAGAACTTAATTAATTTAGTCACATTTTAAAATCATAAATCCCTAACCTTAATAATATGCTACCCAGTTCGTTGTTTTTCTATGAAAATAAAAGGAAATGAAATAGAAATTGTTATATTTGGAAGGTATGTAATTCAATGTCAGAACAGTAACAAATATTATATAAATTACCATTATTCATTCTTTTCAGAAATTGAAACGGAACAATTATTAAAAATTTTGATTGGGCAATTTTGACAACCAGAGATTGATACCCCAGGGATTAACTGGTTTGTTTGAATTGATCTTGATTGCGAAGGTAGAGTAACGTTGATTGTATTATTACATATATCTTGTATTTCAGATGTCGAACAAGTTGCAGGCGGAGTCGATATCTCTAACGGGGTCATTGTTTTAGCTAATTGAATTCTACTATGCAGAGAATTTTCGATATATCCTTCTGCAACCGTAGATGATTTCCATCCACCATGCCTTTTAATTGTAAGCAAGTCACCTCCTTGATTTGCCAACAATGTCGCTGAACTCCTTCGGAAACAGTGACCTGTGAAGTTACTTGCGCTATCAAGCTGAAGGTACTCAGCTATTCGCATTGGAATTTTGCCAATTGTATTAAGACCAACAGGTGAACAAACACACTTGCCATTGCGATATGTTAAAAAGAATCGATGCTGGTTGTCCGGTCTTAAATTTGCATATTGCCGAATTAATGTAATCCATTCGGGCTTAATGATAGCAAATGTACGGCTGTTACCTGTTTTAGTTTCTGGAATTGTTACGATAATTAAATTCGATTTAAATTCTATGTCTCGCAATGACATTTTGCAAAGTTCTTCACGTCGACACGCTCCAGAAATACCCAATATTAATACAGCCTATAAATACATATATATAGTGTTGTATGGAATTTAAATATACGGAAATGACTTTACCTTCATTAGTAGGAACAAAGAATTTGGTGCTTCAACAATAAATTTAGTAATTTGTTCTTCGGTTAATACTGCTGATTTTTTAGGCTGATGTTGCTTGGTTGTCTGTTTTAAATACGCTATGAGTTTTGCATATTTAGATATATCCGTATTATCATATATTATTAAGCATGATTTTAACATAGAATAAGTGGACCATAATGATTTATTTGATTGTAAATTTTGAAAATAAACTAACAAACAATTTTCGGAGTATTTTTGTATATTTTTAGATCTAGCCCAAGTTACGAATTTAGTATAAGTGTTTTTGTATACGTTTTTTGATTTTATGGGTAATAAATTATCCACTGCAATATTGGCAGCTTCGCGAATTTCAGGCGGTGTACATTGCATTTCATTATCAGAATTCATGTTGTTGGTGAGGTTTTTATTTTGTATGGAATTTTTTGAATTTGATAATTTTAAATTAAATGTCACTTCAAATAATCAATACTGCCAACTCAATTTTTTTTAATTAATATCAAGAGATTAGTAGTGTGTCATAAACGATAACGTATTTAACAATATGTATTATTATTATAGTTCTCGTACAAAAAATATTGTACAAACTTCGTGCGTGAAACATTTCGCGAATTCGTGTCCATAAAACGCTCGCCTTTCGGCTCGCGCTTTAAACTGGTCACTCATTCGCGAAATTTGATTTCACGCACTTGGTTCGTAAATAACTATTCTCCAACGTACACAGCATTATTGTGTATTCCTGACTAGTAAAGGAGATTTTAAAACTTGCTGAATACATCGCGGGTATACTCCATTGACAAAACCTTATATACAATAAATTGAATAGAGTTTCAATAAAAGTTGTTTACACACATTGACTTTCGAAATTGCTATTTCAAATTGATCGATCATGCGTTCACATTGAATGCATAGTAAATCCTATAACGAAGACTAAAATAAAAGAAGTTTTAAAAAATCAAAATTATAATGCAGAAAGGTCTTATAATTAATAACTAATACAAAAAATGGGACTACATAAGCTGACGCAAAGAAAAGTATTAGATTAATTTACATTACAAACAAATAAATATAATACAATCCTAGAATTATTTTATTTTCATCTAGACTATCTCACGATATTAAACGACTGCAGTGTTTTTCGCTAAAATTATCCTTCGTTAAAAGATATGGAGCAAGAACTGTCTGCAATGTAATATTTAACAACGGCTTAATTTTAGTTGACAATTGTAGTGTCACACTTCAATGCTAAATGTAAAGTAAAATGACATTTCTACCAGAGAGGTATAAGTTACACTGTAAATATAATTTTGGTACCTGAAAGCACTACTATATGGCTCTTAACATCTGTAGGTTACTGAATAAACTACCTATACTTTACCGCCATTAGCCGTTTTTTAATTAATTAATGTAGATGACTTGACTTTAAACTGACCGTTTTCCAACACTTTTTAATTACTTAATATAAAATTTTGTTGTACTTAAGTGAATGAAATGGTATACTTTTTTTGAATGTTTTTAATAATGAATGTTTTTTTCGAATCTTTGGTTACTTTTATTTCTAGTTTGAGTTTAACAGTGTCAATTTTAGATAAGTGTGTATAGATTATAAATTAAGCTAAATACTATTATGTGCTACATATAAAACTACAAATTTAACTTTTATTAACTATTTCTTGGTATGTGCTTTTTGTAGTGTTGTGTGATATTTTCCTTTCCCAGACTTTATTGCAGATGGACTGACTTTGCAAGATTCTTCCATGATAAGCACAAAGATTATCTTGGCGTAACATACCAATTCAACATCGCTGTAATACTTACAAACCCATGTAAATATCTACAAAGTATCTCGCTTATTTCATTTCTTGTCACTATTTACTGTTTTCATAGCGAATATACATGGTGAGTTAGAATTATTTCAATAGTAGTCTTCATGTAACAAATGGTTTGTTCTGGTTTGTTTAAATTACTACGTCTTAAGTTAATATAATCGTGTCAATATAGTATATATTATTTTCGAGCGCATTTATTTATATATGCAAATATTCTGCTTAGGCTGTGCTGAATTTATTTTGGGTGTTGTTTCTAGTATTTGTAGACGACATACCTGGTCTTTTGCACAATGCAGAAATATGTCTATATAAAGACGATACTAGTTAAAAAAGCTAATTGGAGTATGCGGCCTGATACTAAACAAAAACACTATAAAACACCTTTACCACATTACAGCACAGAAAGCTAGATACGTATTTCGACAACTATGTTATCATCATCAGCAGCACAGATTAATAAATGCCGCGTTGCCTGCATACTGTAGCGTATACTGAAAAACACAGGAGTGTTTTTTTGTATACGGTATTGTGTGCAGACAACGCGGTTTTTATTAATCAGTGCTACTGATGACAACAACATAGTTGTCGAAATACGTATTTAGATTTCTGTGGTTTAATGTGGTAAAGGTGTTTTAAGGGTACTTCTGTTTACGATACTGGTTAGTTTTTCACTAGAATAAGAGATGGAAGCAATTTCACGTATAGTGACAAAACAAAGCAACAAATTTTACTGACTAAGAAAAAACGTCCTTAAAATTCTTGGGCGTGTACCGAGAGATGAGATTGAATAATCATAATACATAGCTAGCAATGACTTTTGCAAGGAGACAAACAAAACCATTTGCACCAGATTAACCGATTTAAACTGTTTCATTCCCATTTAAGGTATGATGATGATTCTGTTCAGGAAAACATCTTCAGACACAACCAACATGTTTATGTACAATAAACCGTATCAGCAGTATGGGTAGCTTGTAATATCCAGATTCATCCAGAGGCCGTTTCGCAACACAAAATTCCTTATCTTAGCTTCGCTCATAGATACAACCACTTTAATTTTATACATGAACATAAAACACCCTCTATAACTAATGAAATCAGCTATAACTATTACATCAGAGCACGAGAATATCTCAGAACCCATGTCACCTTAACTCAACTCGAAGAAAAAGAAATTATTGGGGAACGGAGGTATATAAGCAAAGAAAGTGAAAAGCTTTAATTAAGTTAATTAAGTTTAAGAACGATTTTTTGTCGATGATTAATGGCATATTTATTTATTTTAATATTTTAATTTTTTATTGTACAATATTTTGTTGACTTATAAATATATAACTTTTACATATAAACATACATATTAAGAAATGTATGTTTCTGACAAGCGGCTGATGGCGGTGAACAATATGACAATTAATGTAATTGTTGTATTTATCAACAAAGACGTTTGTCTATCACCGGTACATATTAGCAGCGCATAAAGTACATATTTTTGTCATTAGTAATTAAAGTAATAGTACTATTAAACATATTTAGCATTTATACAAGGCTCGCGAGTTTAATGATAAACTGACCATTACATACTTATTCAAAGGAAATATTGACGGAATTTTACCAATAGATAATACAACTAATAGGAATTATCCAAAGATTACATAAACAAACACAACCAATGTAAACAAGACATGTTCCTAAAGGATATTAGCTATCTACGTCTTTCATGTATTTGAATAGCGTTTCGTTAGAAGTTATAAAAATTGTTATAATTTATAAAAACATGTAATGCCTAAATTTTTATAGACTTCCTTTAGAAGATATGCTAATTTTTTTGCTACGAGTATGTAGCCATGGGACTAATGAATTTGTTCACATATTTTCCGTGGTTTAATTCAACTTGTTCACCAGGTGTGAACATGTCTGCGCCTGCACCCTGAGTTTGATGGACATGATTGTACGTCACTTAGTTTCGCTGTACTACGCTGTAGCAATCGCCCGTTCAAGTTCTTGCGCTAGCGTCTCGTCGCAAACATTCAGTGAGGCAAAGAGGTAATCTCAAGTTTCTTGTGAAGTTGGGAAAAGCTGCTATAGAAGCATGTTAAAGGAAACGTACGACAACACCCAGAAAATTAGTAAATTGATCGTGAAATTAGTCATCTGAGTGTTCGTCGAGGTTTTGACTGGTCTTTGTGAACACGTGAGGAGACGAAGACCTGATTTGTGGAAGAGCAAGTCCCGGAGCTTCTTCCAAAATACGGCTTCATCGTGTTATACTACCCACCGTACTTTTTCCACCAGGCCATGTATCTTTTTTTGTTACCTAAGGTCAAACCGGAGCTTAATGGGACCAAGACGGAATTTCTCAACAAGCTGAGAGAAGCGGAACTTCCAGCACTCCTTTAAAGAATGAAAATTCGTATGAAGCGAGAAATCGGCAAGGATTGAAGGCTATAAACTTTCTAATGTAATAGGTGATCAATAAAATGTTTTGTAGCACCAGTCCGGTTATTTAATTGTCACACTTCGTATTCTAGTCTTAGGACTTTTTCATTAAATGAATTTGTAGTTGTTGACTTGAATTCATATAAGCCACGTGAAATAATAGTTTAAATAATTAACTAAATGTAATTATTAAATTAGGGGCGATGAGGATCAGGTTGTTCTAGAACGTGTTATTATTGACATCTAGTTTTTAAATGTTTTATCTCTTGAATAAATTTCGAGCTGATCACGAATTGCAGACAGGGTCTGAGGGTGCCTTAAGATGTTGCATGAGTTGCAGACGGTGGTCAAAACCGCTCAGGTTCTTACTTAATCCATTGCATGAATTGCAGACCAAGGTCAAATTAAACATCACAATACATAACATGTATTTATTTAAAATAATTATTCACTGAAACGTGAAAAATAGAATATAATAAGTATTAAGTATTCTAATTTACAAGTATTAACTAGGCACTATATTTATATCCTAAACATTTAACAAAGTTATTTTAGATATAGCGTTATTGTTAAACTGCACTATTTTCTCAATAACAAAGGTGTTTTTTTTTTACATTTTACAACATGATCAGATTTTGCTGAAGTAATTTTTATACACGTCAATGTCAATGTATTTTTATTTTAAATAAATACATTTTATACATTGTGATGTCTGCAATTCATGCAATGGATAATATAATTCCTCATTTTAAACCTGGTCTGCAACTCAGTTGAGGATTACAACGATAATTATAGGATTGTACAGAGCAGGTAATCTCGTCTGCAATTCGGGTCCGCCGAGATTTTGAGCAGTATTAAAGAAGTGCTTGACGGACAATGCTTTCTATTCTGTACAAGATTTTCTAAATTATGACGTACATATAAATTTCAATTAATTGTTTAAATGTTTTACAATGGCCATGTTTTGTAAACGTATTTTACTGTGATTTCCGAATGGCTTTTATTGTAATGGTTATTATAATAAATAAACTTAGGGTAAAGTGGTTAAATATGCCCCACATTTTGAAAAAAAATTGTAACTTCAAAAATAGTAATATATTTTAATATATTATTTCATGAGTATAACAAAACATAAGTACTCTTCTAGTAAAAAAATAAATCTTTAGAAAACTTAACATCTATATTCTAAAATTATTATTTTTTTTTTAAGTCAAGGTGGGGCGTTTTCGCCTGTAATCATGTGAAATACGCCCCGATGCAAATAATTAAATTAATTGCTTGGTTTTCTTTTTTGGGGATGGTCCACATCCATTGCACACATCTCCATAGCTCGTACAAGTTTCGTGGAGCCATTTTGTGCATTTTGTGCACTGAATCCAGTCAGCACGAGACTTGGTCGAATAATAATATTCACCACATTGAACGCAACAGTCTTCTGCTTCATCAGAAAGCTCATCAGAGCCAGATGGACTCATTTCTGGTTCACTTTCGGAACTAGAGGAGCTGTAATTTCCTTTCCTCTTCTTTCCATTTTTCTTTGATCTTTCTTTCTTGTTACGACCAACTACAGATGTAGAAGCTTTGGCATCACCTTTTGCTTTAGCGCCGGATTTCGTAGGACCAACTTTCTTTTTCTCTTGAAGAAGGCGTCTCTTTACTCGATTTATTGGAGATGTTAATTCTAACGCATGCTGTTTTCGTTTTGGGGGGTCTAATGGGATGAGAGGAAGTTGATTACTTTCTTGAAGAAATTTTGAAGGTGTTTCTTTTTCCTCCTCATCAGCACTTGAATTTAATAAGGCTTGTTGGTTATTTCGATTTTCAGAAGTGATCTTAGGGGTTGGAGTTGACAAGATTTGCTGGTTCATCTGGTTTGTAGAACTGGATGCCACTGGTGAGTCTCTACCAGTTTGTGGATGTTCTTTATTTACCGCCGCTGTTGCTGCGTCAGAAATGGAGAAAAAATGGTCTGGAATAGCTTGCGGATTGTAGGGGAAAATTCCACAAGCCTTAAAGCCAGAGACTGCATTGGCTACAGTTGCTGCTCTAACCCACGCATTGCCAATCAATGACGAAATCACTATTCTAGAGAGTTTTCTGTTTTTGTGTTGTATCATCCAGTTTTTAGCCTCCTGGGAAAAGTAGGTTTCTAGGGGACCAAAAAATGATCTGTCAAGTGGTTGTAGTGCCTGTGTGGTGTGGCTAGGCAAACATAACAACACCACGTTGTTTTCTGAAGCTAAATCCAACAATTCGATTGTATTACAATGAGAAGCATGTCCGTCCAGAATCAGAACAGCTTTTCCTTCGCCTTTTTTTGGCAAAAAATAATCTTTAAACCATTTGAGGAACAATTCACTATTGATGTACGACGACTTAGGGTTCATAAATACGTCGGAACCAGGCGGAAGGCCGTCTGAGAACTCTTCTTTTCTGTTTTTTCCCTTGAATATCAAAACAGGTGGCATGAAATAACCTTCTGCATTGCAACAACCAATCAAAGAAATGTTTTCACCTCTTTCGGTGCTGGTTATCGAATAAACATCTTTGGCACCTTTTGTTGCCACCACCTTTCCTGGTTTATTATTGACTTGAATTCCCGTCTCGTCGACGTTGAATATTTTTCCAGGTTTATGAAGCAAATCATTTGTAGTCAGAATTTCCAATAACAATTGAAAATAATTGTTTACATCATTTCTGTTCATACCTTTGGCTCTGGCTACCGACAGACCTTCTGACTTGCGTATTGAAAGATCTTTATTGCGGCGCAGAAATGCTCGAAACCAATCATCACCAGCTGATCGTTTTTCTCTTGAAAATCTGTTGGTAATTCCAAGTTTCTCGGCAAATTCAAAAGCCATTTTTTTCACTCCAGCAGCATCGGGTGCAAAACCCACTTTTTCAAGTTCTTTTATGTACTTGACAAGCCTTTGCTCATGCTGAAACCCCAACTCTGGACAGCGCCCCAAACGTACTTTTGCATCTGCTTTCGTTAAATGCCTTCTGATAGTACGCGAAGCTATTCCATAGACTCTGCTAGCCTCATTGGTGCCCATTCGACCAGTAGATATCATCTTCATCGCCTCTTCCAAAGCTTCTTCGCTCCAGTTGGCTCTTGTTGTTTTCCTCACGTATTTTTTCCCCATTTTGTATGCTAAAATGTAGAAAAACTATGTTGAAAAAGTGGGGCTTATTTCCCTAGGTTTTGATGGGGCGTTTTTACAAAATGCTGGTGAAAAAGGCCCCACCTGTCCACCAAACAAGAAGAACGCGCCAACAATGCGATGCACAGCGTATTCGATAGGTTATGTTACCAGTTACTCACAACACAGTTAGGTTTTGGATAAAAACATTTCGCTGAAGAGAAATTAATAAATAATGGAACTTACCCACAAAGTTTGCTGACTTCCTAAACTATATTTTCACTTGAAAACTTTTTCCAAAGCAGAAAACAGATTCAATGTGCTTGAAACATTTATACATCGTTAGTAGTGTCTGTCTACTTTAGTTTTTACAACTAGTGCTTCCATCTATGTCACAGAAGTTGGACTTTGAAGTAGTGGGGCATTTTCCCCACTGGGGCGTTTTTCACCACTTTACCTTATTATTATTTTTAATAAAAAGTAAAACACTTATACATAATTTTTATTATGAAAGTAATTTCATTTTTATAACTTTTATTTTAGAACAATATGTAATTTTCAACTGTTTGCACTGCAGTTGTCCTAATGAAGCAATTAACAATAAATAATTAATTAAATAATGGAGGCGGTTTTCTATCGTTGCCTACTCCGCTAAACCATTGGAGTAAAAATATTCCGTTAATATTAGACTTGTAATTAATTAATCCCTAATTAGACTATAATTAAAATTCTTATGTCCAATGTCTATTTAATTAAATTATCAAAATGACACTTTTAAATAATTAATTTTTGTATTTACGCCTGTACTGTACTCTAACTAGCCAATGTTGAACAATGTATTGCAAACTTTTGTGCAAACCAATTCACAAAAGAAACAGCAAGGAAGTGTGATGCTAAATACACATAATGTAGAGTATGACAATAAAATTGTCGACACATGTTAAGCATGTTAAGCAAAATCTCTTGTAATTTAAGTTGCAAGGATAAAATATAGCTTTAATTATTAAAAATTTAATATATTTTGAATAAATAATACCTAAGCAAAGATTCTGACTTCATGGGACTTTTTTTAAAATTAGGATGTGAAAATATCCATGTTAACCGATCGATGTAATTAAAATGTGTACACTCGCTAGACCCCCAAGGCATTGCCTCTTAGGTCTGCACGAAAACAGAATAATAGGATAAGTGTATTGAAGTAAAGGAGTACATTGAAGTAGTTTTTATAAATTGTATTTTTCTTGAATTTCATAGTTAACCAGTCTGTCTTGTTATTTTGCATGAAACCCTGGTAATATTAAAACCATTAGCACGAATAAATATTTGTAAGGTAAAGTAAGCACAAAGGGTTATAAACACAAACTTCAAGAGTTTATATTTGAAAGACGATTTAAAGATATAGCTGTTGCTGTAAATGAAGACAATACATTAGGCAGGGCGAAATTGATTTTATAAATGGAAAATTATTTCCTGAAATATTGAAACAGCTGCAAGGCTTTTTAAAGTCGTTTTCGTTCCTCGAGTAGCTAGGTATTTCACATTCTTGCACCCTTCCCAGGAAGACATAAATTACAAATTCGATATTAATATTTAATTCCCGGTAGTGTATGTAAGGGCTCCTTCTTAGGGCTTAATAAACTTAACATCGGCGCTTAACCTTTCGAATGTGTTATGTAACTTGTCACATAAAAATTAACTTTAAGCATAAAAGAAATTCCGTATAAATGGTCTCATTAAACTGTTTATGTTTGTATTAAAAGTTTGCTTATAAAGCTATAAGTATGAAATCCGTAATGCGCAATGAGTTTTTCGAAGTTTATTGACGATTACTATGGGTTTATTAATTTTTAAAATACCTGCTCTTTGGCACATTCATCGTATATATTATCATTACCCACTTACTTTTGTAATGATGGTCATTACGTATTAACGATCAGAATTGTAAAATAAGACCCTACACCAATACCTTAATCTTCGAAATAGGAATTGCTTGCAATATGTATGTTTTTTCGCATTGGATACAGTTTAGATTATATTCTAAAAAAGAAGTAAGAACAAAACTTCGATAGCCCGTAAATTTCAATTTTGATGTAACAGTAGAATTGTGGAAGGGTCAAAAATATTCAACACCTATATTTTATGAATGAGCCCAAATAGATGATAGGGTAGGATAGAAGTGTCTCACTAAAATTAGCGTATCGTTCTCTTTCACTAGAATTTTGAAACTCATTCAGTTTTCTTTTTACTAAAATTAATTATTATTTTATTAGTTTTAAAAAGATCATATATGATAACCGTTTTGTAATAATGTTACGATTTATTTTTAAATTTCAGAAAGATCGGTAAGAAAGGAGACGAGAAGACGTAAAATTACTGATGTAACGTCCTTAGAAATTCCACTACTAACGCAGCAAGAAATTCGTTAGTTTATGCGATTCTCTATCGGTTTAGGCGTCAACTTAAGTCAGTGCATATTTTCCATAAATTCCAAACTGCATAAGGAGCTAATGCACCACCTCTTATAACATTTTCGAGTGGTTAGGAAGATTCCAGACTGGACAGTTTTCTGTGGAGGACTAACCTCGGAGAAGCCCACCAAAATCTTCGACTGACGAGAAAAATGAGTCCCTAAAGCAAGGCAGCAACAGTAATAATATCCATTTACTTCACCAGAGCAAAAATTGTAGCTACTATTCCACTGAGTCCTGGTCAGAGAGTAACTGATAAATGGTATACGGAAGACTGCTTACCAAAAGTTTTCGAAAATATGTTGGACACCGACAAAAAATGAACTGCGTCAATACTTTATATACGATAACATGCCACCTCATATTGTTGAAAGCAATCGTAACTTTACTACGATCTCAAGTATCGAAGAAATTCGCCCAGCACTATATTCCCCAGATATACGGCCATGTGATTTCAGGTTATTTCCAAAAATAAAAAAGTTGAATGGAAGGGTCATTAGTAGTAATGCGAAGATAATTAATGTAGTTAATGTCGAAATTGAGAAACTTCAAAAACACGATTTTGAAAGGTGGATCTACAAATTACACAAACGTATTGAAATTAAAGGGGATTTTCTAGAGAAGATAAAAATAATGAAAATAATAGATATAAAACGAACAATTTTTTTATCTATTTATTGACTACTAAATAAGCGAACTTTTGTTAGTACCCTAGTATAATCTTATGGCAAGTATTTTAAAGGTAGAAACTATTTTCTTTTTCTCAAAACAACTTGCATTGCTTATAATGTTGGTATTACGGATGTGTTTTGCGTTTTATTATCTAGTTGGTCATCTTGGAGACACGGCCTCCATAAACGATGGGACAACCCATGCAGAATATTATATGTGCATTAGGGTGGTTTTAAAAAATCGATGTCGGATTTTTTTTGGGGACACCCCCCTAAAATGTTTCATTTTGTTAGATTTTAAGATTGCCAAAGTTTGAGCACAATTGGAAGATGTTAACCCGTGCCACTGGGGCCTCAAAGTTTTGAAAATCTCGATTTTTTGGCAGTTTGGCGACTTCGGCGACCGATATCTCTGGAACGGCTAAAGCTATTTGCCCGTGTCATACATCAAATTAAAGGCCATACTGTTTTTAACATTTTATATTCTACACAATAAATACGCCACTAGTACTGAAACCGAAAAAATAGAGCCAATGTCCCAAAAAACGTGACTACGTACCCCTGAGAGCGAAGATGCGTTATTTGTATTATTATTGCTTATTATGGACAAATACTTGTACTTTGGAATCCCATTTCATTTAAATATGTTTGCTATGGTATACCGTTAATTTTAGACCCACAAAAATGTTTTTTTTTATGTCAGGTATGTATCTATTTTTTCCTCATACTGGCGACCCCAAGCAGGTAAAACCAAACTAGTTTAAAAATGTATTGGGTTACCCTACTACCTATTGTTATATTTTAAGTAGAAGTCCAGGGGTTCAGAGTCTGTTATTAAAAAAAAAAAGGATAGCTAGGTGGTTCTTGCTTTTATGATTTTGTTTCTTGGTTAGTTGAAAAGTATTCGCTGAACAGTGAAAGTCGTATTTTGTTCTACGTTCGTGTGATCGAGTTTAAAAAAACCCCACTAAATATTAACTACAAAAGACATTTTTATTTTAATTAGGTCGGTACCTACTAACACGTACTCTTTGTTTTAGTTAATGTCATTCTGTGTCATTTATTCTTTCCTCTAGTGAACATTTTTATTTTTAGTAAGTGATGGCTTCTACATCTGGCATGAGAAGTAGAGGTAGAAACAAAATTTTTCTAATTGACTATCCAGCTCATCAGATAACTGGATGTAAGCTGCCCTCCAATCGACAAGTTCTACAATTTGCGTACTGTGAAGTTAAATGTGAGAGACTCTGCCACAACTACTGTTGACGAGGTTTTCGTTTTTTGGACAAAAGCTCGAATTCCTACAAAACAAAAGAAAAATGTCATAGTAAAGCTGGAAAAACTGTACGATGATTGGAGAAAAATGCAAAAGTACAAGGATAGAAAAACGGAAAGTGTAAGAAATGCTTTAAAAGAGTTTACCCTAAAGTTGGATGATCTCTTTGATATTGCCCACCAAGATGCCCTGACGATGATGACTTCAGAAGAAGACAAGGAGTTTCTGTTGAAACAAAGACAGAAAGGAAGACCAGGCTCCATGCTCGGAGTTGACCTGAAGTTGGCTCAAGCTGAAGAAAGACTACTACAGGAACAGCGGAAGGTCTTGGACAAACAACTTGAAGCGGGAAAATATGTTCCTTGTAGCGAAACTTTATACGATCTAGATCACTAGCTGAAATTTCCACCAATATTAACTTTATACTTATTGTCTCATCTCATTGTTCACAGAGACGGTGGAGCTCAGAGACGACGAGACAACAGAAGAGTCAGAAGGACGTGAAACGCCGTATGCAGAGCTCGAGATGAACGTAGAATCTGAAGGATCATCTGCCCCCAAGAGAATCAAGCGTGGCTTCAAAGAGGTATTAACAACCATGAAATTGTCATTGTTGCTGGACCGCTGTAAGGTGTCCGATAGGAACGCTACTCGTATCATTTTGGCTACAGTAGAAGCTCTCGGAGAGGATCCCAAAGAATATAAGATCTCCAGAAGCGTTATCCGTGAACAGCGTAGAATAAAACGTGAAAAATACACGGAACAAATTCAAGACAGACTTAAGATACCCCAAAACGAGTCTGTTTGCGTGCACTGGGATGGAAAACTACTACCAGGTATCCTCAAAACAGCGCAGGAAGAACGGGTTGCTGTTCTGGTATCACATGGGACTAAAGGACAACTCCTGGGCGTTCCTGAAATTGACAGTAGCTCAGGGGAGGAACAAGCCCTAGCAGTGTACGAATGTCTAGAGGAATGGGGTCTCGCCAGCTCGGTCGTGGCTATGTGCTTTGATACAACAGCATCAAATACTGGGAGACTTAATGGAGCGTGCAATTTCCTGGAGCAGATGTTAGGTCGAGAGCTCCTGTACCTAGCGTGCCGACACCACGTTTTAGAAGTCTTGTTGAGAGGGGTTTTTGACTGCAAGTTTGGAAGCACATCGAGACCTCAACCAGACATATTCAAGAGATTTCAAAAAGAATGGTCGGCGATTGATAAATCCAAGTTCGATGTAGGCGAGAATGTTTTGAAACTACTGCCCAAAGAAGAAGTAGAGAATATCAAAGAAGAACTGCAAAGAAAACTAATGGAATGCCAGCCAAGAGACGACTACAAAGAGCTGTTACAGTTGGCATTGATATATCTTGGCCATCTTGACGGAAAAGATGTGCGCTTCAGGTCTCCAGGTCCAGTACACCATGCCCGGTGGATGGCAAAAGCTATTTACTGTCTGAAAATACAACTCTTCCGTGACCAGTTTAAGCTGACTTCCCAAGAACAAGAGGCCCTAGAAGCACTTTGTGTTTTCATCGTTCGAGTCTACTGTAAAGCCGGGTTTAACGCCCCCAGAGCGTGTTTAGCACCAAAACAAGACCTAGACCTCATTGAAAATCTATTGAAATACGAAAGCATTGACAAAAAAATATCAGAAAAAGGAATTAACAAAATGATAAATCACCTGTGGTATTTTAGTCCTGAACTTGTTGCCCTGGCATTGTTTGACCCGACAGTGCAAAACACCGTAAAGAGCCAAATGGCGACAAAAATCTTAACAAATCAAGCAGAAGAAAATGAGCAGTGCTCCAGAAATATGCGACCCAAACTAAAAAAAGAACAACTGCCGAAATTCCTAGAAAAAGGTCTCCCAGCCCTAATTACAAGTGAGACTTACCTGTTGTTCAAGAGATTAAACATTAACACTGAGTTTCTGGAAAAAGATCCTGCAACTTGGCCGCAGAACATCAACTACTAGGAGGGGCAAAGGATGGTAAACAACTTGAAAGTTGTGAACGACATGGCAGAGCGAGGAGTCAAGCTCATCACAGATTACAACCAATTACTTACAAAGGACGAGCAACAAAAACAATACGTTCTCCAAGTAGTCAGCAGATGCCGTCAGCTGTACCCAGATAGCTCCAAAACCACATTATGTCAGTCCCTTGAATAAATTTAAATAAGAATAAAATGAAAAAGACATTTATTATACTTGATTTTTTAAATACATAATTGTTTTCATTCCAAAAATTGATAATATAGGAAGGAAAATGGATTTTTTCACAATAGGTTCCATCTTCGCTCTAAGGGGTACCTAGTCACGTTTTTAGGGACATTGGCTTCATTATCTCGAATTCAGTACTACTTACGTATTTTTTTATTGCATATAAAATATTGTAAACAGTATCGCCTTCAATTTGATGTATGGCACGGGCAGATATATAAAACCGTTCTAGAGATATGGGTCGGCAAAGTCACCAAACTGCCAAAAAATCGAGATTTTCAAAACTTTGAGGCCCCAGTGGCACGTGTTAACATCTTTCAATCGTGCTCAAACTTTGGCAATCCTAAAATCTGACAGAAAGAAACATTTTAGGGGGGTGCCCCCAAAAAAATTCTGACATTTTTTTTTACCCTATGATATAAAACCACCCTAATGTGCATGTTTCAAAATTAAAAATCAAATGATAAAATATTACGTTTTCGCGTGAAAATAACACGTGTTGACACTCCCTTGACACTCTTAAAATCTCTAAATTGTATCTATATCGAAAACCATTGCATTATTTAGCTAGTCAAAAAATTCTTAAACTACTGCAATTTAATTTTGTGATAAGAAATTTTCAGGATGTAGGGGAAACCGGGGCAAGTTGCAACAGGGGCAGATTGCAACAGCGCATATAAAATTTATACTCGAAGCGATACAAGTACTGCCATCTGCACAACAAACGTCTAACTTTGTAACTTTCAACACCTTTAAGCCTTTCCAGCGTATTAGCTGCAGTGTAGGCGTGGGAGCTGTTTGTCTTTTGAAGCGACTAGAAGTAATTTCACATTAATCTCACATTATATCAATTCACAGGGGTTACAATTCTTCCAGTGCATTTAGTTTATGAAAACATTGAAGACAGGCTATCTGTGTCCACATATAAAAAGAAAAATACGCAGTAGATTTACCAAGGTAAGAGATTTTGTGGTTATAAAACTAAAAAGCATGGTGGGGCACGTTGAAACAAAGTGTTGCAACGTACCCCTTACAAAGTTTTTGATGGTTTTTAACAATTTTTAATCTTTCCTTCTTCCTGTAGATGCGACATTATAAAAAAAAGACCAACAGAGGGCAAACTCCTGAAGATATAATTGAAAGAGCTGTAAAAGCAGTTGTAGACCACGAGGGTGATAAAAACTTTACGGTTAGAAAAGTTGCTAGCGATTTCAGTTTGCACTACTCAACGCTCTCAAGGTACGTGAAAAAATTTAGAGATGCCACATCAGCGGGAAATCAGCAAATTCATTATGGCTATTCAAAGCCAAAACAAGTGTTCACATCCGAACAAGAAAAGAAATTAGCGACTTATATTAGGCGATCAAGCGAGATTATGTTTGGTCTTACTCCCCTAGACGTTCGGAAAATTGCATTTCAATGTGCTGTTTTCCATCAAATATCGACACTAGACTCTTGGCTTGAAAATAAAAAGGCAGGAGCAGATTGGTTTTCTAACTTTCTGCAGCGGAATAATCAGCTATCAATACGGCAGCCCGAGGCGACAAGTCTAGCCAGATGCACCAGTTTCAACAAGGAAAACGTTGCTAAATTTTTTGAGAAACTTTCTGACGTCTATGAACGATTCACTTTAGAGCCCCACCGGATTTGGAATATGGACGAGACCGGTGTGAATACAGTCTTACGTCCTAACAAAATAGTAGCGAAGAAAGGCACAAAACAGGTTGGAACTGTTACGTCAGCAGAAAGAGGTGAACAAGTTACAGTAGCTGCAGCAGTAAGTGCTCAAGGGTCTACCATACCACCAATGATTCTGTTTCCGCGAAAAACATATCGTGAACACTTTATAAGAGATGGACCGCCAGGATGTATTGGAGCGGCGAATGGGTCCGGATGGATGAACGAAGAAACTTTCGTTATGTTCATCAACCACTTTATAAAATACAGTCAGCCATCTCTAGAGAAACCAGTGATGCTCCTGTTAGATAACCATTCTTCACACCTCAGTATTAGAGCGATAGACATATGCTTTCATTCCCACCACACTGTTCACACCGGTTACAACCCCTAGATTTATCCGTTTTTGGACCTTTCAAAAGATTTTGCAGTTCTGGAATAAATAGCTGGTTAAAAAATAATCCCGGAAAGACATTAACCATATATGATCTACCAAAAATTATTAATGAGGCACATCTAAGAGCAATGACGCCAGCTAATATAGTGTCCGGATTCACTTCCGCTGGGATTTCACCATTGAATCCCGATATATTTAGTGACAGTGATTTTGCATCAGCATTCGTGACAGATCGACCAAATCCTTTTGCTGAAAATCGGGAAGCAACAGACAATATGATAAATGAAGACTTACTAGATGTCCAGGTAAACCCATCTACCAGTCAACAAGACCAGGAGACAAATAATGAACATTATTCTCCTAATATTATTCGCTCTAATGTTGTTGATGATCCACTAGAGGGCACATCCAAGCAGCAATTCTCCCCTAAGCTCTTACGACCCTTCCGTAAGGTTCTACCTAGAAAAGCGAGCAGTAGCGGAAGACGAAGAAGAAACACTGCCATTTTAACTGACACGCCGGAAAAAAGTCTCTTAGAAACAGAGAAATACAAAGCTGATGAGAAAAAGCGGAAAGTTGTCACAAAGAATTTGGTTCCCAAGAAGCAATCAACTCGCAAGAAGCAGAAGAAGAGAGAAAGTTCATCTGATGAAGAAGATGAAACATTTTGTCTTGTGTGCCAAAGAAAATACCACAAAAATGAAGAATGGGTACAATGTAGACAATGTAAAATGTGGGCACACTGGGGATGTGCAAAGGAGTTTCCGTTATACGTATGTACAAACTGTAATAGTGATGATAGTGCGTCAGAATAACTTGTTGTAATTTACCCCAGCCCGTGTTGCAATTTGCCCCAAGGATGGGGTAGATTACAACAGCGTTACCTACTTTGTTTCTTTTGTTATAATTCATGAAGATAAGTTGTTTTTGTTTTTAGATTTCTTATGTATGTTCCTTAAAGTTCAATAAACGTATCCTGACTGAAAGTTGATTTACCTATTACATTTAGATACTCGAAAAAAATATATAATTGAAATGTGTTGCAACCTGCCCCGGTCTCCCCTACACTGGCAACAACAATAAATGTGAAACTTGTTCATTAAAAAAAGAGAATAACAGAATTCACTTCTTCTACAAAGAAATTCTCAAATTAATATAATAAAATCCAAATAAAAAGTGTTATTTCTAATTTTTTGTACCATCACTTACAGCAATAACATTAGAAAGATGTATTTTAATACTATCTTTAGGGATACTTACTATGGAATTGTCAAACTAAGTTTAATATAATAATAATAGATCGTTTTATTCCATTTTTTTAACTGGATTTATTTGTAAGCAAGGTTAATATAATTTTCAATTCACAAAAATAAAATATTTTTTATTTATCCCTCGTCTTTGTATTCAAAATCGGAACATGACTGTTTATATTAGCTACTGGCAGCACTCAATGCGATATAATATGCTCAAACTTTTTCGTGTTAACTTTCTTCTTTCAATTTAGAATTGAATTTTGACTTTTAAGTTCAAATTCTTAGAAGATCGCCATTGATACTGACAGTGCGTGGATTTATAGGAAATTTTGATCTAGTGCATTGAAAGATTCTACAGGGTGTCCCAGAAATAAAAAGACGGAGTAGCAGGTATGTAAAGTCCGAACAGAAACAGACCCAAATATACCGCAATAACGAAGAAATTAAAAATTTAATTTTCTATGTTGTTTTTTAGATAAAAAAATTACATTACGGACCTGGCACAGAATGTACGTTTACAAATACACGTAAGAATGCACATTTGTAAATAGAAACGAACACGCATTCATAGAAAAATACGCTTTTATTTGTATAAAACGGGAAAAAACGTTAAATCGTATTCATTCATAATAAAACATATTTTTTGCCCGATGCGGGGCGACTCACGTTATTGCAGACAATAAAAGATTGTTTTCATTTTTAAAATAGGAAGGTTGTTGCTATTTAATGTGTTTGTAGTCGGAAACAGCTGATTATTATTAAGAATATTCAATAAATCCTAGTTTTTCTATTTATCATGAAGGATCTATTCCTCATCCTTTTTTTTAACACAAGTAATATGGTGGTCCTGAAAAGGACCGATTGTGAAAGTGAAGCAGGTGGATATTTAGTCCAGGGTCGGCGTAAGGCCAATTGAATTCTTTATTATTTTTTTCTGCCGTCTCGCACGAATAAAGATTTTATATTTTTAGGGTACGTTTTTACACAATCTAGCTTCCGATTTCTGCTACTCCGTCTTTTTATTTCTGGGACATCCTGTATATGTGGATATTGTAAATTTTGCACTTCCAACACTCACATTCTTTTAAAAATATTTCTTTAAATTCAAAAACATGTGAAATCACCACAAATTTACTTTCAGATTCTGGAATGATTTTGGTATAGTAATATGTAAGGTAAATTTTATCATATTCTATCGCATAACTGACAACTATGTCCTGGTGGTTCAAGGAAGGAATGGTATATTAAGTTATATATTGACTTAGAATAAAATTTTTATTTTGTGACGCACAATTGTCTGAAAACATGCACTGGGGTATACATTATACGTATGTCGATAATTGACCGTTCGCTAACAGATAAATCGAATGTAAACATCTTTCGAAATTGTTTTAATTCCTTTTCTTAGTCATTGGTCGAAATTAAAGGTTAATTTGGTTAAATAGTTATTTGAAACTAAATAGTTCTTTTTTATTCTTAGAATTCGACATTTGTTAAGCACCAGTCTAATACAATTTTAATAATAAGGTACAAGTTTATTGTAGTATTACTATGGTGAACTATTTAATGTATTCAAATCCTTAACAGAAATTAGATATAGCACGAGTTTGGGGGCATTTATTTTTTTGATGGCAAAAAGATAATGAGTTCTACATTCTTGAACATTAAAGTTTTTATTTTGGCTTTCCAGGTGTGACTTAGGATGATAGTATCTACTTGTAGTTAAAGATGTGATTATAGGCATGGATTGAATAATAGTTTTTAAATTTGGTTTCTTTAATAAATAAACCAAAGAAGGTTTGTAAAATCCTTTGTCTGCATTAACTGAAATTTATTTAATTATAGACTTTGATGACGATAGTTATAAATCTTATGATCTTATTTAAATATGTTAAAGTTAAAATTTCGTTTTGAATTAGAGGCAAATAATAGTTAACAGACCCAACAATAACAACTTTATTAATTTTCGCAATATTTCTAAAAATGTTCCTATGATTCTACACAAAGGAGTATTTAACTAAAATGTGTTCATTTAAACCATCTACTTTAGAAAGCATTATGTAATATATATCTAATTGTAAACAAAATTATGTAAATATCTGCTCTACAAAACTAAAAGTACACGAAGTATACTTTGTCACGATACTAAATAGTAAACTGGCTTAGGGTTCATAGCTGCTAAACTGTAATTACTTCTTCGGAAACAGAACCCTCGGGAAATGGTAAACAGTATATCACAAAATAAGTAATGCGCCCATTAGAATCTGAAGAAACTTTATTATGAGTATATAAAAGCATTTTTTATTCATGAAAATTGAAAAGTTGGAATTAAGTTTTAATGAAAATTTCAATATTTTAGAAACCAAATATTAGTTTTGCACTTATTTGTATATTACAACTATTTTAATAACCATATACATAGCTGGAGCAGATATAGATAGATAATTTTAAAATTTGATATATGCAAATGACGTATATAACTTTATACACAGAAAGAAAAGTGCCTGAAATATTTGTATCTGTTAATTTCTGATTGCAACTAATTTACTAATATTTGATTTATTTTTGTATTCATATAGAATTGTCAAAGAATCATATGTCAATAAGAAAGCCATTAAATTTATTTTGGAATACATAGTTACAATATATAAACGTAGACTACAAGTTTTAAAAATAATATCGTCAAGATATCTGCTGTCTGGTCTATAGCAATATAGGTATACATCATTCATATTGTGTAGGTACTACATCTTCACGGAAAAATTGAATATTTCACTAGGTATACAGTATTTAAACTGTTGAATAATTACTAAAGGATTGGTCATAAAGTTCAGAGAGAAAAATTTAATTTCGTAAAGTTGGTGACTTTATCGGCCAGTGCTGTTTATCGAACTGAAATGAGCTTTCAGAAAACTTGCAGAAAACAATCTGCCTCATTGTTAGCTCTAGTCTAACTTCATTGATTCTACGACTTGCCCTTGTAACTAGCAAATTTCATAATTTGTGGCTCAAAGAAGTTATTAAGCATAAAATAATAACCGGCACTATTCATAACAACCGTGACTGATTTTTGTGATTTTGTTTCCACTTTTCTTTACAAATGCTTTGAATCAGATGTCATACAAATTGGTCAATTTTTGGCGATTTTTTTTTATACCAAAATTATTTCAAATCCAGTTCTAAATTAAAAAAAAAAGGTTTGCGATTAGAGTGAAAGTGTTACAACACCCGGCTAGAATTTTGAAATTTTCTATTTACAAATAATGTTCCAAATTAATACTCTTAATTAAGAGTATAAGTCAATACAAGTTATTTGCAAAAAGACCCACTCCCGGTGACATTTGGAAAAATTCACTTTTGAGTACCTTTGTGTTATTCAGAAATCTGTCTAGACATAGTCATTTGTAACATTTCATTTTGCATTGAAGTAAACTAGTAATTCGTGTCTACTTTTGCATACCATTTTGTAACCAAAGTGGTCACACACAGACAGATAGGCATGTTTGCAAAAACCACTAACTCGTTATCAGAGGGCTTTAGAACGTGGAAAGCTTTAAAAATACTGATACTGAACATTTTCATCAGTAAGAAAAGAGATGTAAAAAGCAAAAACGTAGATTTAATGATGTCCAAAATGCAGGATTAAATACTTAAAATATAGTTATGAGTAAATAAATACTAAAATCACTTTTTTTCTCTAAGTAACAAGTATGTATCTTAAAAGCAGCATATTTAACTCTAAGAGATAGTTCTTAAAAGCAAGCTTAATAATTATACCGTGGCAACTTTTTTGAGAAACCAATGGAGTCAAGCCAACAATTTGAACACACCGAAGTAGACAAAGCAAGGCTATTTCTTACTTCCTTATACGTCGAATAACAAAGAAAAGGTACAATCAAAAGGATACTTATCCAAATTAAAAAAAATGGCATCACTTTATTTTAACGCTATAATACTAAATAATTATCAGCCTGCGCAGTGTAATAATATGAAAACTATTAAAGCTACTAAGAATTAGCAAATTGTCGAAAAGAAAACAGCTTTTTCGAGCTTAGAATTATGCATTTAAAAACGGTGCGCAACGAGTGAAAAATAATAGTGAAATAACATTATCACATTAAAAATCTTTTGGAGTGGATAAATAGTAATATTTCAAATAATGTCTACAAAAAAGAATAAGAATATAATAATATATATATTAATAATAGATATATTATCAGAAATATTTTATTCAACAAATTGAGGGTTGACACACTTATATAGTTATTAAATGTTGCTGTTGAAATACACATGAAGTTTGCCCCAACTTTACAATAGCAAAACACAAATTTCATAGGACTCTTGGTATTTCGTGTCTGCGTCAAAAGGAGACGATTTGAAATATTGATGCGTTCACGGAGACTTGTTCCTTATTGTGCATGCTCACATCAGATAAACTTACTACCCCTAGCAGAGAAAAAATGAATAAAATACCAGCGGCAAATGTATAGAACGGAAACAAAAACAAATATAAGAAATTCCACCGCTATTCTCAACAAGCTCTTCAGAATTTTTCTTTGTAAATATATAACAATTGACGGCTAACCGAAACGTTATTTCAATGTATTTTCTTAAGCAATATTTTGAATTTTGTCTAATTAAAACATGCGAATGAACAGGGAAAAAAGAAAATCTCGCCGGTTTGGTTCACATTCCGTTATTGAAAAGAATGGTCTTTATAATACTTTCACATTCTCGTTCGTATACGTCTGCAATCATATAATAATTTTCCGTTAACTTATTTAAGCCAAACAATGAAGACACATTTGTGTGATTTTTAGATTTAGCATGTCGCTGAAAATTAGGGCTTAAAAGTCTAAAGTAGCTTAATAAAAATGTTTTAAAAGTTTGTCCAAAATAATGATAAAATTTTATGTTTAACAAATCAATAAATAATTTAACAATAATCCAAAATTGAGTAAAATCTCTCGTAAATTAATAATAACTTTATATAAGTAATGCAAGTTTATAGCTAATTTAGTCTATATGGGTTAGATTTATATTACAATCTAAGCTAATCACATAATCTAGCATGTACTGTTTCTTATTTTAAAGTGTTGTTAGTTCTCAAAAGCATTTTGATTGACAACATATGTACATGTCAGTTAGGCTTGTTTTGTAAAAAATCTTATTTTTGTCTAATGGTCTTTTGTAAAAGGTCTGAAGAAAGAATAAATCAAATTTTTGATAACAAGATTGTGTTTGATTAAACCATAAGTGAACTGAACTTATATATCAAATTGAAACATACAGTACAGTAGAAATGTTTTTTATATACAGCGTTAGTAAAAAGTCCCGGAAAGGGTCGAATAACTTTGTTATTTCAAAATTATGATTTCTGAAATTTGGTATGGGGGTATAGTTAATATAAATGCATTTTATGCAATACAGTTAATATTTTTTTCACTTCCGGTTTAATCGGCAATACGTCCAACTTTCTTTTTTTGAATGGAACGCCCAGATTTTTTTAACACTTTTGAATGCAAAATAAAAAACTACGTTCAGGAAGTATTAAGATGTTTATTTTTATTCACAAGAAAACAGTTACAAAATTAAAAAAGTGTCCTAATACAGAAAAATCAAGGTACCTTTGAAAAAAGTTGTTGTTTAGTGTTTGCATTCTTTTTGCCGTCACATTTGACAATTTTAAAAGCGTTTTAACTTTTGCATCGCTATAAATTTACTTATTTTAGACATTGACACATTTGAAAATGGCAGTAAAACATACTGAATCAGAACGAATTGAGATATTAATGATGCGTGGGTACGGTGATCGTCAACGTTATTTTGAAGAGGTTCGTATTTTGTTTAATACTGTTTATCCGGATCGTCACATTAGTAAAAGTACAGTATGCCGAACAATTCAAAAGTTTGAAGTCTTTCGTCAGGTGAAGGATTTACCTAGAAGGGGACGTCCATTAACAGCAACAGATGAAGAAACTAGTTTGAATGTGTTACTTACAGTGGAAGAAAATCATCACGTGTCCACAACAGAATTAGGTCTAATTCATGAGATCTCTCAAAAATCTGCTCATAATATTCTTAAATCAGCAAGAATGAAAGCCTATAAAATGTATCCCGTCCATGAGTTAACTGAAGATGATCCAGATCGTAGACTACAATTTTGCGAAACAATGACGGAATTGATCGAGCAGCAGCCTAATGTTTCAGATCACATCATCAAGTCCATACACAGCGTGCTCAAAAGGTGAATGTCTGGGCTGGTCTTGTTGGAAACAACATCATAGGACCATTTTTTATAAGAGGAAATTTAACTGGCAACGTCTACTTAAATTTATTTCGAAATGAGGTTGTTCCAGCACTTGCGGCCCTCTTTCCAAATGCAAACATAGGTGATCACCCTAATGCACATTTTTGGTTTCAACTAGATGGAGCTCCCCCCCGTTTTGCCCATAATGTCCGCGATTATTTGAATGAAATTTTTCCGGGACGTTGGATCGGACGTAGAGGAGCAATCGAATGGCCAGCACGTTTGCCAGATCTCTCGCCATTAGATTTTTTCTTTTGGGGTCACTTGAAATGTTAAGTGTACAAAAATCGTCCCCATAATCTTGAACAATTGGAAGAGAGAATAGTTCAAGAAGCCAATCGCATCACTCCAGAACAAATACAAAATTCAATAAGAAATTTTACTGACCGTTTACATTTTTGTCAAATTGTAAATGGAGAGCATTTTGAACAATTATTGTAATCGCAACCTGAATAAACAGGTATCTTGATTTTTCTGTATTAGGACACTTTTTTAATTTTTTAACTGTTTTCTTGTGAATAAAAATAAACATCTTAATACTTCCTGAACGTAGTTTTTTATTTTGCATTCGAAAGTGTTAAAAAAATCTTGACGTATTGCCGATTAAACCGGAAGTGAAAAAAATATTAACTGTATTGCATAAAATGCATTTATATTAACTACCTATACCCCCATACCAAATTTCAGAAATCATCATTTTCAAATAACAAAGTTATTCGACCGTTCCGGGACTTTTTACTAACCCTGTATATACTTACCATTCCTTACTCGATTTATTATTTATTATGTTTGCATCATTGCTTACATAACTGCACTTAGACATAATTGGGCAATATTCTTCCTATCCGCAACACATTTAACAATAGAAATTGAATAGAAATGTTATACTCCATTTAAACGTCATGGCGAAACAGTAAGTCGACTTATTTTACTGCCAACTAATTCATACCTAGAGGTATCGAAATGTCCTGTCCTATTACCATTCAACGCAGAAGTGTAATGAGAGCTATGTCATCGATCAATAAATATAAGCTTAAGCAGCACTTTTCATTTGCTCAATCCTGGGTCATACGAGTTCAACAACATTTCCAAAGCTTAGATGAAACAAGAATATCTCAGAACAAAAAATCCAACGAAATATTAGCAAACAATACAAGCCATAGGATCACAAAGCCATACACATACTCCACCAGTGAAATCCTCGAGAAGAATAATATTCGAATCATAAAAATATATGTATATGTTCAATCCCTCTACCAAAGCCACAATCGGTCTTTAGAAGTGGATGGTGTTTACACGATTCGGTAGTCATGTGAAAGTGTGTATCAAACAAAGGGTGTGGGTGGTTAGCACTCGTGAAGCAGATAATGAGAGACATATCAGGAAAATACACGTATTCATTGGCAGAATATCAACCGGACATCGGACTCGATATCCAATTTACTGCAGGTGATATATTTTCCCCTAATCATTATTAGTACGTCAGCGAAATCCGATAATGAACAGAAATTCATCAACATATTGCTGTGATAGCATACGGGGTATCATTTTGAAAACCTACCACCCTCTATATTTCGGCCCCTATAGAAATTCCAAAAATATGCAAAAACACGTCAAACTTATTTTTAAGGGGGACATTTTGTAAGCTGGTTTTCAATTAAATTACATCAACCCTCTAGCGGGGGTGGACATAACCTCTAAAAATTTAAATGGAAATGGGGGTTGAGTGATACCTCATTTTAAAGGTCGTTTAACCCGCTTTTCAAAAATGCTAATTTCTTGTCCTTTATTTTTAATACTTTTGAAGAAATCAAGTCAAACCATGAACATACAAGTATCAAGTGTTTTGCAATAAAACATTAAAAAACTAATAAAAAGTAACTTATTTTATAAAATTTTAAATGCTAAATTCTTGCCTTTTCTTTTTAGCAGTTCGCGAGAAAATTTTATAAAATAAGTTACTTTTTATTAGTTTTTTAATGTTTTATTGCAAAACACTTGATACTTGTATGTTCATGGTTTGACTTGATTTCTTCAAAAGTATTAAAAATAAAGGACAAGAAATTAGCATTTTTGAAAAGCGGGTTAAACGACCTTTAAAATGAGGTATCACTCAACCCCCATTTCCATTTAAATTTTTAGAGGTTATGTCCACCCCCGCTAGAGGGTTGATGTAATTTAATTGAAAACCAGCTTACAAAATGTCCCCCTTAAAAATAAGTTTGACGTGTTTTTGCATATTTTTGGAATTTCTATAGGGGCCGAAATATAGAGGGTGGTACGTTTTCAAAATGACACCCTGTATATTTGTGGGTATAGTCATCTGTATATGCTGTGCTCTAAATTTTTTTCTTTTTACACCAAAAACTTATAATTGGTTTTGTATTTTATTTATATTGTTGAAGCATGTACCTAATAACTATTGTGGGTTCTGGCAATGTATGTGGTTCCTTCTCCGTCACTGGTGGCCTTCCTCTTACTTATAATAGGGACGAGGTAATAGTTTTGTTTAAAGAAGAAAACGGAATGTCTATATAACATGATCATACACCTTTTTATTTAGTACTTTGTAAATTCAAATATTTTTATATACACCTTAATGCTCTAAACAAATACATAATTGAAAATGCTCATATCATTTATACCAAATGTCGGTTATAATGTATGTAAATCTTTTATTTATTTATTTATGATGCTAAACAAAAAAAAAAAATTATCCTGTAAATAAATAAATGTAAACTTTTATTGTACATTGATAGTGATATTTATCGATGTAATTATTTTTATATTGGCTTCAATTAATTGCTTTAGACAACCATTTGCACGTGTTGTATCTAGCTTTTAATCTTTGCCTTGTAAAACTTTTAATTAATTATTAACATAACTTGAAAAAGATTAATGATGCCTAGACAATGCCATGAAGAAAATGCTCATTCGCACGTAGCATCTCTTCAACTGCCCAACACCATTAGTCCTATTTTTGTTGTAATTCCAACTTTATGAATTAAAAGAAAACCTTACAGGATAATAGGTATTTGCTTATCTATATTGTTCAACATTACATTGATTAATCATTTGCACGTAAAAGCCAATATCTGTTTAACAATTTAGATAACTCCTTTTCAAAAAAAAACTTACTTGCTATCTTTAAACATTTCATCAAAATGTTCATTTTGAATGTCCATATTGAACGTTTCAAATGAATTTAAATATATTAATAAAAGAAAATTATTATGAATAAACGTGATAAAGAAACAATGAAAACTACTATTCTACAATGTAACAATTATTTTTAAAGCGTCTTATTCTTTCGGAGTCGTAATAAGAAGTCTCTCTTGTCGAATCTTGTTTTTCGAATTTATACCGGCAAAAAAAACTCTACGTTGACTATTGCGCCCTCTAGTCCATATTTTAGGTTGGCATTGGAGTATACGTTCCAGTGAAATCGCTGCCCACATGTTGCCGTCTTGATACACACACCCATACACATATTGTTCTGACAGTTCTTTATTTACTAAAACGTCAACATATCGCAAATTGTTTTCTTATTCAAAAGTCTTTTCACTGCCTCGCACAGCATTTCCGACGGTAGGTTTATTCTTGTTGTTAATACCATCCTTCTTTGTATTCATCAATGAACCTATTGCCTTGTTCATTGTTGAATACATATTTTTTATTCCCATTTATTAATGTCAATTTCACTTTTCTAGATTGCGATTTGGTAAGATGGGAAACACGTTGGAGATAACGATTATTTTTCTTCCCGCACTGCCTGCACCTGGAAGACACGCCCGCCTCTCCACTGCATCTCTGTTTTCTATCCATGATCTTTCCATCGGTAATATGTCTATCTGCAATAAACTTTACACAAGTTTTATATTTTGTTATCTTTTGTAGGTCATGAAACTGTACACGTCTGTTTCCAGTCTCTGAAGCATTGTGTTACAAACAAATCATAAACACATACACTTTTTATTTATTTTATCAGCTACCTTTATATCAATTGTTATTGCTGATCGGGTTTACGTTTTACATATATTTTTATATCCTTTTCTTAGTCTCTAGTTATAAGCTAAGGTAATTTTTATCTTTTACTATAATTTAGTTCTTAAACTCTTTCATAAAGTTTTATTGCTTTATGCATGTAAATCATAATAATTTATTCAGTCATATTTATGTTTTTTGCATATCGTATTTGATCTTTTTCATACAATTCTATTGCTTTTACATGACTAATTCTCTTGACTGTTCCGTCCATTAACATAACCCTTTCTCTATTATTTGCCTTCATTACCCTTTTTGACTTAAACAGCGGTCCATTATTTAGAATGTTTAAAGCAATCTTTACGCATTGTATAAAATTAGGTTCTTTTTGATGATATGTAAACCATACATCTTGTGTATCCTTTCTACAAAAGAAATATATTGCTTATATTTATTTTGTCTTTTATTTCATATTTATTTAATAAATTTTTATTTTACATTTTCTCACTATTCACTTGAATAATAATGACTTTTGAATTACTTGCTTGTATATTGACCATGTGTATGCAACTTTATATACATCCATGTAATTTGTTGCATATTTTTACTCTTTCATATTTAAATACGATTTTTGTCATTTTTATTTTATTTCAAAACTTAAACTAATCCTTAAAGCTATTCTTATCTTATAAACTTGCGAGATATCACGGCAATATGTATTATCTCTACTGAAAAAAACGATTACTCCCAGAACAACATCTCTTATGACAAAGCTATCTTACCATAACATGGGAATCTTCAGTAGTCTCATAATCACCTTTATATATAACCTAATATACGCGTGATAAACAACTGAACACCAGGCTGAGAGAAGTGTACAAAAGAAATGTTAGGAGATTCATGAAGATGTGATCCGCATGAAGACAAAAACTTCAGCAACGGAAGCAAAGGAAATCAGGTTTCCATTTCGGCAACAAAGTACGGCTATAAAGATTCAAACAAGTAATTGAAATTTCAAATTAAGAAAATGTTTGTTGTGGATAATTATTATTTTTGTTGTAAATTTAATCTGAAAATGGTGTACAAGAATTACGAGATAAAAGTTCGGTATTTATATTTCAATTGTATTATGCTAAATTTAAAAAAAAACGCGATTGATACGTTTTATTATTATTATTGGCTTTATGGAAATATATGGAAATACTGATGGTTGAATTTGTTATTTCAGGAACAGAAATATTTATAAGAGAAGTTTACTTACTTATTACATGCAAATTTCAGCTTGAGTTTATCTTGTGTGAGAGTGCGAAAGTTTTAAATAACGACAATCGCAATAGTTACTTAAGAAAGTATTTATCCAATTTGTGACTAGCCTTGTTTGTAATAATTAATCTTATTAGTATATTTAATGTTTAAATTAACTGTATACATACATTTATTTTACATTTCATTGTCAGCCAGCTTGTGACAAAACAAAGAAAAATAATAACGCGGAAATGTGTAAATTAAAAATGAATTATTGAAAACTTCTGATGTAGTGCAATGGAATTTAGTGATTCCGGATAGAAGCCGGTAACAGTTTTATAATTTTATTAATCTGAAAGTCAAAAATGTGAAAGTGTTATTTCCGAGTTATTGCTTCCACCGTTTAATTAAATTTTAGTAACTAAGCTATAAGACAAACCACCTTTTAATGTAGATACTCATAAAATAAGCCCTGGAATATATTCTATTTTGTTAATGTATGTATATCACATATTAATCAATACTGAAATAATATATGTGACAGAATCATTAAGACTTTACTTTAATTAGAAGAAAAACATTAAGAGGGAGCAATAATCATTAAAAAAAAAATAAGCTTCCGAATACGCGAGTTGGCAAATACATTTCCATAATTAATTGGATTTTGCAATAATTATTTCAGCTTTCCATTAAAGTAAAAGCAGGGTAAACCACGGCATGCTACCTTGCCTGTACACTCTTGAATATTATTCCTGATAGTCGATGGAATAAAACTTCGATGAAAATGTATTGTCGGGATTAATGTCAGTATATGTAATGTATTGTATGTACTAGCAACCTCGATGTTCGATTCATTCTGGATTTTCATTTTATGCTGTATGGCTGTTATGTGTATTACCGAAGATGTGATAAAATCAATATTAATTCATCTGAAAATATATGCTATAAATGTTGTATTGTGAATTTCTAAATGAATAGGCTAATATTTAAATAGAAGAATATATGCTGCCATTTAAGTTTGTCTTTCATCGTTTCTAATAACATGTATGTACATATGCATATACTGTCTGTCCTGGTATAATTAGTAACTAATAATAAGTGAAATATAATCTTGAATATTCGTTTGTCCTAATGAAATCATTTTAAGTAGCTCAGTTTAAATTTCTCGCTGTATTTTTTTGGTTAGGAGGAGGATTAATAATAATAACAGAGGTCATCATGATTTTGGTAACATTGATGACAATGCTCTTCTTGCATTTCATTCAGGTAATTATTAAATCACCTTTTCACATCTAGCATATCGCATTATTAAGTACCCGCTTTTCTTTTATATTACGGGGTAAACCAATTATAATTGTAATTATTATTTGTGCATGACTTGCAACGGGACTTTAAATAAACGAGTTCTATGAACTGTTAAGTGCAGTTTTATTGTTGTCTAGAGTTTAATTCGTGTGTAACTCGAGTCATATAAAATGGCAAGTTCTAGTCGCCGATGTTGCAAAAATCCAGCGGATAAGTTTTGTTATATATGCGGACGATTTACTTTAAAGTCACAAGCTAGATCTAGATAGAATTGGAGATCAAGATAAAATCTGGGCTCCTCATGTTTGCTGTGTGAGTTGTCATATAAACTTAGTTCAGTGGATGCATCGCAAGAAAAAGTCTATGCCGTTTGTTGTTCCTATGGTGTGGAGAGAACCTATTGATCACGTAAGGGATTGCTACTTTTGTATAACTAAAACAGAAGGGTTTTCAAATGAGCAAAGGGACAAAATTCAGTATCCAAATTTGCCTTCTGCAATTAGGACAGTTCCTCATAGCGAGGAACTACCGGTACCGATTGCGCCCTAAAACCTATACAACATTGTTCCTGGCGATTCTACTTCTTCTTCAGAATGTGATCTACAACTTCCAAAGCATACCACCGATGACCCAACATTTTTACCAAGTACCAGTAGTGAACCTCACTTAATAACTCGGATTAAATTAAATGATTTGGTACGTGACCTGGGATTGTCAAAACAGAAATCGGAACTTCCAGACTTCAAGAGTGAAACCTGTTAGATAAAAATGCAAGTGTTTCATTTTACCGAAAACGAAATATAACATTTACAAATTTTTATAAAATGGAAGAATCGCTGTGTTTCTGTTTACGTATTGACGGTTTAATTAATGAGCTTAATATGAAACATGTACCTTCCAAGTGGCGTATTTTTATAGATTCGTCTAAATACAGCCTAAAAGCAGTCTTGCTTCATAATGGAAACAAAAAACGAACTATTCCGTTGCCCATTCAGTTATAATGAAAGAAACCTATGACAACTTAAGAACTATACTAAATCGCGTTAAATATAAACAGTATCAGTGGGATATTTGTGGAGATTTAAAAGTGATAGGTATATTGCTAGGATTGCAAGGTGGTTTCCCCATTGAAATCTGTTTTCGATGGGAATGCTGTTCAAGTATTTTCTGGTGCTCTCTTCGGTTATTATCCCGGGCGGTACCGGCTGCAGTTTTAGCGGTGCGGTCATGGCCGGTTGTAATAATCGCCTTGGAAAAGGTAGTTTATGTCGAAGGTCTTGCTTATATCTCAGAGGTCAGTATATCTTCTCTCTTCGATGTCTGGCAGTCGACCGTCATCACAATACTTCCTTATACTACGTATAAGAAAGCAAAAAAGAATCACTATGTTTTGCGCTTCAATATGAAAGTAGGTTTGCGTTTTAAATCAAAAGAAATAGTAACCACATTTATTACTAATTACATTCCAATTAGTTACACGGAAGTTGCATTTAATAAGACGCCAATGTCGGCGGGTTTCGAATCCAAGGTACCCGTTCTCTACAGTGATGCCTGATTATTAGGCGACCACGAAGCATCGTGAGAAGTTATGTATCAAATATTAAAATTCCATGTTCTAAATAAAAATTCCGTCTAATTTTTATCCGTGTAATTAGGAAAAAATAAATCTTCGAAACTTAAAAATAAAATTAGTGCATTTTCTACTTTCATCCCAAAATCGTTTATATTATAAAAGCTGCCAAAAATAACATCTTGACATTTATAGACAAGTTTAACATCTAATATAGGGCAACCATCTAGAGAACCAAATATCATGGGTGATGCAGTGTGGGGGCGGGAGGATTGACGTTTATTGCATATATCACCAGCATACTATTATCGGCACGGAGAAGTTTGGTCTTCATTATTACAGATTGTAGTTCTTTCTTCAATATAATTGCTTTAACAGCCTTTCATTTTGCATTAGTTAGAGCTAGACTTGAATAAATGGTTCACTAATCCCCTCTATGAAGCTATTGAAAGAAAGTTCCTAAAATTTTCATCACTTCGAATTGTAATTTATCTTGTAACTGAAATGTTTGCCGTTGGGCAAGAAAAAAATATTATTATTATTACCATTGGATCGCATCTCGTCCATGTTAAAATTTCTTCAAATATTTTTTATGCGATTAGTGTAAGCAGTATGAAGCAGGTTAAACATTTTTTTAAAAACATTATCTAATTCTTCTTTGTTTTTCGCAATTGTCCATGCCTTTCCTATACTTTATTTTTTCTATGTATTACCCTTATACATGCATGTTTTCTTAGTCCTATCTATATTGCGGTTTGTTATCATATTGGCTTTCGATATTTTTTGTACTTGCTTTGTATCTCCATGCTATTTAGATAGTCCCATCAACCTTACCAACATCCCTCTTCTTCAATGTGCTTCGATATATTCTCTCTTTTCATCCCTTTTTTGACATTTCCAATTATGAACCTAACTGTTATCAGTTCGTCCACAGCAGCACCCTTCATTGCCATAATCCCATATTTCATCAAAATTTTCAGAAAGTCTTTCTCCTTGTTACCTGATCAAAGACTCTGCTGTTCTATAAATAGTATATATCGTTTGGTATATTCTTAGATTAATATTTTCGTTCTACAACACAAGCTAATATAAGCTCTGTGTTACAAATGTATAATTCCGTTTAATAAAGGTGCAAAAAAATACAATGCATTGAGACAAACTGATATAATTTGAAATGGTAAAATTAGGGAAAAAACTGTAAAGTATTATAAATCAAAATTAGATTTTCCGGCAATATTCCATACGCCACAAGGAAAGTCAATAAATTTACAATTTTGTCTATTTCAGTTCTTACTACAACTATTAGTACATATTTTCGTTCCAAGGGAAGAAAACTATAAGTTTTTGTCGCCAAAACAATCAGGCATACAGATAGTTTACAGTTGTATCGTAGATGGTAAATTCATAAATAGATTAAAGAATATCAAAAAAACTTCCAATGTATATTTCCAAAAATTATTCTTTCAACTTACTCTTACGTATTAACTAATAGTAATTTTATTTACCAAAAAGGTACTTGGCAGTATATTAAATTGATTAAACATGGTACTCCTTTATTTAAAATCACGAGTGAATGCCTCAGAATGGTTAATAAATGTATGTATATACAGCTGTGTGCTGAAAAAAGTTAAAAAGTAAACCACAAAACATTATAAACTTTGTACATTTAATTATACTTAATTTATTAAGTAAAACATAACATACATGTTCGTTGTGTAGCAAAATAATAATAACTTTAATAATTATTACATATAATTGTATATTCCAGATGTGCGAAAAAATAGCAGTATTAAAAAAAAGTTATAATATGTAAAGAAAAATGTAATAAAATCATAATTTTTTTAATATTTTGTCGTGTAGCCTTTGTTTGCGATGACTGCTTCGTATCTTCGTGGCATGGAATCAACCAATGTTTGACATCACTCATTTGGAATGGAGCGCCATGATCTTTCGACTATTTCCCATAATTGTTGTCTCGATGTGGGTGCTGCTGCAAAAACGGCCTGTTTTACGTCTGTCCAGAGATTTTCTATGGGTTTAAGGTCTGGTGATTGCGCGGGCCACACCAGAACCTCAACCGAAGCCTCGCGTAACCACTCCTTAACCCTACGACATGCATGTTTTGGGTCATTATCATGCATGTATACCCAGCGAAGGGGCATCTCTTCTTCGGCGTAGGGCAACATGACTGTTTGAAGTATATTTAGATACACAAATTGGTCCATAGACTCCTGTATCCAAAAGATTGGACCAACACCATAATATGAAAAGCATGCCCATACCATGATAGAGGTTCCTCTATGTTTGACAGTTTTTATTGTGTAATTTGGATTATATTCCGTTCCTATAGGTCTTCTAACATACCGCCTTAATCCCTTAGATCCAAATAATACGACCTTACTCTCATCTGACTACAAGCTATTTCGCCAACTAATAGCTGGCCAATTTAAATGTTCTCTAGCAAAGCGTAATCGCTGTTGAACGTGCCGCTTCATCAGCAAAGGGACTTTTCTTGGACTTCTAGCAACCAAGTTATCCTTTATCAAACGTTTTCGAATAGAGGAAGTGTGAGTAGGAAGATTTAACGTTTGTTGTATTTGCGTAGAAGTTGTAAAAGGGTGTGATTTAACAAATATCTTAATGCGCCGCTCATTTCTATTAGATGTCTTTCTCTTTCTTCCCCTTCTTTCAGGTTTTACTTGATATTTTACTGCATTTGAAATAATTTTTGCTGAACATTTTAGTGTTTCTTGAATGAATTTGTATGTTTTACCAGCTCTTATTAATTTCTGAATTATTTCACGCTTTTCAGGTGTGCAGTGCTTTGTGCAACCCATGTTATTGCACAACACTAAATAAACTACACAACTAATATAATACTATCAATAAAATCTATGAAACTCAACCTTGCACCCGATATATTCGATTTTCTACACAGCACTGCTATTATTTTGCACAGTAACAAAAATCTGGTGTGTTAAGAAAACAGGTACTTCTCTGGATTTTGGAATAAACTTAGTAAAGAACACTTCTTTACGTCAATTCATCCTCTGTTATATAGATGACTCTGATCTCAGATACAACTAAATACTTGGATTCGGTATTTTTAAATGCACTGCTATTATTTCGCACACAGCTGCATATACAGTTGGAAATGTTATTTAAACACCGCCTCATATAATATAAAATATATAAGAAGGTATTTTTACATATTTCTATAAATCAATTTGATTTATTCTGTATTCAAATTTTGTCGAAGTGTAATAAAATTTATCGGGAGTCAAGTATATACGTAATGGAATGGTCATTTTTTAATATGATGTATATGTACGAATAAGTAATTAGTGTAACATACACCGCTGGTCTGAGAAGATCTGGAATGCGGCTATCAGTAGAAAACGCGCACAGTGTTGCCTTATGTATTTGAAACATTTTTCCCGGTATCGACTTATAGACTATGCACTAACGTAATGTAAACATTAAACATTTTGTTGTTGTGCATTGGTTAGGTCAGGCTAGATAAACGTCAGTGAACGTCATGTAAACGTTACGAGTGCATTTAATGCTTCCGTATAGCGCGCTTTTGTTAACGGTAATTTATATTTTATCGAAAATAAGTAATATCACACTGGAGAGAAGTGAAAAAATACAAACAGAACACAATAATCAGTTTAGAGGTAGCAACGTTTTAATAAAATTGGAATAATTCTGCGTAAGCAATGGTATTAATGTAAAAAGATCGCTAGAAAATTATACTAAAATATTCTTGAAAAATTAAATTACAAAATTAAACTACCGTATATTAGAATTAAACTAAAATGTTTTTTAAACTAATTAGTAAAAGGAAAGATTTTATTTTATAAAATTTAGTACAAAAATTCTACAAATATTAATGGAGTAAATGTTCAAATAAACCGCCTGCTTGCTCTTGACAATAACCAAGCCTGTAGTAAAATTCATTCCGTACGTTGGCAAGTGTTTCAGGCAATATACTATTGGCAGTGCTGACAATCTTTTGCCGTAATTCTTCCAAATTTCTAGCTCGCTCATGCGCATATGTATAAACTTTTTCCTTGATACAGCCCCAAAAGAAAAAATCTAACGGCGTCAAATCGGGCGAGCGAGGTGGCCATTCTATCGTGCCGCCTGAACCTATTATACGGTTAAGAAAAGTTTGTTGAAGAAATTGCCGTACAATCCGTGCAGTGTGAGCTGGCCAGTTATCCTGTTGAAACCAAATCTCTTCAACATTAACATTGAGAGCACGAACGGCCGGCATGATATTAGTTTCGAGCAATTGCAAATATCTGGCTGCTGTAAGTGTACCATCAATAAAAACTGGACCAATAATATGATCACCCAATATACCGGCCCACACATTCAATTTTTGAGGATATTGGGTACGAAGGGGCAAAAACAGATGTTTATTTTGCTTTGACCAATATTTAGTAATCATTGGATTAGAACGACCATGTAAATAGAACGAAGATTCGTCCGTAAATAAAATGTTTGGTATAAAATTATCATTTTCGACGACTCGTGCCATTACACTTTCACAAAAGTTAATGCGCCTTACTTGATCTCCAAGAAAAATTTCCTGGCGTTTTTGTATGCTGTAGCTACGATACCCTGGCCTATTCAAAATCTTTCTAACAGTACGCGCTGGGATATCAACCTGTTCAGATATTTGCCTTGATGAACATGGTTCATTTTGCTCAACAGCACTACATACATTAACTTCCCATTGTTCCCTTTCCTCGCTCAGTATCCGTATACGACATCCTTTGCTCTTCTCAATGCATTTATGGCAGTCCGTAATACATCCAACAGATTCGAATTTATGAACAATGTTCAAAACTGTTTGAACGGCAGGGACGGGTCTATTTTCAAATGAAAATATGAAACGACCAACTACTTCCTGTGCTGTACTACCTGAATAGTACCATTTAATTATTTGAATTCTTTCTTCCGTAGTGTACAACATCTTAGACAGTGTCAGTAACTCAAAATCAAAGAAAACTGTCCGCGTGAATATACGATTTTCTATTAAATGTCATTTGTGTCATTATTAAGTACTGTCATAGTTATGATGCCGGACTAAATTATATTGGCAACCTCGCTTGCTACCATATGTACGAAATACATGTATTTTATCCCGCATTCTAATAGTAAACAGACCAGCGGTGTATAAATATGCGCGTACAATACAGAACATTAAAAGCACGCAATCTCCGAAATGGCAGAATTAAACCCTCACACAACGGCAGCAAGTGTAAGCATCTTAAGATAACTTGACTTCAGCGAATTACAACTAACGTGTGTGTCAACCGCCAAGCTCACTAAAGCTCAAAGCGTGAGACGCACCCGCATTTCTAGGGATTCTAAAGATTTTATACATACGCTACTTCTATTGTCTCAGCTCTAAGAGAAAAGAATTAAAACAAAAGACTACGCGAAAATGATCGGACCCCGTTACTTCTTCATACCCGTTAGACATTAAGCATTATGTAAAATAGCCAGGCGGGTATTTTATAAATTATTACTCCTCGGTTTTGTAGGATCTTAAAATCTTCTGTAGTTGTGGTTATTTCTAACTGGCGCACTAAATTAAGTGTATGTAATTAGGTTCCGTACATTGTTCGTGTCCTTTTAGTTTAATTTTACTCTTGCAAGTTAAGAGAAAGTGTGGAAAGGTACCACTGAAATGAATGTTAATGTGTAACCCAGCACAATTTTAAATGATGAAGCAAGTAGTAGATGAAAATAATATAAATTATAATGGTAGTCTTGCTTAACAAAGGAAATATTAAGTAACACGTAAAATGTAAAATTTTGGATATCAGTTATATAAACAGTAATTCTGGGTTAATAGGTCTAAAAAATTAAAAGCAATAGTACTTTTACAATATCATAAAAAAATTCATATACTTTTAGCGTCTAGAAAAAACATACAGAAGAAACATCCGTTTCCTTTAATACGTTGCCAATAAGTAACATCTTGTGAATAATACAAAACATTTTTGCATGAATAATTGTCCGAAAATTTTCTTATGTTCAAAGAAGGTATTTGTTATTATTAAGTCCATAAATACAAAGTTGCAGGCTACTCATACCCAGATATGATTCACTTATATGTTGAACTTGCAAAGGAAGTTTCATCTTTTCTTTACTTGTTACTATCCTCACATCCAACGGATGTACGTACACGTTTTCCTATAATATTTTCGCCACCACTGTTTAAAATTCAAAACATCGTTTGTATCGATTTACTTCACCATGAGAAGTGCTTTGCACTAGATTTAACAATGATTCCAGTGATTTCGTGTTTATTGAATGATTTGTCATATATATTGCAGTGATCTTGAGTTGGGTGGTAAATTATAAATCCTAGGTATAATCATGATCACTTCGAGATTTAAATTAATTAATTATTATTTTATTTATTTTATCATGATGTGTATATAAATATTCATTAAGTCAATATTTTGCCAAAATTTAATTTTTATTTACGAAAAATAATATAAGAATGTTATAATAATTTTTATAAAAACTATAATATTAGAATAAGCATAAAATATTACGTGAATGATGACAAGAAAGTGTTTCCCGCACGAAGAATACTGTGACTGGGAGAGATCGACCGTTAGGCCCGGCGAAAACAATATCCTGCGCTAGATGCATTAGATGAGTCATGAATATGTAAACAAGTCGATATTTACATATTTGTTTACCTTTTTGAAAGATTAGTAATGCGCTGGTTTCGCGGGTGGTGTAGCACTGCAGCTATGTATTTATGGAGGTGGAATCGTATCGTACCGAGAAGAACCGGACGTTTTTGTGAAGAAAAATATTAATTTAAGACCGGAACCGATGAGAAAACGTTAGATGCCTGGTGAAAATCGGCTCTCTCAAGACAAAACAAGAAGTAGGTGAACCCCTCTTCTTCCTCTTAAAAGTAAAAATGTTATATTAACTTAGAAGTTTATTCATGAATTTGAACTTAGAATAATTTTCAAAGAGATTTGTCGATACTTATAAAATTTTCAACAAGAATTAGAATTTGTAATATTTTCCGTAATAATTTTACTGTAGCTACTTATAGAATTTTCTAACCGAAGTGGAACTTAGAATAATTTTATGAATTAGATATCGTTTTTAATTTGGAGTTTAATTTACATTGAGACTTGTAATTATTTTTGGAAATAATTATTTATGTACGGAACAGTTTTATTTAATTAGAACTTTGAATTTTTTTATTTTCTAGGATGTTTTGTTTTATATGTAGGGTTATTACACCATGCATTATGATAAAGTATTTTAGTAACTGTAATGATCAAGTTGAATAGCATAAATTTTTTTTTATATAAGGATTTTTCTTTACTATTTTATTTACCAGATTAGAAGATTTGTGGTTAATAATTTTGTTTTATGTATATATAGAATAATTGAACAGTGATCGAGATTTTCTTTTATATGATGGATGAATTTGAAGCGATGTACGAAGAATTAAGGTGATTTAATAATGTTTGTTATAAATGTGTATATAGTGTTGTACAAAATTTTCTTGAGTGGTGTTTTGTATTGGAATCTCAGAGTGAGGTAAAGTTTTATTTTATTATATATATATATATTTTTATATGTATATCAAGTATATTTTATAGTGTTTGTGTATTTGGTATTAACGTGTTGGGTAATAGATCAGGGATGTGTGCGGTGAATTAAGTAGTTGTTTAATTCATAGCATGGAGTCCTGGTGAATCCTTAAAACACGAATTAGTCTTGGTGGTACTGTTTTGGGAGCGAGAAAAGGCGCCAGGCAGAACTAATCGGGGCTGAGTTAATTAATTAAATGCACAAAGACATTTTATTATTATTATTTTATTAAATTTAAAATTTATATATACACCTTAAGAGGTGAGCACAAGAAGTGTATGTTCGGGTTGTGTCCAACGAGTTGAAAAGCATACTCGTAGGGTGGAACTTTGGGGTACCTACCAGTGTGAATTTGCTTTCTGATGGTACTGTGTTGGGAACGAGCAAAGGCGCCAGGCAGGACTAATTAGGGCAAAGCTGTTTCCTTAATGTTTATATTCTTGTAAATAATAATTCGCGTAATTTTTGGTTATTCATATTCCAGTACAATTCACAATATGCAATAAATTTTATTTTATTAAAGATGTTGATTGTTTACATGTATCTTTGACGAATATAAATCATGATAATCACGTTTATTTTTAAAAATATAATTTTTTTCTCTCGATGTTATGCTTTCATTAATTATAATTTCTTTATTATTTTGACTATTTGATCATGATATGTGTGATTTTATATGATGTTTTGAATATTAAATTTTTGTAAATATATATTTGTGTAATTTAAAATTTCTCTTTCTTTAATACTTTCTTTAAATAAATTAGATGATAAGATTTATTTTGCATTTTATTTTCTTTACCTGACCTGGTGATAATTGAAGAGCATTCAAATTGATTGGAGAATTTATTTATATTTTCTGCCCCTGAGAGAAAATTTTCTTTAGTCATTCTAAACTGAGCTAGTTAAATGTAAAATTGCCTAACCTACTATTTAGCAGAAAATTTGTTGAATCTTAGTCTAGCATAAGGCCTAGCACTAGGATGCATGCTTGATTCTTACTTACTTATTGATTGAATAATTTAAATTATTTTTATATAAATCTCAAATTGCAAGAGTCACAGCAATATGTATTCCTGCCTTATCATAAAGCAGGAAGTAGTGCCGTCTAACCTGACTTTTTTTGTATTTTATCAAATCTTTTCCTTACATGTAGGAGCTAATAAGAGTTGAACTGTTAGATGATGTTTCATTCTATCCTTGGCAATTGCAACAAAATATCCTGAGTATTTTAATAGAGGAATAGAGGAGTATTGAATTTTTATTATTTAAAATTATGTTCTTAGCGTTTTAAGCAAGGGCATTTAGTGTAAAGTTTTGTTAAGCGGTGTAAGTTCATTCAAAAATGCACATGTCGTCATATATTTTAAATAGACATGCACACTATGGAAGCTGGAATAGATGTTTTTGATGAAAAACAATCAGTTTGAATCTCGTTAAGTAATATTGATATTATAAAGTACCAAAGTTGATACATTTGCCTGCAAAATAAAAAAAGAATAGCACCGCTAGAAACCATTGATCTGAAAAGCCTGTAAATTGTATTAAACATAAATTACACATAACCTTACACGAGGTGTGTAAATTAAATAATGAAACTGGCAACGTAGCGGTCGATATGGAAACACTTGGTACACGGGGTATGGAAAGACTGCAGATAAATATGTGACACGCCATTAGTACGAGTTTCTACCCGGTAGAGTAATTTGGTTGTCCATAGCGATTTTTTTAAGATTTTCTTCCCAGTGCGTTTTAAAAATGAGTGACATCAACGATGTGCTGCTAGGTTTTGCTTCAGACTTGAGCAGATTTGAGAACTCCTGCAGGCCTACAGAGACACTCTTTTATGGAACGCCTTGGTTTTTTCGGTGGCTGATTTTATTCAATAAATTGGGGTTGAGAAAAATCTGCCCAAAATGACAACAAAACGCCTTTCGCAGACCCGACAGACATCAGGATGGAAAAGTGCTTTCACTTTTTGTAATCGATTGAAAATTATATTCCTTTTCTGAAACAAGTCATTACTGGTGACGAGTATGACCAGGTTACCAAGCGCCAGAACATAAAATGGCACCCCTACAACCTCCCCAAGGCCAAAAGAAACAAGCAATAATCAAGTCGAAGGTCAAATGCATGCTGATTTGCTTTTTCGATAGCCAGGGATCACCCACAAAGAATCTGTGCCTCAAAGTCAAACGGGTGATCAACACTTGCATCAAGAACAACTGGGTGTTACATCAGGAAAATGCGTCTAGTATACAACAATTTCAATAAACGAGTTTTTGACCATTACACATATTTCTGTAGCTCCTCAGCTGCCTTATTCTCCTAACTTGAGTCCTTCGGACTTTTTCCTTATACCGAGATTTAAAAATCACCTCAAGGCACGTCGTTTTGGGACACTCGATAACATTCAAACACTGCAATGATGTGTGGCTTTCCAAAGAAATTATTTCGAGGGAGACAATATTAAATTGTAATTCTATTCAAATAAAAAAAAATGGAAAGAAAACAGTTTCATTACTTAATTTACAGACTTCGTAAGCTTCTATAGAGACCGACCAATCCTACACTAACCGAGAATATAAATTATGCACTAAATTTACTGGGGTTTAGAAAGAAAAATGCAGCGAAAAGCAAGAACAAAGCCATAATGCTGGTTTGCTCTTCAAAAATTTAAAAAAGCTCAGTAATATATTTTAAATATTATTTTATATTAACCAAATTCAAAGCATTATAAATTTTTACCAGTAGTACAGTTAATAAAATAAACTCAAATTGTTACGACAAATATAACCTCGAACATATATAGAGTTTAAAAAATATTTAGCTTATCGAAGTTCAATGACTGTTTCTTTTTATTTAAAAATTTATATCCCAAGATAAAGAAGCAATGCAATGGCAATAGAAGATCGATGTAAAATAAACATTATTGCCAATTAACACATTCAAAATAAATATAGTAACAATACCAGTAATAATAGCTTTATATTTTATATGAAATAAAATTCAATATAGAAATACACACAACTCAGCAAACATTCCACATCGCTGACATTTAAAACTTGTCCAAAATTTATATATTTCATAAGCCATGGTACAAATTTAATAATAAAAATACATATATCCATTCACACATGTGTACACTGTACGTGAAAAAGTAGCACGGTGCCGAAAATATTGCCGTCTGATTGCTTTTTAAATGATGTTTTATGAGGTCAATATACACAGCGAGAATTGCATTTTTTAAACTGAATTTCACCACACAACAAAATAAGAATAGCTGTTCACCTTTCTTAGCGCTCCATATTTTAAACGAGAAATGCGGCAAATATTGAAGGTCAAAATAACTACACTGTGATACTCAAGGTCATGCAAAGAACAAGTTTGTGTTACAAAAATAAGTTTAATATATTAAAATAAATTAAAGTATTTTGTTTGGAACAAATAAATTAATTTTGTTCTTAATTATTTGTAATTGTTTGAACATACAAGTAGTTAGTCATTTAATATCAATGTATTGTATTGAATTTTTCTAATAATAGAACTTTCTATTAAAGTATTGGAGGCAGAAGTAAATTTAACTAACAAAAAAAATTTTTAGAAAATAAGTCATAAATAAAAATTGCTTGTTTCCTCATACCTGTATACTGATAAATACATATATAAGAATAACTGAAAGTGAAAAATTTTAAATAAATGAAAAATCACAAGAGATTAGTTCTACCATATAAATAATATATTCACGCCGAATCGAATCGGTTCTTCATATTCTCTATAATATTCAATTTTCGTCATATGCAAATTTTGAATTTTAACGTTAAACTGATTTGAACTTTACGAACGGATATAAGTATTCATAACGTATTTAAACCTCCTCAGAGGAATAGACTACTATTCTAACTAGACAAAGTAATGTGGACGAAAATGGGAGTTGGCAAAATTATTGAAAAATTATATAGAAGACTAACAAAATTAGATCATGTTATAAACCCAATACAGATTATATACACAAATTGAACAGGATGGCGGAAGTAATTTATATGAGTTCTGTAAACAAATACAAAGCAAAATAAGAAGAAATAAAAGTGGGAGACAGGAACTCAAAACTTGGAGACGGCAAAAAAAAGGACTAGGGAGGATGGAAGAATTTGGTGAAACTAGTTTTAATAAGTGCAGAGTGGATTTAGCATAGAAATTAATTATTAATTAGAAATTGGCGGAAGAATTAAATTCTTCTACCAGTGGAATTACTTCATTTTCCCATGCGTCTTTACATATAGTATGTGGTAAACGTTTTCCGATGTTGCACATCCATTTGATCAAGCCTGGTCATACGTTGTTTCGTCTACTCGCGTTTCTCATATATATATAATTTTATTCGGTTCCATTTGCTATTCTTCGAATTCTGTTTCTTCTACGTGTGATTTACAAATTTTTCCATATTTCAAAGAATTCACTTTTTTCCGTTATGACCTTTGTTGTTTCTCACCGATACAACCTGTTCCAGAATTTTCTATTCCAATTTTTTAATTGTTCGTTCAACTCGTGTCCGTATTTTCCACAGATATTCTTATTTTATTTTTTTAGTGCCGTTTTTACCTCGTTTCCTACAATTGTGTAATTTTCTTTATCCTATTTTATTTGTGCTTATTTGCCCAAGAGTATTTCCAATTGCATGGCAAAAGATTATAATAAAGACACATATGTATATTTAAAATAAATACTAGAAAGGGGGAAAAAGGAAGAGTGAGTAGCATGTAGAACACGTGGTTAACACATCAATTCAACAGTGAAAGCCATTTCTTTAGCACATTGCTCCTAGCTGTTAGCAGACTGCAGACCGCAGAATAGCGGGAAACGTTGAATGGTACAGAGGCGAGTATTTGCGAACAATCAAGTTTGTTGTTTACCAACTTGAAATCAAGGACTATGTATAAAACGACGAATGGCCAAAGACTGGAGTTGATGCATTTCAAGCATATATATCCTTAGTTCATCACTATCAACTTCTCTGTTGTTATTCGTATATGACCAGTTTTGCAAACAATATAAATTAAAAATAGTGAGAACATATAAATAATTACGACATGTAATAAGTAATGATGAAAAGCTAGATGCAAAAATACCAAAAATAAAAAAACAGAAATATGAACTGCGTTATAAATAAAATCATCTTGTGTAAGATAAATAAACCAGATCAACAAGGATACATTGCAGCAGTGCCGATTATACTTTATGCAAGTAACTCTGAAATCAAAACAGAATATAGTGAAGATACGTAATATACAAATAGGTAAGAATAATATCTGGTAAACTCAAATTTATTTGATAGATTTCGGAATGAAGAAATAAGATAAATAAATGAGGAAGTAAATAAAACGTGAAGAGGGAAAGAAAAGAGAAAAGGAAAAAGATAATGCAATGATAACTCTACCATAGGACCGGATAAATTATCTTCTGCAATTTACATAGAAGTTGGATAATAACAGATATAGGAAACAATAACTAAAGTGCGACACTGCATCTGAGAGAAGAAATTAAACCATTATGAATCAAACATAGCAATTGATCAAATAAGAAAAAACAGTGTACTTCTTCACTCATAGCTATTATGAGATAAACTAACTAACCAGTTTCTTTATTTTAATTAGGTAAAGCAATTTTGTCCTTTGTTTCAAATCTACTATACGAAATGTCGAGAGATTCGTTAACGACTAGAATAACATACACAATATTATTTTTTTTTTCAAAAATTTAGAATCTTAGTAAGCACCTTGTTAAAATTATGATAATGATAATTTTATTAATAATTTATTACTAAATAAATTAATAAAATAAAAACGTTTGTTATTTAAACAAAAGGCAATTTTTATAATGTTATGTAATCTATTAAGTGTTAGATTGGTAGAAATAAAGCTAACAATTTTTTATAAATTACTCCGATGTGTCTGTTTATGAATGGGATTGTCCCTATGTTAATAAACTGAAACAATGAACTTGGGCGGTAAATGAAGCGATAAACATCTCCGACCAAAGTAATATCATACGTATGCAGAAGAATAGTTTTAGCGTGTGCACCAAAGCAGGATCGAGAGATACGTGTAATACTAATATCCTGACCAAACAGCAGTATGGGCCACACTGATACTACGGGTATTTGACGGATCAGAGCAATTTCCCAGGAGAACCGTACATTATAGAAGATAGGACCACTCCGGAGACTCCGGTCTATATGCAATCTCATGCTAACCCAATCCATGAATATGTTCGACGGATAAAATTCAACAAATTTACAGGAAAACTCGCTTAGATTAGACCGCAATGACAAACTTCGATATATATATATATATATATAGGTTTCGTAGATTTTCAGATTTGTAAGAAATAATAAAATATATAAATACATATACATATACGTTTATATATGGTATATTTACTAAATGCGCATTCACAATATTTTTTGTAAATTTGATTATTGTATGGTATAGACTCCATAAATTTACTGGAAAACCGACTGACCTTCACCATGAACCATTACACATAGGAAATTCATTTGTCTGAGTACTTAACACCCTATTACCTACAATACATAATAGCAATCGATTATATAAACCGTATTTATGTCATTTTAAACCATCTTGGACAATCAGAGGAGTTACAATATAATACATAAAAAATAATAATAACATTTTATGATATACATTAGCCAGAAATTTAGATATAAAACGTCAAAATTCAACTCCTATTTTAATGGTACCTGGCAATATTATAAGTTTCAAAATAGACATAAATATAATGTTGAGAATACCTTAGATATTAGTTTATAAAAATATATCCTGTTAGGATTATCTTTCTTTAAACGTGAAAAATGATTTGACATTTAAGTGGACTGTTTTTTGACACATTAAATATGCTTATTGGTTTTTCAATTTCTGGTTTAACATTGTTGGTTAAAGGTCGAATCATATAAGTCTGCAAACATATCTGAACGATAGTAATGTTTTACTATAGTTAGAACCAGGTAGAACGTAGTCTATTATGTCGCTCTTCTTTTTCACATATTTATTTATTGTGATGAAAATTTTGTACCTCGAAATACAAAAGTACTCAAAAGTGAAATTTAAATAAATTGCATATAAAATATTTTCGGAATTCTTTACCTGTAGTAGGTCTCTCATCACCGAAAAACATTTTTTACGTATATCTCGCAAGTCATGTTTTCTAGACAGATATATTGAAAGGGTAAAAGTTCTTAAAGCTGATATCGAATAATGTATGTAAACAAAAAATCAAAATTCGGACCTTCTACATTTACCTAATATGTAGCTGTTTTTTTTTACAAATATTTCGTAGATTATACATTCTATTCAAATTTATTACAAGTGCAAAAGTACAGCTGAAGTCATCAATTTTTCTATAAAGAAAATTTTAACATTTGGACTCGAAGTAACACTTTTTTGCAAATATCTCGCAAATTTTATAAATCGATTCAGAAATAACATTTTCCCGGGTTAAAAGTGTATAAAACTTAATTTAGAATTATTGTATAACAAATTCGGAAGACGCAATATATGTAAGTGTTGTTGTATTACCTGTTTCAAAAATGACGATAGGTAGGTATCATTCATTACCTTCTTCTGCTTGACTATCGGATGTGGGTGAGGTTTTTGTTGCACTGACAGTTCGAGGACGATGTCAGTAATATATGTAATGCAGCACGAGCAACATGACATTTTTGATCTATTTTAAAACACATATATTTGTTTACGCTAATGAAGTATGTATGAGAATCATGTAAAGTGAATTAAGTATTAAATACTTATGTTTTTAAAATTTAGAATGTCTTTAATACTAGTGAAATCAAGTCTAATTAGCAATTTGTTAAGTATAACATTAATTATATGCCAAGAAATACATATTTGATAATAAATAAATGAGAAAATGAAATACTATGTAGTAATTTAGGTGGTCTAAGATAATTTACGGTAACTACATGTATGTATGTACGACATATAGCTACCGTAAATTCTCTTCGCCACTTAAATTACTACATAGAATGTATATTGAATTTTCTCATTTATTTATTATCAAATATATTTTTCTTGACATATAATTAATATTATACATAAAAAATCGCTAACTAGATAATTAGACTAGATTTCACTAGTATTCAAAACATTCTAAATTTTAAAAACATAAATATTTACCACTTAATTCACTTTTGCTACTCCCATACTTGCACTTTAATGATGCCCTTTAAGATACAAATTTTTCATAAAGATACAAGTTTATATCCAACAGGAATGCGGCATTCCAATATTCAATCAATATTCAATATGGCTATGACTACCTATCTGACAAGTCTTAAAATTAATTAAATTTGACAAGTCTCTGCAGTTTAATTGTTAGTAGTTAATATTTGTGTTTCTTTGAAAATATAAATAGTAAAAATGAACGATAGTAACAGTGAAATGGAAAATTTGATTCCACCAGAAATTATGAAACAAGCTTTATAGCCACGAACAATCAACGAAATCCATTATTGTTCCAATTGCTAATAAATAATCTACTACTTATTACAGGAAATGCAGTACCTTTTTGCGGACGAAGTTTTCATGGTAGTAAAAGTAACTTTTATCCTAGAATTCGTAGGTTCTTAAAGTAAATAGTGATGTATGAGAGATGGCGCTGTAAACTAGTGTTGTATGAAAAGTTGAACCTCTTGATATGCTTACATAAGCACAGAGATGTACCACTAGATCATATCCTCAATTGATCTAAAATACAAGATGCACTTAGAGTATTAATGCCAGACTAACTTGGTCTGTACATAACAAAAAAGCAAAGTAGTAGTAGATATGCTATAATACTACTAGAACACTATCTGAGTAAAGGCACTTTACTAAATGTGTATAAATTATACTTTATCTACACAATTATGTCAAACAATGTACGAGAATATGCAACAAAGAGGTGAATAGCTTTTAAAGCACAAAGATCAGATTAATTTATGTCCATCATAATTAGGGAAATTCTTGAGTGCTGTATTTATGTTTTCTAATATGTTAAAACAAAGATCCAAAGAAGAATATTTCACACGAATATAATTCCAGATATGCAGACCATTATCTGTTACTATTGTGTATGAAATATCACTTGAATGTGCGCTCATATTATTATTATCTATAATAAACTTGAACAAAATATTAGAAGAGCTTCGATAACTTTCTCATAAACTAATCATTAAATATGTATACAATGGGTTATATGTTTGACGTGTTGTTTATTTATATGCATCAGCTTTATTTATTTAGTATAGTTGAAAATTTTATATGAGATATGTAATTACATATATTATTATTATATTGCAACTACAATATTAATTGAAACTAAAAATAATTACAATGGTAGCAGTATACCCCCGCCTCGTATTCTGCATTACTTTAAGAAAATGTTAGCCAAACTTTTGAAACGACACTTAAGAATCATGGAATATTGTTACATGTACTGTTTATTAGAAATTTCGCAATGCACAATCCGTTATTAGCCATCATAATTCAAAATGTTTGTATCTACATACGGATTTGAAGTACTCACTGCTGCGTCGTTCAAGCTGGCAAAGTGAGCCTCAGAGGACCATATTTAGACGAATTATGCGAAGCGGAGGAGAAAATGGAGTCTTATTAATTCAGCTAAACAATGACCTCGAAAAATGAGCACGTACCGTCACTTTCAAGGATACGGTATATTTTAAATACATTGTGGGTTAAGTACTAAATAAATTTCAGGTAGCGTAGAAAGTTTAGAAAATCTTATTAAGTATTTAATTCATGTATTACAAATTAACGATGTCAATTTTTTTAGGTACATGAATATTGTATTTTTCAAACATTTCTTCCAAGCTCACAACAAACAAATAAAATGTAACCTTTAATTAGTATCATTTTAAATATAAGACTCTTAGCAGAATATCGTAGGAGAAACAGTTATAAGAGAAAATTATAATATAACCATAATAAAAAAATAAGATTTTATTATTGAGAAAATTAATCTGCATTTTATAATATTTAATTTCTTGCTAATTACAAATTATGTTGTAAGAGGAAAAATAGAGAGTTTTACACATGAGAATAGTGGCTAAAATTTGCTGCGTTTGTACAGAATTACGAGGGGATATCAGATAACAACAAGACTGGACTGTAGTACAAAAATGAAACATTTATTTAGAAGACCTCAAGAACTATCTTTCAATGTACTCTCCATTCTGTGCAATACACTTCCTCAGAAAACAAATGAAAATCACATGGAGCAAGGTCATAATTTTCACCCCCAATTCTTCAATTGTTCGTTGACAAATCACTAATTTGTGGCGAAGCATTGTCGTGGTGCAGAATCCTACCGATGTCGTGATAAAGGTGTCGTATCTTAATTACTTTTGCCTTTAGGGTTCCTCGAAGTATGTTAGAATAGTACTATCTAGTTACTGTATGTTGTCTAGGTACAATTTGATCATAAATAACGACCTATTTATAAAAAAAAATTAAGTATCAATTTACCGACGCCTTTCACATTTTTCGCATTCTACGGTCTTGGACTGCCGTTGTGCTTCCATTCGATAGTTTGAGACTTTAATTCAGGGTCGTAATGATAAAACCAACTCTCGTTACATGTAACCACATTGTTTAAAAACTGTGAATTACGTTGCAGTTGCCTTTTCCATGACTGACAAATTGTCACTCGATAGGCTTTTTGTTCATGGGTCATCACTTTTGGAATCCATCTTGTCGCGATCTTGCGGTACCCTAAATCTCCATGAATACATTTTTGAGTGGAACCATAAGATAAATGAAAAATGTCAGAAATTCGGTATATGCCAATCCGACGATCATTTTGGATCAAGTCGTTAATTTCTGCAATTTTTGAATCAATCCGTGCAACAGCAGCACTTGTGTGTGACATCCCTCGTGAGAAATATGACAAAGTTTCAGGTCTAAGAAAATTTTCTGACACACTTGTAAAATGTAACCTTAGTTTTCCAAAAACATTACTTAAGCCCTTAAAGTTTTTGACATTTTACTCTGCAAAAGTGAAACTCATCAACGAGAAGCTACATATTTACATCTATGTCAAATCTACAATGTAATTAGTAAATAAGGACTGCTTAGTTATGACTACTTGTATTATATAATTCTGGCATGATTTTATCATGTACTCACCTTTGACATGTTTCTAGCAAATAATAATACTGTAAATAGCTTTGAAATAAAGATGATTAAAATTATTATTATTATTATTATAAACCTACCAACTAATATCTTGAATTGAATAATGTTTGAGTTGTTTCTAGATTCTCCTCTACGTTCTAACAATATTAAAAATAAATTTAAACGTCCTTCGGTGCTGAAATATCATTTGTATAATTCTTAGTAGCAATATTAAGAAACTTATATATGACAGTTTCGTCCTCTCTCATTTTAAGAGTGAAATATTACTTTGATAATGATATATTGCACTATGAATTGTTAAAAATCTGTCTTTTGCAGATCAGTGCCTTTCCTGCTCGTCTTATCTGTTGAGAATCTTATAAACAGTTTCGTCCTCTAACAGAGTAGAGGTGAAAAATAAAGTAATGGAACAGTTTACACTCACAATAATTACACTTGGTGTCTCCATCCAGTATCGCAACAAGTATACCTAAACTCAATTCTCATGGGTGGGTTGCATCACAGAAAAACAAAACAAAAAATTAGTCTAATTAATATGAAAGACATATTTCCTTTCTGAAATGAACAGCACTCACAACATTTATTGAAGAAAGTAATCAATCAAAGATGAATAAGGTATGATTATCAATGCCTAGAATCTCGTATACTGTCAGGAATACAAAGCAGGTTGGTTCAAGGAGTGTGATATGTTATCGGTAAAAAACTAAATAAATATATTTTTCTCCTTCAGATAGTTTGGCAAAACAAATATATTAGTTATGACTAGGGATCGGCAGTCAGGCATATACTGCAGAAGTAAACATTACTCTATAATGTAATTCGAAATTGGGCACAGTAATAGTATTGGTATTATTACTGCCGATTCCTAGCTGTGACATTATTGTCCTTTTATATTTACTATTCAAATGTAGTAATACTGATTTCCGAAAATTAAAATAAAAATCGTAATCTACTATATCTAAAAAAGACAATATTATTTCATTTCACCAGTGTAAAACTATAAAGACGAAGCGAATAAATAAATGTGATCAGAAGTCTTTAAAGTAATCTTAACATAAGGACAACTATTGAGAAAAATATATGTATAACTGTGGCAACAGCATTACGAAAATAAATGCACTGAGGAGTAAAGAAACATATTATACATAATTAAAACCAAGGCAGACTACCGCTAGGAAAAGACAAAACATTTAATAATATTATTAGCTTTTTGAAATTGCTTCGTTTAAATTCACCTTCATTAATTTTTAGCGTACCTCTATAAATTTACAACGATATACCTAGCGTTCTTGTAATTAACTAACATGAACAATTACAGAAAACAGTAAAAACCTCACAACTGCTGGCAAATAATCATGTTATAATTACAGTACGTACGGGTTATGATGACATTTGGAATTCATGCAATGGATATCAGGTACCTAATAATGTTAACACGACGAACGCACGGACTACGCGGAAAATGTATGTCTAAATAATTTACGACATGTACATCATGGTCACAAGGGTGATTTAAAGTACACATACATATGCAGCAGATATCGAGGTTATTTTATTTCAATCAAAAATTTTTTTTTACGTTTTAGTTCGGCATTTATATTTTTTTTAATAGAAGAAATTTTACTTGGTATTAAGTAGAACATGCTTCTACGAAATACCAAAAATCATGTGTAGTGAAACAAATTTGATGTGTTATTTCCTTAAAAACAGAAAAAAACACTTTTAAATAAAAAATCTTTATTTAAGATGGTGACGGCTGGCTAGAGATCAAAACTGGCTTAAAAATTTCATAAGAACTGATCATCATTTATGATGAAGCGAGAGCAAGATACAATTGAGCGACCAATATTTTGGCTATGTTCACTAGTTTAGTACTAAATTGGATCCGTTTATATACTAAAAGTAGTAAAGAAGCTGTTTAACAACTCATTTGGCTATTTTATAGAATATTAAGAGAGGAGCTAGTGAAAGAAATTATAGTGGAAAATAATGCTTTAACAAAATAATAAACAATACATGGAAAACAGAAAATATACCAGAAAGTTGCACGATTGGAATAAAAGTACCAATCGTAAAAAGAGTACTAACTACACTGTGATTTCATTACTTATAGGCAATAAAGTATATGAAATTATCTAGAAGGGAAACAAAAGAAATAATAGAAAAAGCTTAGACAAAACCCAAAGTGGGTTTCAGACCCAATAAAGAAATGATGGATAATATGTTCAGCGTGCGATAAATCTTGGAGAGAAGTATAGGGGCAGACAGTACTCTGTATATCGGCTTCGAATCTTCAATAATGCGTCCAGAGAAAATACAAGGAAAATATTAAAACAAGCGGCAAATACGAAATAGATAATTAACATCAATTGCATATAATTATATTTGTAAAAAAGATGATTCCAGAATATGCGTAGTAAAAAATTTATCACAAGCTGCGGTGTAAGATAGAGAGGAGTGTTGAACCTCCTGCGATTTATCATTCTGATTGATACAATTTCAAAATACTGTCGGAAAGGATGAATATAATATAACAGTGAAATCAATATGGCCAGAAAACAAAATTCAGAAATCGGGAAAGTATTCAAAAAGATTAGCTCAAGATAGAAAAGAGTGACGGAAATTTTGCTTCCATACTGCAAGACAGTGAAATGGTTCATGAAAGAGGAGATTCTTGAGCAAATTTTGATATTGACGATGGTATATCAATGAATTTGCTACTTAGAACAACACAATTTAAATAGCAGTGTAGGTGAAGAGGAAATTGTAAGCATAAATGACATTTACAACGTCATGTTCAGATATTAGCAAAGTGCTTTAATCCAGTTCTAATGTATAAAATTATATTCCATTTTTCTATAAGAAAGAATCCTTCCGAATGCATGAAGTTAGTTGAAGCGTATTTTCGGGTGTCATATATTTGTAGAATGTTAATGTAAATACTGTCAAATTTCTTAGTATAGTACGCAAGTACGGGTGTAATTTCAGAACCGAATCCTCATTGAACTACCTGAATCTGGTTACATAAAAGATTATGTAACTACGATAACACTGTGAGTAAATCGCTGTGAAATGAATTATGCATTTTATTTACTACATTAACTGTGTAATATGTATTTTTCAAAATTGACTTCGCTTAGTGTACTATACCAACGTTTGTAAGTATTCAGACATAAACAACTTGAAATATTTTAAAACGTAATCAACAATTAATTTGTAAAATAAATCAATAATGTACATATAGTAACATTAATATGCTATTTTTCTAGTGTAATGTATGAATATTTATAGGTTTCCTCTTTCTATTTGATATACCAACGTTGTTGTAAGCAGCACTGAACTCTCTAGTTAATAAAACATTGTATTTTTTATCAATATCCGGTACCTCTCTTCGTATCGTACTTCGACATAAAATTTACATAATATGTATGTAAACTCACGGCTTTTTTTTTTTGAAAATAAATCAAACATGTTTAAGCTTGCATATAATCGCTTTGATTCTCTTCAAACGATAACACATATCAATATTAAATATTAGCTTTACAAAGAAACCGGGAAATATTTTAAAGTGGATTAGTTTAAATTGAGTATTAGTAGTACTGGTTTTATTTTCAGATAATATTAACCTAATTTAAAATTTTACAAATACAAATGCAATGCATAAATTTATATAAAAAAAAATGAGGAGTATGCGCCTTCCAAAATAAACAAAAGTTACTAAAAAAGAGTAAAAGAGTTACGGCGTTTGGTAAAGTGAGGAACTTTAAACAATATCTTAGATATGTTAAATGTCACGCCCGACACTTTCTGCAGAATCATATTAATCGACTGTTTGGAGAGTTTCGGCGGATGTACTAAATATGATCGAGGAAAAAAATATATGTTGTTCTGAATGGGAAAAATAACAACAAGAATAGCAATATAAAATATAAACACACAAACAAAAGGTTGAAAGACCATTTTCCATTAATATTTCTAAACACCAACTATGTTATTCCATGGCTGAGTTACTAATAAGATTTTAAAATAAGTTTGAACATCTTCTAAAATATCAAGGATATGTATAGACATATTCATAAAAAAAAAAAATAGCTCTCGAAACACTCACCATCCTTCTATAACAAAATATCGGGTTTTCTATTGAAGGTAAGTAAAATTCTTTTGTTTAAAATTTCCTCACTTTGTAAAATCGAACACCCAGTTTATATTAGAACAAGTCCTGTGTGTGTATAAATATCACAAGTGTGCCTTGTATGTTATACTATAACAAATTATTTCTTATTCTGTCATGACACTCCTAAATTATAGGTAATTAAAAAAACATATGTAAGTAAATCATATTTTCTGACATTAATCACAAATAACTCGAAAACTTAGCTATTTGTTACTTTTAATTGACATGAAATAATTAAAGCATCAAAATATTAACAAACTATTAATAACACTGTAACAATATATTTTTGACAAATATATTGGAGGCAAATAATATATGGTATAAAAAATATATATTGTTGTATCCTAAACAATCCAGAGTTACTAGTGTGTAGAAAACTACAGAAAACGAACGGTCAGGAAGAAATTTCTGTCATTGCGGAAGCAATTTTACGTTAACAACACTTGCAACACTTTAGAAGTTTATTTTTTTTATATTCACGCTGGTAGAATCCCAGTTTAAGAAGTTATTTTAAAGATATTCATCATATTGAAATAAAGGTATTTTTTGCATCAAGATATTTTTGGAATTTATTAGACATTAAAACTATTATTTGTTCATAGCTAAATATTGGGCAATAATTTTTGATTACAAACAACATATTTTTGAATTAATTTTTATGTTCTTATAAAGGTAATAGAAACCAACAATATGGCAATATTTGTATTATAAGTAAGTAATTCTAATATTTAAAGCTAATAATGTTAATGTTATGAGTTCTTGAAATTTCAAAATGGTAGGTTTATAGATCAATATCATTTCCACTTTTTGCAAAATACAAAATTTTATTGAATTTTGTCATTCTCCTCTAAAATAATTGGTTTAATGTTATATCAAATAATTAATCATATATCAGATGAAACTACAGTCAACCTTATGAATAGTCACATATCATAGCCTTTTAATCTACGCAGAAAGCGTGATGAGTAAAAGTTGTTTCTGTCGAGCTTTATAGAAACTGGAAAGCCAAATTTAAAGCAACGATGTGCTATTAAATTTTGTGTTAATCTTCGTAAATCCGCCAGTTATAACTGCGGAATGGTGCAACAGTCCTATCAGGAACAGACTTTATCACACAAAGCATTTTTGGAGGCATGAGAAGCAGTAGAAGGGGAACATCGCTCAGGAAGGGGTTGAACATCGAAATGAATAGAAAATTGAGGGAAATATGGAACGAGTGAGGGTCCTTGTGAAATCAAGCTAACATTGAATATGAGTAGAAAGTTGCTATTAAATCGGTGTGTCATTGATTATATATGTATTGACTCAAAATTTGGAGAAGAGAAAAGTGTATGTTAGGATGGTACCGATTGGTTACAATTGAACAAAAAATCACGCATTTTTCCTCAGTCCCGTGTTCACTGACCTCCTATTCGCATGATCTTCGTGTGACTTTTTTTACTACTCAAGATAAAAGCTCAATTGAAAGGACGTCATTTTAGTATCGTGGGATATCTTCCAAAGAACCGTAACAGGCCATTAACACGATTCCAAATAAAGCATTCCATCTCTGCTATGGAGACTGGAAGCAGCACCTCTGCAAATGTATAGTTGCGTGAAAGAACTACTTTGATCAGGATAACGCGTATATATAAAAAATATGTAAATAAAATTCATCCAAAAAACCAGTAATTACATTTCTATCATACCTCGTATGCCACTTGAATGTATGAAAATTTAAATTTCCGTGAACAGTCCATTCAATCAACTGGGCATTTGTTCCGTTAAAAGAACTATGGCAGGTAACGTAAGAGAGAGCGTTCCTGAATAATTGTAATATCAATGTCACATAAACTCTGTCAGCGATTCATATGGGAATTGTGGATGTTGAAAAAGATCTTTACGATGATAATCCGCATGACCTACATGCATAAACCATCGCTAGCCCTAACGATGTCATAATGGATGTCCGCATTACAAATTTTTACCAAGCGCTTGGTTAAAAATGCGTGCAAATTCCGATATTTAATAAATTTAATAAATGTGTTAACATTTATCGGACAATGTAAAACGCTTTCACATTTGAGAGTCCACAGAAAAATTTGAAACGTCACTGATTTATTAAGCACAATAAGCTTTGAATTAGACAGCATTTCTATTGGCTTAATTCTACTTTCAAATTTAAATTGCAATTTGTGTTAAACTTATTTTCATGACCTTTAGACACACATTCCCTATTCATCTACAGATTTTAATGCAACAATTGACATAGGTTTTACTAATGCAGAATGGCACAAAACGCATAGAATAACATATAAGATATAAATTATTGAACTAATACAATGTAGTAGCTGACAAACTAAGAACAACAACGAATCAGATCAATATACAACAAGCAATTAATATAGTAATGAGTAATCTATTAATTGAGGTTAATTGATTATTGTTTTGCGAAGTCGAACACGAGAAAGTAGGTGAAGTGTCTTCTGGTAAGCTGGGAATAATCTAAATTTTATTCCGCTGGGCGAATGTGCCGTACAATAATCAATGTACTGCATTTTTATTTAATACATTCTCGGATTCACTTTCGCATGTAACATATGTCAATGATTCATTTTGTTCACTGCGTAAGTTGAAGACTTGAAAATCCATAATCCATAAAATATGTGAACAATGTTTTTGCCTGAGACAAAACTTAAATACTACATCAAACTGGCGTATCCAAGTACAACTTGAAAACACGTTGCTTGTGGAAACTCATGGTCTCCACTGTTGGAGATACCGGTGCAATATTCATGAAATACGGATTATAGAACCTTTTAAAGAATGAACTTGTTCAATGGATCTTCATTCGACAAGATTTCTCGATTTGCAAAATTTCTAATATACAACATATATATGTATATATAAGATATTTTTAGAGTAATCTTTAAATAAATATTTTTTTTACATTAATTATGTTGACTTTGTACGCGGACATGTGATGCCAGTGAGAAAGGTAGGAACAGAGGTATAGCGGGCAACAATTTTTTAAAATTTGCACATGATTTAGGGTATTATCAAATCGTATTCTATCATTATTAAAAATAATCTACATTTTAAAAACACTTAGTATAATAATGCGAATTAATCTATTATAAAATGTGCATGCGAGAAAAAGGAAATTTATTCAGCCTTTTCAGACATCAATTTTAATAAAAGGATAAAGTATTAAAAGCATAATAAGTGCACCTTAAATATCTTTTATGAAATAATAATTTATTAACGATATTTTATCTCTCTGAAATCCAGTCTATTTAGAACAAATAAAATTCAGATACTTGCCAAAACGAAAAGTTTCATAAACTTTCTGAGTGCATTCAATTTTCATTGCTTAAATATTTCACAAGTTTAATCCAATATTGTAACCCTAGGGAGTTCGGATGCATGTACTTTTAAAGTTGATTTAGATATACCTTTTATAAAACATTCAAAAGTGGGTTTGATATGGTGAAAGGTAAGCAATGAACCGATACATCACGGGTAGACCAACAGTTGTGGTTCATTTATTAAGCTTTATACTGTCTTAACTGTCTAGAAGATTGATTGAGATCTCTGCAAATTTGAAAGATCGCGTGACAATGTAGGACGCTTCAATTTGTTATACTAAAACAGGTGTAGACAAATTTACAAGCCGTGCGATGTGTTTGCTAAATACAGGATGACAGGGCTACTTTCTTGAAACTCACAAGATGTAATATGATAAAATATATATTACAAATATGTTTTACGTCTATATATATATTTTCTAAAATATGTATTTGTTACATTACATTATTTTTAAGAAATTATTATTTATTACAAAAGATGTAACTACAAAGAAAACTATTTTTATTTCAAAAATTTTCAAAGTTGAATTGTAGCTAGTTTAAATCTTTATTTACTAAGAATTTGAAGAAATTTATAGATTCTTTGTAGAAATAAAAAAATATTTAAGGACACAAAGTCAACTGGAAAGTAATCAATTAATCAATAAGAAATCTATCCATGTACCCGCTGATATACACATATAAGTCAAATTCATAATATTTAAGCATCTCATTTTTCATTGAATATCATTCTATATATTCAGCAAAAAATTATAAATATTCACAGAATTTTGGTAATTAATAATTACAATAACAATTCTACTCCAGTGTTCAGATCTCTAAGTTTCTAAATGTTCGAATTATTTCAACTTTAAGCATTTAATAATAATAATAATAATATAAAATATATAACCACCTCACAAGAAATTTTTGTGGGAGAACAAAAAGTATGTAGAAAAGGAAGCATAGGATGTAAAGATCGGCCATTGACTCTATACGGCACACATACACTATTAGAAAGCTGTTTCATAAAGAAGAAGCACGACCATAAGACTAACTACTAACACCCAGACCATCATAATTAAAAAAAAGGCAGCCGTTAAAAAGGTAATATTTCAGGGAGATGCCCAGATCTCTGTGTGGTTCTGTATAACATTACATTTGGTAAATTATATCTTATACCAATACTGAGAAAGACCTAAGGCAACTGCTTAAAAAGACCAAGACCTACAGTGCTGAAATTGCGTTGCAGGAAGTGGAACCATACAATATGGCTAAAGATCAGCAAAGGATTGCAAGATTAGATTCACATGAACTCTCTAAATATCTGGGCAATACTAAGACAGGTAACAAGCAACCTTTTTATTAATATCCATGCATCGATCCTCTCATAACCAAACTATAAATAGCACCCATATAAAACTTATTTAGAAATTTATAGATTCTTTGTAGAAATAAAAAAATATTTAAGGACACAAAGTCAACTTGAAAGTAATCAATTAATCAATAAGAAATCTATCCATGTACCCGCTGATATACACATATAAGTCAAATTCATAATATTTAAGCATCTCATTTTTCATTGAATATCATTCTATATATTCAGCAAAAAATTATAAATATTCACAGAATTTTGGTAATTAATAATTACAATAACAATTCTACTCCAGTGTTCAGATCTCTACGTTTCTAAATGTTCGAATTATATCAACTTTAAGCATTTAATAATTATAATAATAATAATATAAAATATATAACCACCTCACAAGAAATTTTTGTGGGAGAACAAAAAGTATGTAGAAAAGGAAGCATAGGATGTAAAGATCGGCCATTGACTCTATACGGCACACATACACTATTAGAAAGCTGTTTCATAAAGAAGAAGCACGACCATAAGACTAACTACTAACACTCAGACCATCATAATTAAAAAAAAAGGCAGCCGTTAAAAAGGTAATATTTCAGGGAGATGCCCAGATCTCTGTGTGGTTCTGTATAACATTACATTTGGTAAATTATATCTTATACCAATACTGAGAAAGACCTAAGGCAACTGCTTAAAAAGACCAAGACCTACAGTGCTGAAATTGCGTTGCAGGAAGTGGAACCATACAATATGGCTAAAGATCAGCAAAGGATTGCAAGATTAGATTCACATGAACTCTCTAAATATCTGGGCAATACTAAGACAGGTAACAAGCAACCTTTTTATTAATATCCATGCATCGATCCTCTCATAACCAAACTACAAATAGCACCCATATAAAACTTATTAACTTGATTAGAAAATTGTGGTGGAGGGTTGTTATATGAACAAGAACTGTAACCCATAATACTCGTTGTAAATACATTCATAAAACATAATGAAATAATTTACTCAATAAAGCGCATCCAGCCTACTCCGCTGGCAGTCAACCCCGGTGGGGTAAATGATCCTCAATCTCAGGGTAATCTACCGATGCTGAGAATTACGAAAGAAGTAATATAATGCTCCTTTTCCAGAAAGTTGAATAACTATTTTCCAATAAGTGGGTAGTAATATGTGTTATCAAAGTCGACAAATGAGGATAGCACAACGAAAGCATTTTAATTGAAGTACGATCAATGGTGACTAATCGAGATTTAAAAGAATTAAGTGAAGAACTAACATGCATGAACAAGTGATTATAAGTGAAAGAAAAATAAATATGTACTAGCATTTACACTATTGTTATTATAATTAATTAATTTCCCATCAACACGCGATGTGGAACTCTGGGAATGGTTATTGTTGTCATACACATCATCAATCAAATTTGCATGCACTTGGGGACCGGAAATGCTTGTGCGCACATATGGTAGGGAAAGATTCGCTAGTTAGTAGCTGCACTAACAGGAAATGCTATATGGGATCAAATTCTTTTAGAGGGCAGACCTACAGCTCCCTATCTTATATACCGTTTACTGTATAAGCACAAAAGTTCTAAATTCACAGCAGCATTTAGTATTATTTCTGTAACGCTACTGATAATCTATTTTGGATTATATTGTGTCGAGTAAGAATTCTTGTGATGCTGTCATCTCGTAGTATACAAGATTATACAGTTGTTCCACATTGTATTTATTCCTCCATGGTTTTCTTATTATTGTAACTAACGTAATATGTTTCATATGCAAGTTATATTAAATAATATTCTACATATTTTAACATTGGTTGCACTTTTATAAGTTCCTCTATTTTGTCTACAACGTATCTAATTTTAGTTTTACTTTCGTATACGTAGTAAATGGAAAATTTTCAACATCGACTTTTTGCGTTTTGAAAAAAAAATGGCATTTGCAAACAGATCTGTATGTGACCACGATAGTGGCTAAAGAGTTAAAGCTATAAATATCAGTCTTTATATTTAAAAGTATAATCTTATCTTATGCTTAATCGATGTATTGAGCTTGATTTCGAGTAATTTTAGTATAAAACAAATTTCAAAATTTGAACCGAAACTCACTCAATTCTAAAAGCAGCTATTTTTTAAATGTCTTGCAAATTGTGCGGTCTATACAGAATTAATAATAGTACAAATTATTTAATAGTAGTTTATACAACGAGTCAATAATGACAGTTATTATTCCCGAGAGCCGAATTTACGAACCGAGCCGCGAAGCGGCGAGGGAGTAACTCGACTCGAGGGAATAATAGTCATTATTGCGAGTTAGTATACACTACTTTATCTACGACTAACCGAAGATTACTAAAAAAAATCAAAATAATTAAACGAAAATGTCAAATTACTATATCAATATGACGTTTGACGGTTAGACAGTTAATAAAATGGCCGGACTTGTCTATCGTTACTACGACAACGTTGGGAACGTTATGCTTATTGGCGGAATGGAGGAAATAATGGTAACGTTATGGCTCATTATTCCCCGGTCGCATTTCATTATTACCTCCGGGTATTATGAGTGTTATTATTAACCAATAGTGATTAATATAATACGTACTTTATTGTTTAATCGTCGATAAAATTAATTAGGAACGACATTTGTATACAAAGAAATTTCCACGTATTCGTATTTTTTGCCCAATTTTTATTTGCCGTTCTTCTGTAAATTTATGTAACTATAATGTACGTTATAGTTGTGCCGCTCAACCTATCTCATATAAATTAGAATGCACGAGGCATATACAAATTAAAAACAATTGTACATTTAGCGTATGAAGTAAGATCTAAAATCGATCAACATGCACTATTGTAGTTATGAAGGTATAGAAGATATTTAAACAATCGTAACTTGTTTTATTTACCTAGTATCCGTCATACACCGTACCACGTTTAAAATTTTTTGCATGAAATGTCAATGCAGGTAAAATATATTTAACAGAAAACTGACCTTACATATGGAAACATATTGAAAACAATAAGACTCTATTTCCGTAAAAAAATGTAAATAGATCAATATGATTAACATATATTAGCTTATAGATACAATTTATTATCACTTTACTTCAAAGTATCTTTAAGATGACCTATTTACACATGTATAAAAAATGAGGTGTGGCCACCACACGACTTTCTTATACGTATGAGCGTTTCAAATTATAGAATTTTAAGAATTTTTTTTACAAAAATTATTCAAAATCCTATTCTAAGTACTTCTATTCTCTTAATAAATCTCTATAGAATGCATACTTTGCAAGATATTATCAAAAAAGTGCTCCTCGCTAAGAGTAAAAGTGCTACTTCCGGTCCGAATTTAGTTTTAAATACTTTTGTACTCTTGATAAATTTATATAGAATGCATAACTTACGACATATTTGCAAAAAATCGCTATTCGATAAGAGTAAAAGTGGTACTTCCGGTCTGAATTCAAAAATTTTTTTTATACAAAAGATATTGAAAATTATGTTTTAAATACCTTTATACCCGTAACGTACTTGTCTAAAAAGCATGACTTGCAAAATATTCGCAAAAAACTGATTTTCGATAAGAGTAAAAGACCTACTTCCGGTAGGAATTTTGAAAAACTTTTTAAATAAAATTATTCTCAATTTTAATTTTAAGTATATATGAATTCTTTATAAATTTGTTTAAACTTAGTAGTTGACGAAATATTGGCAAAATTCGATTTTTGCGCTGAAGTAAACTGCTACTTCCGGTCTACCGATTTTATTGAAAAACTAATCAGATCTCAAGAGGGAGATTATACACGTAAATACAAAATTTGAAATTAATATCTACAGCGGTTTGACCACTATCGTGGTCACACACACACATACAGACACACAGCCACACACACAGACACACAGACATTTTTTAAAAACCACTTTTTCGGTATCAGGGGACCTCAAAACGTGGACATCTGCAAAAATCTCGAGGTCGAAAATTTTCATCATCACAATACTTCCTTATACTACGTATAAGAAAGTAAAAGGTATCACACAGATGCTAGTAGTCTGTAAAATGATTCAAATAACAGTTATGTTTTATTTTGCATAACGCAAATACTGCTCTTTTTTATTTATTGTAAAGTTCGTATTAAATAATGAAGTGGAAGGAACGAGTACCAATTACTTTGAGCATTCAAAAATATGTTAAATAATTAAATTCATAAACAACTGTAACTTATTGTAAATGTAGAAAAAAAAAAGTAATTAAATTTAAATTGTGTATCTAGTATATTAGCCTACTGCAATCAACATATTATTGAGGTTATGTTAAACTATTAATTTTTAAAATTTACAAAAAAATTTTAAAAGTACTAAAAAAACTGGTTTAGGTTGCGCGTAAACCTGTTTTTTAGTACTATTTTGGTTATTTTACATTTTTCAGAAAACTGACATTTGCAATACTTTCAAACTTGATAATAATTTGAAAATAAATCAAGATATAGAGCTTCAGCATGCATTTTCCTTAAATTAAATTAATTTTAAATTAAGACGCCATCAGACATACACGAAGTATATTAATTTTTATTAGGCAGGTACAGGTAAAGAATTAATATTGTTTCGATTACATTACGTTTACTTTGCGCATATCTCGATCGATTCAACGAAAAAGAATAAATACTCAGATTTGCATATTTAGAGCTTCCAACACTAGGATAAATAATGCCCTACCTATTCGCATTTAAAGATGTTATTCATGAGGTGACTTTTCTTTTGTGTTTTACAGGATTAGGATGAACAGTAAGCATTAGTCCTGACTGACGTCCTGAAAACTAACGTAATATACACGGCAAAACAACTTTGAGCAAATTAATAAACAATAACATACAGGAGCTTTGCAAAATATTTACACTTGATGTTATTGCGTAAAAGTTTTTAAAAATATACAAAAAAAGGAACCATGGTTAATATCTCCAAACCACAGAAATAATGTCCTATATTTATTAATAGAGCATTACTGCAAGCATCTTATTAAATATATGAAGACTTGTTAATATATTACACGTTACAAATGATCTTAGTAACGTTAAAATAATATTTAAGTGTTTTATTTTAACTGTCAACTGTTTATTTAACCAACAAACTAACGCCCACCAAGACAATAAATTCATAAAGCAATAGAGCTGGTATTTTCATCGTAGATTACATTTCATACGGCGTATAAAAGTGGGAAATGTTTTCGCAAAAAATGTGCAGGTGTCAGACCGTGCTTTACAACTCGTCCTTTCAGGATTTGTAACTCGCCGCGTGGGAAATGCAATAGTATTTTCCTGTATATACATCAGTCTGTCGGATACAACCCTGCATCTGTAATACCCATAAACGGTTGCTTTTACATAAATTCTCGCTCTCAAATGAGCAAGCTTCAGCGTAGAAAATATTTGCTTGAATAACGACGACGTTAAGCTGAATCGAAAAACATTTAGACCACTTTCATACTTGTTAATTGCCAAAAATAATTAAAAAAAAGGTTACTACCTAATATTCATTTTCCACCTTAAAAATGTAAAATAAACAGTCCGTTTTTAAATTAATATAATCCTGTATTTTTTTATATAAACGTACATAACATTTTGGAAAAACTGCCTAATATGCAAGGGAATACAACATAAATGATCCCCCATTAATTTTAAACTATTAGAAAAAATTTAAAATGTAATTAAAATTGTTATTCCTTAAATTTCCCAACATCGTAGTTTTCAGCAACGTTTTTCGATTTTACTTCGTTCTATTTCATTATTCTAAAATTATTATTATTAGTAATTATAGTAAAGTTAATGGTTTAGTGTTATTTTCAAGTTTATTTCAATAAAAAATGAGAACACATTCTTTATGGGTTTATTTATGGGGATATTTTTAAGCTTAACAGAATCAATTTCAACAATGTAAAGTAAGTTACGTTACGGCCATGATAACGTTCAGCGATAGCGAGATCCAGATGGCCATAATTTTTGCAACTTATGGTACCATCTGCTGTTCGACATACCTAATCACCAATGTGTTTCGATCCGGAAGATCCCTTGTCATCTCTGTTGTAACTTTTCCCTTAACCCTGTTACTTTTCTCATCTAACACTGCGGTTCATTATTTCAATAATTATCAAATTTAGTACATATACTAATGCCGTTTCTACTTTAAATTTCAAAAATTTTGCATTTGCCTATTTCTATAATTTAACTGCACCTGTGTGTCACATAGTAGGGGGCGGGGGTTTTCTAAGTATGTTGTCGCATGTATTTTGTTTGGCCTAAATTTCACAGATAGTAATTATAAGTAAAACGTGGGAATTGTCTTCTAAAAGTCTTTGAGTTGGTGCAGTACTTTTAGTGGTTTAGTATTTTACTTAAAATTGAAGATGGAGTTGCACGACTCACTCTTGGTATTGTAGCAACAAGTAATTAATTAGATTATGTATTTTGCTGGTCGCGATGAACATAGATAGTTATTGTTATTCTCAGAAGATTATACTTCCGGTATGTTTTCAGTTGAAACTACGTATATGGATTTTCCATACAAATTCCATTTTTTAATTATTTTTATATCCTTCCTAGCGTTTCTAAGTATACGTATTAAACTACCACAAATGATACCAGTTCCGAATTAGAAGTTCGTCATCTGCACATTTGCATTGAATTACCTGTCCTGCGCTAAGAAAAGGAAGTGGTATCTTTATGCATATAGACCACGAGTATCCGAGCCTTGGTCTCAAATGGTACCGACTTAAATGTTTGTATATGTAAGAGTGTTTTTTTTATAAGATAGGATTATGTACTTCTTTTTATTTAAATTGAATTATAAATAATTCAACTCTATGAAAGTGTATAATTTGAGGTTAATTTAGTGTGCAGTAATTCCAATTTATTTATATTAATTTAGACATCATAGATGTTTCATAGATGTTCATTAATTAACTTTTTAATTTTTGTGGTTCATATTCGTTTGATGTTTTAAATGTTGTTTAATGTGTTAGCTCTTAATAACAGACAGTAGTATTATACTGCGTTGCCTTAATTTATAGTGATTGTTTAGGTGCTACTTCAGCTACCGTTGATACGAATTAATTTTACAATTTAATTTCTCGATTAGTAGTATTATACAGATAATTTTGCAAGGTACTCATTACACATCACCTAACTCGACACAGTTTCTTATTTACTTCCATGTATGATTTATGTGCGACAAATAAGGTCTCCTTACGTCTTCTGTACTTATTCACCCTCTGGGGTGAATAAACCTCGTAGACTGGTGTATGTCGTCCTTACTGTTGTTTTCTGACGAATTATAATACCCCGAGAGTGTCTCCCGATCAGGTGTTCAGTCAAGTGTCTGTATTTTAAATCAAACAGGTGGCGTGTTATTTATAGTCCATCATCTAACAGATTTCGCTAGACCCAGGACCGTCTCCACTAGAGTCAAGCAGCGACAGAGCTACCTGTGTCTACGACCAGGGGCGGAAGGTACGGTGACAGGTATTTTGATTGTGTCAGGTACAACACATTTATTTAGAGGATACGTAAGAGTTAATACTAACAACCGAGACTCCGAAACCGCTGAACCGATTTTGATGAAATTTTCAAGAAAGCTCTAGCATCGTCTAAAGCATGTTCCTGTGAAGTTTGGTGCCGATCGGACTAAAATAAAAACATTTTTCATCATTTAATCTTATTGATTAGTTGCACTAATGATATTATGTTCCCTATAAACTCCGAAACCGCTGAATCGAGTTTGATAAAATTTTAGATAGTCTGGAGAGTGTTCCTGTGAAGTTTGGTGCCGATAAAAATTGTTTTCTTTTGGCGTAGCAACGCACGCCGGGTATTTCTAGTTTATAATAATTTCTTATTGTAAACGTAACTACAAATTAAAGTACGATATTTTGCTAGAAGAAACCCATTCCAAAAAAAAAGTGAAAAGCAATAAAACTTCTTTCCGTATAGAAATTGTTTATTCTATTACTACTAACACAAAATTATAACCTGGCTAGCTTACTTTTATTTACATAGTGCCATTTGCTTATATAACACCAGGGGCAAACTAGCCGGTTATAGAATTTGTCTTCTGAATGTCGCCAAGACACCAAAATACGCACTCCTGGCTGCCTATATGTTCAGGCTTCAATGTTATGATCTGGTAAAAGTACGGCCGTTGACCTTAATGTCAACGTGTTCGGGCAGTTTAAAATAAATCAAAATTATGGTGGTTATAGTGTGGTGCCTTGGGACAAAAGACCTATTGCTCACGGCAGACTCAGCGGAGAAAAACGTGAGTACTTCTTATTGTTTTAATATGATTCGTTACTCTTGAATATACTACTTTCTCTATTTCATTGTCAAACGGTAAAGGTAAACCAAATAAAACACATGGCTAGAAATTCATTTGAAAAGTACATAACGATTAACTTTTATTTCTATTAAAGCATTATTAAATCATATCAAACGAATAAACAATTCAGCAATTAAATTACGGACACAATTGATACGCATAATTGTCTAATCTTAATTACAAATTTACAAAGTCTATGTACATAAATAGTATACAAAATAAATACGCGTCGATGACCTCTATAAGTCACGTATGAAATTAAGCAAGAACGTTTGTACGTTCCTAGTCCCTGAATTAACAATTACAGTCCCAGAATATTCCGTTAAAGAAAAACATAAATAAAATGATGTTTGAAATAAAATACGGATGATCAGGTTTGCTTAAATTATTTTACAACTAAATTTTGTATGTTACCATGCTCGCAGAAGAATCTTTTATAAATTTGTCACGGAAAATAATTTCAATCGGCACGGACTTTTGCGCGTCTATTCGGTGAATTATTATTATATCTTTGTTTACACTACAGAGCGCGGACAACGTATTCGAATTTATAAGCGCGTTACAGACAATATTCGAAATTTAACATTTCTGAAAATAAAATACAAATATTAAATACAGATATATATATATATAGTCACGACATTTATAGCCTGACTCGGACGGGAATTATAGGTTGCTGCGGTAAAATGTCTATTCCTTCACGACCCCTGGTCTGAATGAAAAAGACACTTTCGGACGGGTTTTAGCGGATTTTGAAACGATTATTCCACGGCACAGAAAGAGGCCTGAATATAATACGTTTCTAGGATAAACACCTAACTTTCCCACGCCATCAAGGCTGAGTAAAGAAAGGTAAAGGCGGCTGTAGGATAGGAGAATAAAATGGAAGAGACACACTTGCTGGTGTCTTTATATATCCGTAAACCCCCCTATTTCTGTAGGAAAAACTTGTTCAAAATATACAATTTGCGCGCGACTACGAGCATGACGTATACATTCGGTACTCTTATATTGAAAAATAAACAAATAACATGAATGATCGTTACAAATGAATACATATACAGGTCCGTCCAAAACATTTTATACAATATTTGAACAAAATAACACACATTCTTTTAATTTAACATTGCTAAATAAATTAATAATGGACTAAAAATGTTAATTTGTGCAATTAACGAGGGACTTCGTTACAGCCCCCCCCTTAACAGAAAACAATGAACCCTAACAACTAACTATCAAAAGTACAGAAACGGAAAATTAAATTTAAAACAAAATTAACACTTGACAGTCTATCAATTTAAAAAAATTAAAAAACTAAAACTCGTCAGTTTATCATCACTCACGATGTCTATGACGCACGCACTATCACTGATTGTTCTGTCTTTTCAGATTTGCGTGGTGGATTTCAGCTTCCCTGCGAGTCATCACGACGCTCACTCCGTCGACCCGCACATGGACTGGTGCTGGTATCGCCTCGGACAATTACATGCGTCAAACATTTTGAGAAGGCCTCTACTGCCGGAATCATTACAGCGGTTGCAGTGATTTTTTCCTCTGACGGTTTCCATGTGGACAAACACTTCGTGCGGCGGATTGCACGAAGTACGAGCTCTAGATGGTGTCATGAGCAAATACTTGGTACGGCGGATTGTACAAAGTATGAGCTCCGGATGATGCCTTGGAACAAAACACCTGGTGCGGCGGATTGCAGCAAGTATTAGTCCAAAACATCTCTCACAGCCTCCTGCGGAATTGGAGGTAGGAGATCGGCTTGGAGCTCGTCGGCGGACGGAATCTTGACATCTTTCACATGTACCTTCACGGGTTTTCGTCTGTTTGGTACCTGTAACATAAGAATAGACGGGGACAGGATCTGGATAACTTTAGAGGGACCTTCAAATTTCGGAGCAAGTTTTGCGGTAAACTTCTTAGAGGCGTCGGATAAATTATGTGTCTGATGATACACCCATTGTCCAATTTGAGGGCGGTAAGGACGATGTCTCAGATTGTAGGGCCTACTTTGCCTCTGGAACGCTTGAGCCAACTTTATCCTGACGATCTTGAAAAAGTCGTCCAATTTCGACAGTTCTTGAGCCAATTCTTCGGTATTCGGTCGAGCAGGATCCATTAACTGCCCATCAGCGGTTCTTCGCAGAGAGCTCGGCGGCATGAGTTCTCTACCAAAGTTAAGAAAGGCAGGTGTGAATCCTGTAGACTCATGTTTAGCGGTGTTGATGGCGAAAACGAACTGAGGTAGGTATTGGTCCCATTCTCTATGATCTTTATTGATGTATTGTGCAATCATAGGTCCTAATACCCTATTTGTCCTTTCCACAGGATTCGATTGCGGAGCATACGGAGCATTAAATTTTATCTTGACACCTAATCCATTAAAATAACTGGTGAAACTGTGACTGGCAAATTGCGGACCATTGTCAGCCAACAGGATCTTCGGACAACCAAAACGATAGATTACCTTTTCCTTCAGTGCCTGGATGACGGTTCGTGATGTGGCAGAGCGTAGCGGCTGGCACTCTACCCACTTCGTGAATCGATCATGTATTACTAACAATGAAGTATATCCTCTCTTGGAACGCGGAAAAGGTCCGAGGAGGTCCACACTCACTTGTTCCCATGGACAATCAACAGGTGAGAATAACATCTGACCTAGAGGTTTTCCCTGATTAAATTTATAATGTTTACAGGATCGACATCGATTGACGTAGCGGCGGACATCTCTGAACATCCCTGGCCAATAATATAACGAAGCGGCTCTCGCTATACTTTTGGCGACCCCAAGATGTCCAGCTTCAGGAGCGTCATGGATTTCCTTCAGGACGTCGTTTCTATCAGGCGTTGCTACACACAATTTCCATGCGCGCACTCCCTCGGTATGTTGTGTATCAGGTATGTGTCTGTACAAATTACCATTCTCTAATCGGTATTCTTGATGTTTTTCAGGATCTGACTGAACGTCCGAAACCTTCTTGTTATACCAAGAACAAGACGTTTCTTCTAACAAGGCACAGGTATCTTCATCGGTTTCGTGTTGGAAAGGAAGCGGTGCTCGGGACAGAGAATCGGCTAAATTATTCATCGCTCCTTTTCGGTACTGAATGACAAAATCATACTGTTGTAAATCAACAGCCCATCGACTGAGTCGTCCTGACGGATTCTTCAAGTCATTCAGGAATCTTAAACATTGGTGATCGGAAATAACGGTGAATTGGTAAAATTCTAAATAGTACTTAAATTTTTTGATACCCCAAACAACGGCAAGAGCTTCTTTCTGGGTCGTCGAATAATTTAATTCTGCCTTACTTAAAGTCCTACTGGCATAGGCAATCACTCTTTCGGCACCCTCTATTATTTGTATTAAAACGACTCCCAAACCTTTCTCACTGGCGTCGGTATGCAATTGGAATGGTTTGGAGAAGTCCGGACACGCGAGAACTGGGCTCTCTGTCAGTGCTTTCTTTACGGCGGCGAATGCGGCGTCTTGTTCCGTCGTCCATTCCCAACGCACATCTTTTTTAATTAACTTTATGAGCGGAACGGTAAGTTGTGCGAAATTCGGTACGAACCGACGGTACCATGACGTTTGTCCCAGGAAACCACGTATTTCTTTCTTGGATCGCGGCGGCGGTACATTTAAAATAGCAGCGATCTTGTCCGGGTCTGTACGGATTCCGTCCGGCGTTACAACATGACCTAAATATTTTATGTCCTGTTTGGCAAAAGTACATTTGTCAGGTTGTAGTTGAAGGCCTGCTTCCCGTAAACGCGCGAAAACATTACTTAAATTTTTCAAATGCTCTTCAAAAGTCTTGCCTAAAATAATAATATCGTCCAGATATACAAATGCGTACTCCGCCATTTCAGGACCTATCACCGAATCTAATAGGCGTTGGAACGTCGCTCCCGCACTATGTAATCCATACGGTAATGACACAAAATGAAATAGGCCCTTTCCCGGAATTGTAAAAGCTGTCACGGGTCTGCTATCTTTTTCTAATTCCACTTGCCAGTACCCACTTTTAAGATCAAGCGTCGAAAAATATTTACTGTCGCGGAGTTTATCAAGAATATTTGAAATGTACGGCAAAGGATATGAATCTTTAATGGATACAGAATTAATTTTGCGGAAATCGACACAGAACCGAACGCCACCGTTCTTTTTTGTGACCACGACGATAGGAGAACTCCACGGACTGTTACTGGGTTCTATTATACCGTCTTGTAGCATCTTGTCCACTTCGGCGTCGATTAGTGCTTGCTTCTTTGGGTTGCACGGATAATATCGTTGTTTTATGGGGGCGGTATTCGGTTGCAAACGGATTGTGTGACGTATTAAATTCGTCCGACCAGGCACGGTAGTAAATTTGCTTAATTCTTGATCAAGGAATTTTTTTAAGGCGGTCTCGTGGCGGTCCTGTACCTCGGAGATCCCACAGCTCGCGGCAAAGACTGCATTGTCTCCCTTAAAGTACAGTTTCCTTTCGGAAAAATCGAGAACAGCCCCAATTTCCTTGAGAAAATTAATTCCGAAGATAACTGAGCACGGGCTCTTCGGCATAATTACAAAATTAACGTCTGTAGTTCGGCTACCCATGCGGACCGGTAATAAAACTGAGCCAGGCGATTCTACAACGTCTCCATTTGCGAGGCGGACTTTAGATTTTTTATTCATGACACGTTGTTCATTATTTTTCGACAACCGGGCAACTAGCGATTCGGACAAAAACGATGAAGTCGCTCCGCTGTCCACGAGGGCTCGTAAATTCTGGTTACACATGTTCACACGGATCCAGACGCGATTGTCTGGCACCGTCGAGTCTTTGATACATGTGTTTGCGGATTCAGGCGGTTTTACTGCTTGCGGACGGTCTTTGCCTGCAGACCGCCCTTCTCGGCGTTTCCCTGGCATCGGCAGTCAACGGAACGTACATTTAACTTGCCACACCGTGAACAAAACATTTTAAATGGGTTACGGCAATAACCACGTGTATGCCCCTCTCGGCCACATCGCCAGCAACGGTTTTCCGGGTGTGATAATTTTTGTAACGGCGACGACGGTACAGGAAACTGGCGAGGTTTATTATCCTGGGTGGCATACGACAAATGATGCGAACGCGAAGTACTCGGTTTATCGCTGGGCGGGCGTTCCGGTGCTGATAGCGTACTTTCTTTCTTACAAAAGCGCGCCTGCTCTTCCAGCAGTAATTCGTAGTCGGCAGCGAGTTTAGATAATTGTCGGAGGGATTGTATCGCGTCCCTATGTATATACATCCTGTAACTAGGTGACATGTTACCGTATACACGTTCCAATTTATCACCATCGGACATATCTTGGCCGCGTCTCATCAACGTTAATATGGCGGTTAAATAATCTTTAAAAGATTCCTTTGGTTTTTGCAACCGAGCGCGTATTTCTTCTTCGATTGAAAAATTATACCGAGGCGGAAGATATTGAAGTTTAAAGTCCTCTAAAAACTCGTCCCATGTACCCCATAAAGTTTTATTATTCCGGAGCCAAAGCAGTGCTTTGTCTCTAAAAAGCTCAGGCAATGCATGGAGCATATGTTCGTCTTTAATCCCGTAACATATTTGGAGTTCTTTGACTCTTTCCAGGAAAAATACAGCGTCCGAGCTGCCATTAAAATGTATACCCCATTTCCTTATTTGAGCACAGATTTCCGCGGAAGAAATCTGAACGTTAGTGACTACTTGCGGTGGAGTGTTTCCCTTATTCGTTGAACCCGTTTTATCCTCTTTCAGAAAGGTGCTAATGCGTTTACGTACGTCCTCGACATTACCGGTAGCGTCTAACCCTAAAGATTCTGCTGCGGCATTTAAGTCCTCTTTTTTCAAAGTATATATCCACCCAAGAGGGTTTGGATTTTTGCCTTTGTCCTGATCAGTCATTTTATAATTTATAATGTACAAAATAAAAATAAAATAATAATAAAATAAAAATGTATTGTAGTTGCAATTTATTCTCCTATCCTTTTACTCCCTCACAATTAATAAAGAATATGTACTTTTTAATATCCTTTAATAAAAACTTATCTCTATGTATGTACATAAAATGTGTATCAATTTCCTGTCTTATTATTTAACAAAATAATTATACATGTATATCTGGCGGAAAACTGTGAAATTATTCATACAGTTTTATTAAATGCGGCGGAATTTAATTTTTTAAATCTCTTAAAACACGGCCAAACGTTCTGGGCGCCATCTATAACCTGGCTAGCTTACTTTTATTTACATAGTGCCATTTGCTTATATAACACCAGGGGCAAACTAGCCGGTTATAGAATTTGTCTTCTGAATGTCGCCAAGACACCAAAATACGCACTCCTGGCTGCCTATATGTTCAGGCTTCAATGTTATGATCTGGTAAAAGTACGGCCGTTGACCTTAATGTCAACGTGTTCGGGCAGTTTAAAATAAATCAAAATTATGGTGGTTATAGTGTGGTGCCTTGGGACAAAAGACCTATTGCTCACGGCAGACTCAGCGGAGAAAAACGTGAGTACTTCTTATTGTTTTAATATGATTCGTTACTCTTGAATATACTACTTTCTCTATTTCATTGTCAAACGGTAAAGGTAAACCAAATAAAACACATGGCTAGAAATTCATTTGAAAAGTACATAACGATTAACTTTTATTTCTATTAAAGCATTATTAAATCATATCAAACGAATAAACAATTCAGCAATTAAATTACGGACACAATTGATACGCATAATTGTCTAATCTTAATTACAAATTTACAAAGTCTATGTACATAAATAGTATACAAAATAAATACGCGTCGATGACCTCTATAAGTCACGTATGAAATTAAGCAAGAACGTTTGTACGTTCCTAGTCCCTGAATTAACAATTACAGTCCCAGAATATTCCGTTAAAGAAAAACATAAATAAAATGATGTTTGAAATAAAATACGGATGATCAGGTTTGCTTAAATTATTTTACAACTAAATTTTGTATGTTACCATGCTCGCAGAAGAATCTTTTATAAATTTGTCACGGAAAATAATTTCAATCGGCACGGACTTTTGCGCGTCTATTCGGTGAATTATTATTATATCTTTGTTTACACTACAGAGCGCGGACAACGTATTCGAATTTATAAGCGCGTTACAGACAATATTCGAAATTTAACATTTCTGAAAATAAAATACAAATATTAAATACAGAGATATATATATATAGTCACGACATTTATAGCCTGACTCGGACGGGAATTATAGGTTGCTGCGGTAAAATGTCTATTCCTTCACGACCCCTGGTCTGAATGAAAAAGACACTTTCGGACGGGTTTTAGCGGATTTTGAAACGATTATTCCACGGCACAGAAAGAGGCCTGAATATAATACGTTTCTAGGATAAACACCTAACTTTCCCACGCCATCAAGGCTGAGTAAAGAAAGGTAAAGGCGGCTGTAGGATAGGAGAATAAAATGGAAGAGACACACTTGCTGGTGTCTTTATATATCCGTAAACCCCCCTATTTCTGTAGGAAAAACTTGTTCAAAATATACAATTTGCGCGCGACTACGAGCATGACGTATACATTCGGTACTCTTATATTGAAAAATAAACAAATAACATGAATGATCGTTACAAATGAATACATATACAGGTCCGTCCAAAACATTTTATACAATATTTGAACAAAATAACACACATTCTTTTAATTTAACATTGCTAAATAAATTAATAATGGACTAAAAATGTTAATTTGTGCAATTAACGAGGGACTTCGTTACAAAATATTAATATTGAAAATCACTTGTAGAAAAGTCTTTATTTAAAACAAGGATTACAATTTTTACCAAGAATAGTTTCTCCTTTTAAAAATTCTAATGGTTTTTAATTTTTGAAGCATTTGAAAATTACAAGTAGATAATTTTAATATTCAAAACATGATCAAAGTTGTGAGTAAGGACGATTGTCTTAGAAAATCTCACTTGATAAAAACTTGATGTTGAAACGATACACTGTTGAAGTTCGCTATCTAACAATATATTTCTGAATAATGTTTGCCACATATTCGCTAATATCGTCATTAAGAAAGATAGCCGTATTAAAATTAAATTATTCTGAACTTAGTGAACATACACGCAAATATAAACCATGATGAATTAGTAACTTCAAATTAACATATAAATGTGTGACGTCTACTCTTATTGACTTACATATAATATGGGATGTTGAATATACACTTTTTCTGTAATTATTTGTGTCATTATTTCAACTAAAACTGCTGTTAGTTCTTAAATTGATTCCGGATGTATTAGTCATACGCTCATTCAATTTTAGGGCCTACATTAAGGAGAATATCCACACAGTTTGAAAACTTATATTTAAACACTTTTTCAGTAATTACATATTTCTTAAAATATATTAGGAACGTTTAAGTCTGCCCGGGTATCTAGTTAACCAACATATTTATATATCATTATCTGAACCTGTTATATTACAATCATGTAAATGAAAGGCGTTCTATGAAGTAAGTATCGTGTAACACTCAATATAGATGTTACGGATTTAACCGTTGAAACATACTAGAATTACGATGTTATTAATCAACGCATCGTTACTAATTACACCAAAATCATTTGCTATTTGTATTTAAATTAAATATAAGACTGATGTTATTAAATAATAACTGAATTGATTGTTTGGATTGTGCAGCTGGGGAAATGTTTGTTCATGATTTGTATAATAGATCAATATTATTTTGGGCATATATTCAGGCAAATTTCAGAGTAATATTCATCACTCGTAATTCGCTTATTTAAACAAATAGCATTAGCGAAATTATCAACCGATTGACAATGTTTCCAATTAAGAGTAACGTGAATTATTTATTTTATTAATTGATATAATAAAATAATTTGGTGTAACACCACAAACTTGATTAAACGTATGTACACTCCTGAATTTTGAAATACCTATTCAGAGGTTATTCGAAGTTAAGTTCCCAATAATCTTAATAAATCTGTACAAAAAGCATAAGGAAAGGGATGATTCAAAAAAAAAAGCAAGTGTTATTTTCAATCGAAATGTTGACCGAAACCAAATTGACTTACTTTTATACTCCTAATAAATCTCTCTAGAGTGAATAAGTTGGAAGATATTTCAAAAAAAAACTAGTTCCTAGTAAAAGCAGTGTTGTTACTTCCTATTGGAATTTTGATTTTGATTAAGAGGCTACAATACACTTACTTATTTCGGTTTTATACCTCTCTTGGTGATTCGATTTTATTTCTCTGCAACAGCTTATTAAAACAGATGCTCATAGAAAATGCAACCTTTTGCTTCGCATACAAATATTTCCGATTTATTTCAAACCAGTAATTTCTATTATGTAGTATTAATATTTCAAATGTAGTTAATAATATATTCTGTTCAAATTAGCATATGTACCAATAAGAAATAATTTATACTCCATAATGATGCGCTATTCAGTGAAAGCCAGTATCTTGAAATTCCATGAAATAATCTCCCTTTTGAATGAGTGAAACTACACGGAAAAAAATGGTATGTGAAAATTTCACACAATGTTGTATCAATGGTAATTGTAGAAACGGTTTACATAAATTGTTAAACTCGTTGATAGTCTTCATATTAAAATACGATATAAAATTGTGCCAAATATTTTATCCTCTCAGTCAGAAATATTGTCCACATTGGTACTAAAAGATGTGTGAAGTAAAAATAAATATAACTGTGTTACAAATTTAGGTAATTTGTTTTAGCCTGCTGTGCATTTTCTGTCATAAAATTAGGAAATGTTGAATATTTATTTTAACAAAAAATGTCTCCAGACATTGCGGCGTGGTATGGGTATCAATGGTGGGGTTGTATAGTGTTAGCAGAAGCGTTAAATACGTAACATATTATGCAGTGTCATTTTGCCTTGATTATGTACGTAAATTTGGTGATTGTTTAGTGCCCTTTGTTTATTATCACACACACACACATACTGAACATATTGGTAAGTACTTCTACATATTACCATTCCTGTATGCAAGCGTTCTTTTTGTTTTACAATGCCAGTCATGGACGAATTCGTCAAGAATAAATTAACAGACTGGAATATGCATAACGCATAACCTAATATCAATTTTTTAAGATAAATAATCTTTTGTGATAACTACAGGTTGTTGTTCATGTTAGCATTATTATGTAGGTACATATATAGCAATGAATAAGAATATAGATTAAGGCGTAATGGCGTAAGTACTATGCATTATTTGTTACATGAGAGACAATTTTTTAAAAGGGACAATTTATGCGTACTGTGTATGTATGAGTTACAGGCGACTCTGTTAATTGTTAGACACCTAAATACAATAATTTACTATCGTATATGGATATACATTTGTATAATAATAAATCAGAAAACTTGTAAGATGCTCCTAAATAACAGTAATGTCCTTGGTTTTTTCTAGTTTCGACAAGCAGTACAAAAAACATCCTAAAATGTTCACGACAGCTGTGGGAAATAGATACACTGTCTCGATTTTTGAAATATGTATCTTCTTTTTTTTGCATTACTTGCATGAGGTAATAGAAATGGAAGTTAACGATTTTATATTGCAATGCGAAGGTAACTCTATCCTGATGGTGTTTGGTAAGTAATGAAAGAACAATATGTGAGAAAGGGCGACTGTACCTATTTGTGGGGGTTACAAAATATAAGAAATAATTGGAAGGAGTACATATTATAAAACTACATATAAACAATTATTACTCCTTGCTTATTTATCAACAAATTAACAAATTAATGTAAAAAAATAAACACTTCAAACATAGTGATTATTTTTGCTACTTTTAATTATTAGTCGAAAAAGATATTTATCTTATTATCTTTGAATGACGTATTAAATAATTTGATTTTAGGACAGTGTATAGACGAAGAAGCGTTTATGTTATTAAACGCAGCCGACATACGTGATCTTCTTCCAATAATTGGTATCAGACGCAAGTTTCTGAAAAAATGTAACGAGTTAAGGACTTAGAGGTAAGCGTTGCTTGACTAAGTCGATATTATAGGCTGCAAATACGAATATATATATATACTTTTATTCCCATCTTATTTTCAGCATGTAAACGAAGTCCATTGGATACAGCTGGAAGATTTATACAGTTAGTAAACGAAATCACTAACGTCTTTCCACACGAAATTCCAGACATATATTATGTTCCATACGTAAATAACAAAGGAAAACCAAAGGCTGCAAGGGCAGAGGTATGGAGCTGTTATACTCATTTGAGGAATAACTATAGAAAACTGGGACTAATAGGTACAATTACAGGTAATATATAATGACTTTTCTGATGTCATTATTGTTATTTATGTAAATAAATTATTTGAGGTATGCTAAACTGAAACCACATACGTTAATTGTGTTGATGAAGAGGTGTACATGCAATGGTTGAACAAAAATACAGAACCGTTCACTACTGTGCACGAATACTGGGAAAATACAAGGAAAACTAGATTTGAATTGTTAAAAAATAGTGGCCCTGTTCACAATTATTTTAAAAAATTTCCTTGTTTAAGCGAACAGTTGGGTTTTACACAGGTATTTCATTTCACATAAATAAATTAATTCTTTTTATTGAAACCTTATTTAAGATTGAAGCAGACTTCAATACTATTTATCCTCTAAAGGAAAATTGATTGTTTGCAAAATGGCCCCTGATGTGTGACTCAATTTTAAACAGTGCTACCGCAAAAAAGAATTCCTATTTAAGAGAAGTTCTTGGGCAATATAAAAATATATATGCTGACCCAGAAATTACTAGCTGTAAGTATTTTTGCCACACTTATCTTATATAAAATATTCCCATTGCAATCATTTCAGGTGTTAGGGAAGAATTTACATTAACGATTTTGCCTTTATTCTTTCCATGCATGAATGTGAACAAGGAACCAGGATTACACTGGAGACCATCAAAATTAGAAATGCGTCAAGGCTAGAATCTATTATAGTGTTAAATTCATTAGACTTTCCTAAATTTGGCATAATCAAACATATTTGTTTACTTAATGAAACGGATGTTAATTTTATATATTTAGTTCTTGATACTATCAAATTTAATAAACATAATTTCGCATTTGAGGTGTCAATACTAGCTAATATACTATCAAACCATTTTGTTGTAAAGCAGACCAAACTGCATGCTGTTCATCCATGTTTAATATCAAAAAATAGTAAAAATCTTTTTGTCTCTGTGCGACATGCTCTTTAAACCCATTAGCTCGTTGTTCACACTTTTATTTAGAAAACGTTTCTGCTACACAGAAACTTACCTATATTTTATTTTATATTATTATGTTTATATAAGTATATTAATAAATAAGTATCAAGTTATACCTGTTTTATTTCTATACATATCCCTAATCACATCATTATTTAAAATAATTTTCCTTTAACAGAGTTTTCATTATCAAACTTCTTAATCATAATATAAATCAAAGTAATACCGCATTTCTCAAAGTAAACATTCAATTTTGTGAAAGTAGGTATATGTATATATGGGTTACAGAAATTTGCGAATTGTTTAACAATATGAAAATTGTTCTTGAAATGGTTTTGTATGAAATACCTACTACATACAACATAATATCTAAATTAAATAGTGCTAAGAATCGCTACTTCATTAAAGTATATTGTCAAAACAAAGATAATGAATAACAAAATTATTCATTATTGTTTTGAAAAGAATGCTACAAATACAACATATAATGCTAGTGGATTGGATATGCAAATAGTACGAATTAATGCATATCGTACAAGTTTTAGATATAATTTGTCATTATCTTTGAAACACTAATTATACAGCAAATAGTGACAAGATTGTGGAACATCCCTATACATACAACATAGAAACAGCACAAGAATAGCAAAATTGTCAAACATTTTGTGCTAGGGAATATATAATATTCTTCTCTATAGATAATTACAATTTTTCGAAATATGTTAAACAATTGCTATAAAATTTATACATAAAAAAATACGAAAAATCACTATTTCCTTTATAAAATTTTTATACAAAGTATTACTATATCAGATACAAAAGCTTCAAAATATAACACTGTTTGTGTAAAAAAAAAATACAAATTATATGACATGGTTACAGTTCATTATACTAAGAAATACTACATTAAGTAGCATATGTTAACACATTTTGTTTTACAAATCTTCACACAATTTTTCGAAATATGCTAAACAATTGCTCTAAAATTTATACACAAAAAATACGAAAAACCACTATTTACTTTATAAAATTTTTACACAAAGTATTACTATATTGGATACAAAAGCTTCAAAATATAACACTGTTTGTGTTAAAAAAAAATACAAATTATATGACATGGTTACAGTTCATTATACTAAGAAGTACTACATTATGTAGCATATGTTAACACATTTTGTTTTACGAATCTTCACACAATTTTTTGTAACTTTTTAATACAATTTATCGTTGTCCCAAATCACGGGACAAATTGTATGACGAAGAGCCACAATTGTAGAACATTTTCACACAATTTTTTTTCCGTGTACTTACGAATTAAATTTCGTCAAACTCGCGGTTTCATTTGTTTTTTGCATTGCGTTTGCGAAAGACTTAGCCATTGACAACATTATAAATAACAAGTGGTATTTTGAAATAGTAGGTAAGAAAGTCATAAAGGAATTTACCTTAATACATTGATTCAGGTCTTCCTGTTTTACGTGGCGCCGCGCCGTATGTATGTTTAAGCAAATGCTGGTTAATGATTTTAATGATAGAAGGCGGTACTACTACAACTTTCACAATTAATGAAGTATTTTTCAAGAATTATCTTTGTAAAATAAACAATAACTTTCATTTTCCATTGTAAACATACAAGGGATTCGTGATAATGTATACTGTAGTTCTATTAACGAAAAATACGGGTCACGTGTTAAGCAGCGTCACTATGATGTCATAAGTGTTGACAATTTACATTGCTTTGAGTAAGCTGTACTATGAAAATAATAATCTGAGGTTAAGATTAGGTTAACATTTTAAAATATTAACAAATACCATTAATATGTTTTAAACTATCAGACTATAGAGAAGACGCGTTATATTCAATTGTACGTCATTGATGACGTTTACATGTGGTCATAACTGTACTAGAGAAACTAAAAAAGTTACTTTGTTAAACTATATTTGAGGGCTTTCATTTCATTTGTTTAAATAGAAAATGTATAAATTGGTCGTAATTACTGTATTGTGAATAATTTTTTTTTTTGGTTATATCAAATGTCACTGACAAAAATAAAAATAGATCCGGCAACATAAACAAGACGAGTCGTCATAGATCTAGTATGACGTACGATTGAATGTAAGGCGTTGCCTCTATATGTATACAAAAACACAAACAAATTCTAAGTACATGTGAGTTCATTTATTTTAGAATACATTCACAAAAATAATATACACAAAATCTATACAGTATCACGACGAGATTTTGTTAGAACAATATAAAAAACTAATAAAAGTTGAGTTTTGAAATTTCGCAAATATTAGTTACGCCTTAAACTCTTTCGATTTAAAATAGTTTTGAATTTTTGCTTCTTCCGGTTACACCGGAAATGGATATCAACTTCCTTATTTTAAATGAAATACCCCATTTCTTATGATTGATTCGTACTTCCAACTGCATTTCAAGGATAGTTTGTCTGATAAACTTTGCCTCTAAAGTTAGCCATTTTTGAAGTATTTCAATTTTTGTAAAAAAATTTACAGCTGCAGACTGTTACTTATAACAACATTCCCAATAATTGAATGCATGCACATATTTAAAATTTTAGGTAATCATTTTGGAAAATATACTGCTGCAAATGCGGTATTATAAACTTTTCAAAATAATACAGGGTGATTAGAAAACCATGTTAAACATTTCATCCAGAAAATATTATTTACTTCCCTATAACTAAACGTCATAATATCAGAGTTATTTTGGAAAATGTATCAATTACTTTAAAGTTTTATTTTGTATAATCAGTTAGGCTACGGAAATTCATGTGAATAAATAAAAACTAGTTGCAATCATATTACCTTTCATCAGTAAGGTATTTACTAGTGCTATTCAGCGTTATATTTGTCTTCCGTTTCTGAATACTTGAATAATAATATTAATGTCGCGATCTGGATTTAATAACGAAGGTTTTTTTAAATCTAATAAATATATACATATATTATGGTGAATGTAATAGAGTAATCGACAGGACATGTCGTGTTTATGCAGCGAAATATCCAAATCGGTCAAGACCTACCAAGAGTATCTTAAGCAATCTTTCAAAAAATTGCAGTTCCTACGGATCATTCTTGCCGAAAATAACCAAAAGATTGGTCTACAATCAATTATACTATTATTACATTTTGTACGCTTAATTTGTGAATAAATATAATTTTATTTTGTTGAATCTACGATTTGATCCAAGTAAGTAGATCTTGATGAAATTTTGTAGAGGGTCATATTATAGTTTGTCATTTTAAACAACTTTTCATAGTAATATTTTAGCATACTGTGAACAAGAAAGGTGCTTTACCTGAAACAGAAATCGATCTTGCTCAACTGCCAAGGCCTACGTCATTTCACAAACCCGAAACTATACTAAAAATAAGTTTCAAACCAAGCAGGGCTTACATACAAAAGATTAAATTGAGATTCAAATATTTTTAATTTCGCATACCTCTTGTAACATCAACCATTGGACACGCTGTATGTACTAACCTTTTAACTAAATCTAATAATTGTATGTCTGAATTTCATTTTTAGTGGCGATGATGTTGGACTTTTATTTTCAGCAGTACTATGGTTACTGGCATTATCCAAAATAATTACAGGTGTTTCTTCTAAGCTTATAATTTTAAACAGGAGATTCAAATTCTATTATTGAAGAGGAAAATACATGACCTGAAGAAAAGATGGAAATAGTTAAAAAATTCGCTTCAGTAATAATGTACTGATTTTGTAATGAATATTACTATCTATACATATAACAAAAATGAGATGTGGGTACCACACGACTTTCTTATATGTAGTGCATTCCGAATATTTTATACAAAAGTTGTTCTAATTTTAATTAAGTTTTAAATACTTTTATGTTTTTAGTAATATAAACCTGTAAATACTGTAAGTGCTTCTGCCGGCTCGAATTTTGAAAAAAAAAATTATATAAAAATTATTCCAAATGCCGCTTTAATACTTTCATACTCTTAATAAATCTGTATAGAATGCATAATTTAAGACATCTGCAAAAAAAACTGCTATTCAATAAATGTAGAAGTGCTTCCGGTCCGAATTTTGAAAATTCTTCTATACGAAAAATGTTTCAAATTTATTTCTAAATACGTTTAGAAATCTGTATAGAATGTATAATTTGCCCGATATTTCTAAAAAAAACTGCTATCGATAAGAGAAGAAATGTTACTTTCGCATTTTGAAATTGTTTTAAATCCAGATAAAAATAGGCTGCATAATTTGTGAGACATTTTGTAAAAACCTGGTATTAGATAAGTGTAAAAATGCCCATTTCCAGCTCGAATTCTATTTTCTTCTAAACAAATGTTATTCAAAATCAAGCTTTAAATAATTTTATATTCGTTATATATCTGTTTTAAGGCATGATTTGCGAAATATACGCCAAAAATTCCTTTTCGATGACTAAAAGACATGCATTTTTATAATTTTTTTTTCTAAAATATACTTTTGAGTAACTTTTGTATTCTCTAGAAGTTTGTCTAAACTCAGCAACTGATGACATATTACCAAAATTTTACATTTTCACTCAAGTAAACTTCTACTTTACTTTTACTGATTTTATTGAAAATCTATGAGATCTCAAGAGAAAGAGTAAACTTATAAATACAATATTTGGTATTAAAAACTTTATCCATTTGGCCGCCATCGCGGACACAGAGAGAGAGACGCGGACAGAAACATTTGTAAAAACCGCAACTGATGAGATATAAGCAAAACTTGACTTTTACACTAAAATAAACTGCTACTTTCGCTTTACTGATTTTACTGAAAATTTATCAAATCCCAAGAAGACACAAGGGGGAAGGGGGGGGGGGCGTTTGAAAAAACCATTCTTTTGGTATCATGGGACTTCAAAATGTGAACTGCAAAAATGTCGTGTCTAAAACGGTCATCATCACAATACTTCCTATACTATGCTACTATATGTACAAGAAAGTAAAAGGCCCCATACTAATATGTTTAAAGAATATTTTCCAAGTGATATGACTATACACATATTTACAAACACTATGTACGAATGACTATGCGTTATCAGTACCGAGTACTATGAACTTTATTATATTTATTTATTCAAATCAATTGAAATCGTAAGCAACTAAAATATCTATCAACACGCGGTCGTTACTTTCGATAGGTTATTAAGATTTATGCAAATAAAATGCAATTATAACATTAACAAGTGTGTTAGAAACAACTGTTAAATTAACAACCATTAGGAACATTCTGCCTAAATAACTACTACATATTCATTTATAGAACTTTTTATGGTCGTATAATGTAATATTTACATTTAAGCCATAGACAATTAACACATAGCTGCCGTAACATTATTAATAATGCAAATTAATGGACGGAACTACACTCGACTACACTCACAAAATATGAGACATCTTTTTATTTTTCTAACCGCTTTAATCGTTACAAAAAGCCAAGTAAACAAAATTGACGTTAATTAATCCAAATGAAGTTGTTAACAGCTGAAAATAGGGCTAAGGGAAAAAATCTTCTATTATGAACTCTTAATGATAATTTTAAATAGTTATCAACATATTTTAAGTGCGTTAATGGGTTTACTCTTAAGGATTTCGTGTTTGCGCCAGAAACAGTATAAAATGGGACGTGGTTTTAATGAATCACAACAGAATCTCTGTCTGGAAATGAAATTCAAATAATTCCCTACATAGGGAAAGTGTTAAATAATAAGAAATACTCGAATTGCCAATGATTGCTGCTAGATCGACGGCGACGTAAAACTCTAGTTCTATATTATTTCCTAAATCAAACAGCAAGTACCTTACGCGAGGGAACAACGCGAAGATAAGTAGAATCAATTTTCTTTAATCCAGCAATCATAACAGATAATCTCCTAATGAAAGTGTTCCAAGTGAAATCTCATTTCCCAAGAGAATATTACAATCGTTTCACTATTACATACTTTTTGATCTACCATTACATTTACGCCGTCTTCTATTTACACAATTCACAAACGCATTAAACATGCCTTAACGAATAGCAAATTAACTATGAGAACAAGAGATCGGAAGTTTTATTCTTTTTGTTGCTGTCGAGATCAAAAGGCTATAAATATACATACTTCATTTTGAAAATAAAATTCTATATATTTAATTTTTTTTTTGTGACAAGAATATTTCTACAAAAGAAATACATCACAAAAAGGAACAATTTTGCATTGATATTAAAATATCATGAAGCCAGCTAGAATATAGCTATACAGGAAAATCTGATAGTAATAATAATAATAATCTAATCTAATACTTTAATACCCAACAGAAATGACATATATTTAAAAAGTAAAACACAAAAATGATTATAATTACTGTACAGTAATAAAATAGAATAAGCCTCAAAGTTAACCCTCCGATAGTCGCGTGTATCTGACATATACAGGAAGAGTTTGTATAATTTAGGCGCTGACCACGTCCATCATCCCAGTACCTTCCTGACTCACGAGATTCGTTCGAACAGTGCGCTAATCAAGTTTGTACAGAGAAGTGCCTTTGAAATATTCACGTTTTGTATCTCACAGATACACGCGACTTTTGCGGTAAGTTTTATGAATATTTTTTTCCTTGGATGTAAAAACATCCAAGGAAAAAAAAGAAAAGATTCAAAAGTACATTGAACAGTTATTAGCTGTATGAAATAACGCCGCTCAATTTCATTAGCTGCTAATAAAAAGGATGATATGTATCTAGGAGATACACGCGACCATTAATGCAATTTCTAAGGTTTTTAGAAAACAAAATGGAATTTGGACGTGAAAAGTACGATTTGAATAATGAACAGCACTGTGAGGAGCTGAGAAATATATTATTACAACATGATAGTAATGCGGAAGATGAAAGAGTAGATATAGAAGACGAAAACAGCGAAACAGACGCGTCTGTTTGTTTTGAGGAGAGGAAAGAAAATTCTGAGAGCGAACAAAGTGATTCTTGTGCAAGTGAAGAAGAGGAGGAAGGCAATGTAACATATTTTATGGCTGTTCAAAAGAGAGCAAACGTTGTAGTAAGTGAATGGAAATGGCAGAAGCATCCCCCTTCTCAAAGAACACGAACGCCAGCTCAAAATATTGTTATGCAACTACCTGGGGTAATTGGAGACGCTAAACAAGCTAATGGGATATACGAAAGTTGGAACTTATTGATTACGGATACAATGATACAAGAAATTGTTGAATGTACCAATAAATACATTCAAAGTATTCAAGCACAATTCAGTCGGTCTAGAGATGCAAAAATAACAGATATTATTGAAATTAAAGCAGTTATTGGCTTGTTGTATTTAGCTGGCGTTTACCAGGCAAATCGGTTAAGTTTAGATGAACTGTGGTCTGAGGACGGCGTACGAAGATTTAGGAAGACCATGACTTTGAGGAGACTTCGTTTCATAATGCGCTGTATGAGGTTTGATGACATAGAAACTCGAGACGAGAGGAAACAAATCGATCGTTTGGCAGCAATAAGGAATATTTTCGATGCATTTGTAACTAATTGCCAAAAATCATACTCTTTGGGCCAGAACGTGACGATAGATGAGAAACTAGAAGCGTTCAGAGGACGGTGTCGGTTTCGCCAGTATATACCTTCTAAGCCGGCTAAGTATGGCATTAAAATCTTTGCCCTTGTAGATGCAAAAGTTTGTTATACCTACAATATGGAGATATATGCGGGAGAACAACCCGAAGGACCATATGCCATAAGCAATAAACCAGTTGATGTTGTGAACAGACTTGTTACTCCTATTCATAATTCTGGCCGCAACATCACGATTGATAACTGGTTCACAAGCTACGATTTAGTAGAAGATCTTAGAAAGAAAAAACTCTCTCTTGTAGGCACCTTGAAAAAGAATAAGCCTCAAATACCTAGTGCATTCAAAGATATCAAAGGTCGAAATGTTCCATCTAGTATGTTCGGTTTTCAGAAAACCTGTACTCTAGTCTCATATGTACCAAAACCGAAAAAAATTGTCCTTTTATTATCAAGTATGCATTTTGATAATAACATAGATTTAGCAACAAATGAGCAACAGAAACCGGAAATAGTAACGTTCTATAACGGAACTAAAGGTGGAGTAGACACTCTTGACAGAATGTGTGCAAGTTATAACGTTGCTCGGAACACAAAACGGTGGCCCATGGTGGTGTTTTTTTTCTTTGTTGAACGTTGGTGGAATTAATTCCCAAATACTTTTTGTTGGAAACCAAAATGAAGTGAAAAGTAGAAAAAGTTATTTACATGAACTGGCTAAGAAATTAACGGAACCAGAGATACAAAGGCGACGAGTGACAAACGTAGAAGTTCCACTGGATGCCGCAACTGCAAATGATTTGGCTCCTGTGCTATCCGAGAATGAAAACATACCCAGGAAAAGAAAAAGATGTAGTACTTGCTACTCACAAATAAAAAAATCCCGTCTCACAAAATTTTCCTGTATAAAATGCTTAAAACCTTTGTGTCTTGAACACTGCAAAAATATTTGTCAAGATTGTGTTCCTGAGTAAATAATGTAAATATTTATGTTTAATTTAATATTTTTAAGTATATGTTTGTCCTATTTTTTGTTTTGTAAAGCAAAAGTATAAAAAAAGTAAAATAAAACAATTCTCGACTTTTTTGTATTTGTTTCTAACACAAAAATGGTACGTATCTATCAGATACATGGGCGACCAATCCTGAAAGTTTTTTGACGCGACTATCCGAGGGTTAAACTGCATCCAAGTATTTAATTGCGTCCGAGATTAGAGACTATGTAACAGATAACGAATTGTCGTAAAGAACTGTTCTTTATCAATTTACTCTAAAATCCGGGGAAGTGCCTGTTTTCTTAGAAAACTAGTTTTTTTACTGTACAAAATAATAGCAGTGCTGTGCAGAAAATCGAACATATCTTGTGCAGGGCTGAGTTTTAGGGACGGTATTAAGTCAGTTGTGTATTTCATTTAGTTTTGTGCAATAATATGGGTCGAGCGAAGCAATGCACATCTGAAAAGCGTGAATTAATAAAAAAAAATAATAAGAACAGGGGAAACCTACAAATTCGTTCAAGAAACGCAAAAACTGTCAGCAAAAATGATTTCTAACGCAATAAAATATCAAGCAAAACCTGAACGAAGAGGTCGAAAGGGAAAAACATCTACAGCTGTTAGATGCCGAAAATCTTGTGGTCAGATGAGACTAAGGTCGACCCCCCACGCGGGTACCGGTCCGGTAAACCATTGGACCAATGGTATCGGCGTGGGGGGTCGACTGGTGCCTGAGGCTATGACGTAGTCGTCGGTTTTTAGAATTAAAATATTAGTCGTCGTAGCTCGTTGTTGACGCGAAACGTTTTTCCCCGCTCATTTGCATACGAAGCGAGCATTCCAATTTTACCGATTAGTATATAAGCGCCAAATTTTGAATTGGAAAATAGTGTAACTTGTGACTTCCAACATTGTTATATTAATCTTGTGCTTACGATATTTCTACAATTTTTACGGTAAATATGAACATAACTAATCGAGTTCCATTAGATATTCCGAATCGTGAAACTAATATGGCAAATGAAGAAATACGGGAATATTTCCGCGAAACTTTGTCGATCGAAAGTTATTCGAAAGTCAAAAATATTTTTCGTCTTCCCAATACTCAATTCTGCGCAATTAACCATGATGATTTTTATGTTTATGAACAACCAATTTTAAAATTAGTTATGTTTGTACATTCGGATTGTAGCAATAAATATAATAATCCACAACGATTGAAATCCATTAGATTCAAAACATGGAACCTAGTTCCACGATTACATAGTAAACCGTTACTCGAAAAACATGGCATTTACCGTGATGATTTGCTCTTATTACCCTGTTGTGCGATTTGCCACGAAGCAGTTCAATATCGAATTTTATCAATTCTATGTGAAGCTTGCGGTGAATACAGACCGGTCGGTGGATCTAATGGATTAAGGCTGTATGTTCGAAGAACTATGGCAACGGAATACCATCAAAAATACACTATAAAGGTGTCAAACATGGGAGAACCTCTGTTATGGTATAGATATGTTCCTCATACTATGGTGTGTTGATAACATTTGGGATACAAGAGACTATGGATCAATTTGTATATCTAAATATACTTCAGTCATGTTACCCTACGCCGAAAAAGAGGTCCCCTTCCGCTGGGTGTACATGCTTAATAATGACCCGAAAGATACATGGCGTAAGTTTAAGGACTGGTTATAGGAAGCTTCGGTTGAAGTTCTGGTGTGACTTTCGCAATCCACAGACCTTACTTAACCCTACAGAAAATCTGTGTATAGACGTGAAACATGCCGTTTTTGCAATAGCGCCCACATCGAGACAAGAATTGCGGGAAACAGTCGAAAGAACATGGCGCTTCATTCCAGATGTTCGATTTCAAGTATTGATTGATCCTTTGCCACGAAGATGCTAAGCAGTCATAGCAAACAAAGGCTATACGACAAAATATTAAAAAATCAATGATGACCTTACGTTTCTCGTTATATATTGTATTTTTATTTTAATATTGCTATTTTGTTGAACACCTGGAATATATATTTGTGTAATTATTTCTAAAGTAATTATTATTTTGCTGTACAATGAACATAACTAAATATATAGAGTTTATAATATGTTGTGGTTTACTTTTTAACTTTTTTCAATACAATGGCTATTTTCCTCAAACAGCTATATATTTATTGTTTCAAAAACAAACAAACAAAAAACTTTTAGGAAATACCAGATACCTTTAATTATAAGTATAACACTTAGAATGGGAATAGGTATTAACTGTCGGTGTATGATTAAATGATTATGTTATTATGTATGTATGTCTGTCTTACGTTCTCCACCCCGTGTGTTCTACCACTAAGGGAATTATCCACACTTTATATACCAACCTACGCCCCTATGTATGTGCATATATTAATGTATAAGCAACGTAAGGACCGCAGGAAATTCAAAACACTTTTGTTCAAATAAAATTCTGTTTGCGCTAAAACAAATATCTTCCCTTATTAGATTTTAATCAATAACAAAAATCAAATTAATTCTAGCGTAATTGTAATTATTACACTTAAATAAAGTCATTATTATATTCAGAAACAATTTGAATTATAATTGATTAAAAACTACATTTATACATATCTATGGTGAATGAATTTTAGACATGTTAGCGCTTGCACGTACTTTGATGACAATGTATTTTTTAAATGAAATATTAGAACAATTTGTTATTATCTCTTATCATTTATTCAGGCAATGTATAATCAAGTTAATATAATAGCATATAAATTACATTAGTTTATTGTCCGATAATTAAATTTAATTTTAGGATTAAACGATGGTGTTTCCTGTGTACATTTTTCACATAAAAAATCCGCCCATATTGCAAAGAAATGCTACTTCAAGTGGATAATTCCGTAAACTAACATTTTTAACTATATTTGCACACTTTTTTCTAGTTCTAACTACTTTTAAATGCGTTTCCAAGGAATTAATGAAGAGAGGCTATTTTTCTGCATATTATTGCTATAGGCTGTTGCATGGATTAAGTTCTTAACATTATTACAAAAGAAAATCTCCTGTTGAATAATGCTGTGATAATTCTGTAAGCAACTTCTAAGCTTACAGGTAACATTGATTCTAATATAAAAAAAAATTATAACTTTTTAAATTTAGAACACTTCATTTACCCTCGATCTTAATTTTCAGCTTTTATATTTTATAAGTAATTATTTCAGTTAAGTTATTGAGTTAATGTGTCGCAATTCCTTACTTCACATGGCAAATATTAATGTAATTTAGCTGGCTGCGTATATTTACACCGATTCATTCTGTGGACGTGGTAGTGCTTCTGAGTATCTACATTAATTAATTAATTAAAGCTAATCTACATGGGGTATATCTTTAAAGTGAGTCAAAATCACTTTAATTACAAATTTAAATAAATATAGGTAAATCGTGGCAACTTTAATAGATGGTGGACTCTTCTATATTTACTAACTTACAAGGAAATGCTCTCAAGTGCCATCTCTTGATTTTAATCAAGCATTTACATCTCCCGCCAAGTATTGTGTTTCTTCCCTTAGTACCCAATACTATATTAAGACCATTAACATTATATCAACGTTTATAGATAGATAACTAGTTTATTGGTTTCCTAATGGCACATAATACTTATAACATCAGTAAATACAATTATATTATTAATAATAACAATTAATCCGGGCCTTATTGACATCTCGCAAAAGCTTTTCGAAAATTAATTAGAACTGTATCTATCGATCAGGACTTATGCTTTACCTCCCAACATTAGCAAAGACTGTACAAAATCACAAGAAAAAATTGTGTGTGATAAAAACCTATATCAAGTCATTCTAAAAGAAACTTCTGAATCTCTGTTATGACCTGAATGTGGAAATAGCGATATTGCAGCACATAATATAATCGTTAGCATTAGTCGTTAGATGTATTGTTCCTTTTACTTTGGCCTCAAAAGTAACACCACTTTCTACTGAGAAGGTTTGACATAACAACATAAGTGGTTAAAACTCAGCAGGCATATTTAATACAGGTAAATGGAGATTTCGGAAAATAAAGAAATTTCGTAATGACTTATGTAAGATTATGAAACAAGAACTATTTTGTATTAACTTCTATGTAGGTACAATATTATCAACACATTCTGCTGTATTTTTAGGTAAACCATTAGTAAGAGTTGAGGAGTCTTACACGAAGAAAATGCTCATTGCATCTGAATAGCATATCATTATGTTGTTGCAGTCACCTTGTTAATGTATTTTACGCTATTACTTAAGAAAAAGAGTAAAGCCATTATCAAAAACTAACTGTTAGTTTCGCAGTCGCTCATCAGTCCGATAGATGGCCTCTGTTCCCTGTATTTTTCGAATTTGTGTATATGTGTTTAATACATATTAACCACGTATTAAATTAATATAGTTATCCTGAATGAAATAAGGATTTTCCATTGTTACCGGCGCTTCGTTCACAATATGTGTTTCGAGTCGGTAGAAGGTTAAACATATAAATTATGTTTCCTTCGTCTCAAAGAGATAATTAAGAAATTAATATCTCATTCTTACAAAGACCGTTTCAGTTTGTATAAATACACAAATTTGAAAAATGCAGGGAATAGGGGCCATTTATCGGACTGATGAGCGAGTGCGAAACTAAGAGTTAGTCTTCGATAATGACTTTACTCTTTTACTTAAGTTCATTAATTAAATATATTTAAGGGAAGTAATTTTCAATTTTCATATAAGGCGCTAATTCAAGAAATTACCCTAAAAATTTCTACATTTTTAGGGCCAAAATGTAGTTAAAGTCATAACTTTGTTTATCCTATACGCATTTACGTAAGTACCACAATTGAAAAGATTTTCTCTAGCGATGTTTTTTTTTGTGAATAGCATGCCTTTATGTGGTAAAGCACATTTATTGACGACTTCCAAGTAAACTACAATCAATTAAATTAATCATTCACGTGATGGCTTCATACATTAAAAAATTTAAAGTTTGAAAGCAGATTAGGGTAGTTTGAAGCGCCAATAATTTCCATCACAAAATTTTACAGGAGTATCTTGGCATGTCGAAAATTAATGTAGGGTAGTTTTAATAAATACTTTCACTATTCCAAAGAACTGTTCGATTATAAATGTGTGAACAATTTTTAGCGCTTCCTGGAGAAGGACCAAATAATTATCAATTGAAGTGAGCAACTCGCATGAATCGAACAAAAAGCGATGCAGTGGCATGTGAACGATATCAGGTCCCCTAAAAAAAGTTAAGTTAATAATGACAATTATTTCTGGGAGTATCAGAGAATATTACTAATTCATAATAAGAAGTGGGGTAGTGCAGGGTTAAACAATTCTAAGAACTAAACTCCAGGTGTTTTGTTTTGAGCATGACAAGACTGTAAAAGTCAAGATTTGCTGTTTGTTTTTCCAAATAAGTTGCAACTTCGTAAACGAAGCAAATTAATATTTTAAGATCGGATTAAAGATGTTAATGAAACTTGCACTGAAAAGGAATATATTCAAATATTATTCTTTTTGTTGTTACTCTACTCATTGATTCTCAGACCTAGTCCGAGAATATAAAACGCACCTGCTGCACGTCATATAGATATGTACAATTGGTTTCTTTTCAAATGGCCGGTGTAAATTGAAAATAGATCCCCAAGTTCTACGATAGTAACATTCTAATGTTCGAGTTAAGAACGGGACAAGCAAAAAACATGCATCGTAAATCTTATATGTATAGCATGAATAAGCCATTGTACTTAATATGAGTATGGTTTATATTTTCTCAAGTTTTTAAATACTTTATTTTCCACAATCTGCACGAAATATACATGTCATATATATAGTAACGAATGAAACACATATTTTGAATGCCTTGCTTTTAAAATTATATATAATTAAATATTAAATACAATTAAAAGAAAAAGATTGTATTACGTTATGAATTAAATTGCTTTGTAAAAGAAACTACATCGGCCATATACTATAAGCCAATATATTTGAAATATTTGTGTTTATTCATAATAATTTATTGTCTGATAGTGATAACGTTCATGCTAGGTACTTTATTAGAAAAAATCATTTTTATCTTCCTCAATATCTTTCTGGCTTTTATTTTATTCTATAGTCTTTTATTTTGATTTCTACAGGGAGATCCACTGTTTTTCATTAAATCTTGGTTTTATGGAATTTTGGACTTGTTACTATTCTTTCTGGAAGTGATTTGTATTTATTTTAGATGTTGAAGCTTTTTATTTAAAATAACAATGTTTAACTGAAAATTAAAATAATACTTAAACAATTTAGTATTATAACAACCCATGTTTTTCTTATAAAAAGTAAAAATTGTTATATTCTCTAATAAGGGAATGTTTAAAATTATTAAAAATTATATTTTTCCCGATCAACACTGATATTTTGAATTACTTTACTTCACTAAAAAAATCAAAATTTACTAATACGTCGTCAACTACTAAGTTTAGAGAAATTTCTAAAGAATACAAAAGCATTAAAATGTGAATTTTAGAAAGACTTTTTTTGAAATTTCTACCGGAAGGAGGCCTTCATATCTTACCAAAAACCGGTTTTTAGCAAATATCTTACAAATTATTGATTCTTTACAGATTTATCTAGAATACAAAAATATTTAGAGCCCGAATTGGAACAACTTTTGTATAAAAGAAATTTGAAAATTCGGACCAGACGTAAGACTTTACTCTTATCGAATAGCAGTTTTTTTTATACAATCTATATACATGTATTATAAGTGCAAAAGTAATTAGAACTACATTTGGAACAATTTTTCTATAAAATAAAGTTTAAAATTTGGACCGGAAGTAATGCTTCTACTCATCAAATATCGTTTTTTTTTGGAAAATCTCACAAATTTTGCATTCTAGTCAGATTTATTAAGAACACAAAATTGTTTGAGCCACATTTGGAATAATCTTTATATAAGAAAATATCAAAATTCGGACCGGAAGTAACACTCTTACTTTCTTTTATTTTTTTTTATTTATTTAACGAAAATAACGTAGAAGTATTTGATTGGGCGGCAAAATCTCCATATCCGAATCCCATTGAAAATATGTGGAGTGCTATGGTGCCGAATAGGAATGCTAATAATGATAGAGTTCAACTTAATATAGAAAATATTACTCAATATGCACAATCTGTATGGGAGCATTTCAGAGGAAGAAACTTATGTGTAACTTTAATAAATTCTATGCAATCAAGAATGCAAGAGTATATGGACGATAATGGATTTTATATGTCGTACTAAGGTTTTTATTATTGCGAAAAGGAAACAAACTATAAGACCAAAATCACATAACCATTTTCTTTAATTTCTTTATTAATTAATTAATATTATACAGGGTGAGTTATTAGTAGCCGCTTCTTCGATTGCTCTTTTGTGTTTTAAATAAAAGAAAAAAAAATTAGTGGAAGATCCATGGTTGCTTGTGGCGCATATTGTAAAAATACTTTAAGCTCTGGCGCACTTCCGGTTTCGACGGAAATGTACGGAACTTAATTTTTTTAAATGATTCACACTATATATTTTTGGATTTTCTTGTACTGCTTTAAATTGTCTGTTTGACTGTTTTTTCTTTTTCAAAACTGGGCCAATAGTTTTCGAGTTATTAATTTTTTTTGAAAATATTTGACCAAAACACGTGTTCAGAAAAAAATCATTTTCACATTGTTTTTAAAAGTAAAAACATTAACTTTGGTGGTGCTTGTAGCCAAGAAAATTCTACATCATTTGGTAAAGTTGCACTCGACAATACCTCAAAAAACTTTGTTTTTTCAAAGCCTACTTCCTGAAATTTTCACGTACCAAAAACTTATTTTTTTTAAATGGAACACCCAGTATTTTATTGAGTCATTTTGTTCCTTTCATTTTTGTTAACAATGTCCTATACCTATCTTTTGTAATTTTTGAGATAATCACTATAGGAGCAATTAGCGGTCAATTAAAGACTACGGGCGCTGTTCTATTCACCCAAATTTTCGTCCAATAAAGGCTGGAATGCGGCTGACTGCCTGAGTCAACTGTTGAAGAAAGTGGATATAGATTTATTTCAAACTTACAAAAGCATCGCTGTTAGTTATCATCCAAATGAATTATTCTTATGAAGAGTTAATAGATATGATTGACGTTTTGGGTGAATCTGAAAGAAACTTTTTGCTAGTATCCAGACTTTATGCACAGCGATCCCTGGTAGAAGTCAACCGAAGCCAGAAACCTTCGAAAATATAAAGTGGACGGTTTGAGTGAACAGAAAGCATTGAATATGAAAGAAGGTGCAGAAAAAGCAATCACTGGTGAGGATAAGACGTTTATGGTACTTGCGAGTGTAGTCGAACACCTCCATACTAGTACTACGAAAATTAGTCGTCAGTTAGATGTAAGTCAAATTTGAGAATCCAGAATAATTAGGAAATATGAAATTCACCCGTAGCATATTTATACACAGGGTTAGATGAAAGAAATTTTCTGAATCGCTTACATTTTTGTCAATTGGCAGCAGATAAATTATCCTGGCTTTCTCAACTTTTTGTTGTCTACCAACGAAGCCACCTTCTATTAAAGTGAATACGTTCATCGTCACAATTTCCATTATTATAACACTTAAAATCCCCCATTTTATCACACCTGTAAACTTTCAAAATCGTTGGTCATTAAAACTGTGGGGAGGAATAGTGGGTAGTTACATAATTGGACCTTATTTCTTTGATGAAAATGTTAATGGTGAAGAGTATCTTCGCTATCTACGGACGGATTTTCAAAACTTTTTGAAGACCTCTTCAAATATGTTAGTAAACATAACCTTTATTTTATTTCGATGTTAACCAACAGTGTCAAAAATGCAACTGGACATTGCCGGAATTAAAAAAATTAAATGCGATGCTCTTCATTCTATAAAATTATTACTTTTGGGATAGTTGGATATAACATTTACATTGTTTGACAGTTGACTAAGGATGTCGGGCGCCATCCCTGCCCTCCATTGGTTGAACGAATATTTTGGTGCATAGAACAACAGCGCTCGTAGTTCTTTAATTGATCGCTAATAGCTCCTATAGTGATTATCTCAGAAATTACAAAAGATAAGTATAGGACATTGTTAACAAAAATGAAAGAGAATAAAAAAAGGAACAAAATGACTCAATAAAATACTGGGTGTTCCATTTAAAAAATATAAGTTTTTGGTATGTGAAAATTTCAGGAAGTAGGCTTTGAAAAAACAAAGTTCAGTGAGGTATTGTCGAGTGCAACTTTACCAAATGATGCAGAATTTTCTTGGCTACAAGCAACAACAAAGTTAATGTTTTTACTTTTAAAAACAATGTGCAAATGATTTTTTTCTGAACACGTGTTTTGGTCAAATATTTTCAAAAAAAATTAATAATTCAAGAACTATTGGCTCAATTTTGAAAAAGAAAAAACAGTCGAACAGACAATTTAAAGCAGTACAAGAAAATACAAAAATATATAGGGTGAGTCATTAAAAAAAATTAAGCCCCGTGCACTTCCTGTAAAACCGGAAATGCGCCAGAGCTTAAAGTATTTTTACAATATGCGCCACAAGCAACCATGGATCTTCCACTCATTGTTTTTCTCTTATTTCAAACACAAAAGAGCAATCGAAGAAGCGGCTACTAATGACTCACCCTGTATATTAATTACTAAAATCTTGATATCTGCTACAATTTTTGTTTTAATTTATTCTGGTAAAGGTTAGAGAAATTAATTTTACAATCCTAATTAAATTTTATTACATGATTACCCATTAATTGCACAGAAGTTCAAATATGGGACCTTGTATGTATATATGTATTATTTTTTGTTATAAACTTGTAAGAATAAGTTTATAATATCACTACATACAATTAAATCATGTTATAATGTAATAATTAATACGAAATGCAAAATTTTGCTGTTTTAGAATATGTTTTAGAGAGCTATATCTAAAAATGAGGTGTAGTCACCATACGACTTTTTTATACGTATGTGACATCCGAAATGCGTATACAAAATTTGTTCCAAATCAAATTTTAAGTTGCCTGTTTATAAAATAAACCTCTGATTAAAAGTGTATCTTCCGGTCCCAATTTTGGACAATTTTTTTATACAGAAATTATCGCAAATCCAACTCAAAATATTTTTATTCTCTTAATAAATCTCTATAGAATGCATAATTGCGAAATATTTGCAAAATACTGCTATTCGATAAAAGCAAGAGTGTTACTTCCGGTCCGAATTTTGAAATTTCTTTTATACAAAAATTGTTCCAATTCGGGTTCTAAATATTTTTGTATTCTAAATAAGTCTGTACAAAATGAATAATTTGTAAGAAATTTGCTAAAAACCGCTTTTCGCGGTAGGTAGAAAGACCTATGTACTTCCACTAGAAATGCCCAAAAAAGTCTTTCTAAAATTCACATCTTAGTACTTTTGTATTCTTTAGAAATTAGTTTAAACGTGACGACGTATTAGTAAATTTTGATTTTTTTAGTGAAGTAAACTACTGCTTCCGGTCTACCGATTTTACTCAAAATCTAATCTGATCTCAAGAGGAAGATTATTAAAGTTTCGTATTGATAGCTGTAGCCGTTTGGACACTGAGACACAGACAGACAGACAGACAGACAGAGAGAGAGAGAGAGGGAGAGAGGGGGGAGAGGGAGAGAGAGTGAGAGAGGGCGAGAGAGAGAGAGAGAGAAAGAGAGAGGGAAGGAGGGAGAGACGTTTGCCAAAAGACGCTTTTTCGGTATCAGGCGACCTTAAAACGTGGACATCTGCATCATAATTCCTTACTACGTATAAGAAAGTATAAAGGCAAATATTGCTTTAATTAATAAACCACAAGACAAGGTGTTAAATCGTTGATTGAAGGAATAAAAAAGATGCGCAACGCTATAGTAAAACAGCGCGTCTTTCCGTTAAGTCGTCCCACAAACCCCTTGCCGAGAAACATCATCGCTGTCTCGGGCTGTTTCGAATCTCGGATCCAAACGACTGATGCAGTCGTATAGATCTCGGTTCCAGTTTTGGCTACGCTCAGTGCTATAGTGGCGCATCTTTATGTATTCCTTCAATCAACGGTTAAACTCATTATTTTTATTTTCTTATACGTAGGATAAGGAAGTATTGTGATGATGAAAATTTCAATATTATCTCCCTCTTGAGATCTGATTAGATTTTCAGTAAAATCGGCAGACCGGAAGTAGTAGTTTACTTCAGTGAAAAAAAACGAATTTTGCCAATTATTCGTCAACTACTAAGTTTAAACAAATTTGTAAAGAATTCATATATACTCAAAATTAAATTTGAGAAGAATTTTATTAAAAAAGTTTTTCGAAATTCCTACCGGAAGTAGGTCTTTTACTCTTATCGAAAATCAGTTTTTTGCGAATATTTCGCAAGTCATGCTTTTTAGACAGGTACGTTACTAGTATAAAAGTATTTAGAACTTAATTTTCAATACCTTTTGTATAAAAAAAAAAATTAAATTCGGACCGGAAGTAACACTTTTACTCTTATCGAATAGCGATTATTGCAAATATTTCGTAAATTATGCATTATATATATATTTATCAAGAGCATAAAAGTATTTAGAGTTGGATTTGGAATATTTTTTGTATAAAAGAAAATTCAAAATTCCGACCGGAAATAATACGTTTACTCTTGGCGAGTAGCATTTTTTGCAAATATCTCACAAAGTATGTATCCTGTAGAGATTTACTAAGAGACTGGAAGTTCTTAGAATAGGATTTTGAATAATTTTTGTATAAAATAATTTTTAAAATTGTATGATTTGAAACGCTCATACGTATAAGAAAGTCGTGTGGTGGCCACACCTCATTTTTTTTATTTGAATTAATTTAAAAATAAGGTATGAGTTATAATAACAAAACTAAAGATATTTTTCAAAAGCATTTGGGTATATCTGTTGAACTAAGCAAATAGAAATAAATTTAGTAAATCATGGTCACCTGTTATTTAAATTATTTTAGGAAGCTAAACCGGTTCGTTTTATAATCCAGAATATATTATTATGGAAGTAGAAGAAAGGAATGTAAATAAGAAATTATACAATGAGCAGCATTCAACAAATATAAATACTCCTTGGAGATATTTATTTAGTGTGTTTTCAAGACCAGACATCCATACAATTAGAATGTGACTATCGACAGATACGCGCATCGTTTTTAAACTCACACCGGCCATTCCTAAAGAAAGCAATTGTACATACATAGGTCGTCATTTTAATTACTTCCAAATTCAACATATGTAATTAAATTATAATAAAAAACAAATGAATGTAGAGGTATAATATCAATGTGCAATTGAAAATGTGTCTTCCAAACATTTTAACTTTTTCGAATATTTATACAACTATGTATACATTAAACTGGCCAATAGATATTACTATTTAATCAATATATGCGCCCTAAGACATGTATTAAATATTATGTGTACGTGTGTATATATTAGTATTTCGCTATTTGTCGTCAAAATATGCTTCAATATGGGAAATTTTATCGGATTCTGACAAGTAATCCAGATATGTTTATATTTTCTTTCTTCTTTCATTTATTACCATAAGGAAATTAGACTGTACATTAAAAACATTATTTCAATTATACTATGAAATAACAATGCTTCGCAGATAAGACGACGTATTAAAAGTTTCCTTTTAGCGTCAGTTTCAGGATACAAGAGTCATAACAACAAAAAGATGAAAGAAATATAAATTTGTTCTTTATGTTCTTTAGTCATATACAGAGTTTGTAATTTCTGAGGAATAGGCCCAACATTATTGAAACAATTAGCTTTCTAATAAAGAAGTAGTACTTTAACTAATGATAATTAGCATACATTTCAGTAACTCTGTGAACTAGGCAGACTGGACGAAATCTCTAGTTAATTATAAACAACATCGTATGGTTAGAAAGAAATACATAGGTATATTAGTATTATAATGTCACTACTTCAGCATACCGTAATAAACAAAGACATATTTGTAAGCCATATTGTAACACTAATTATATGTATTGAATTTTGATATAATAATAATAATAATAATACATTTTATTGTCCAACAGAGTCATCCAAGTAAAGGACAATATACATGAATGATTACATATAATATATAATACTGATTATACTGATGTACACATTACATATAACATAATATAAACAATTGAATAAACAGTTGAAAGTATAACAAAAGTGCGACATATAATAGATGCCATATGAAATAAAAAATCATATCAAGCCAACAGATCCGCAGCCACTCTCAATATTTCAATAATGGGGGTGAAATTAATGTCGCACTGTGACGAAAGCTGGTTGAACCCGCGCGACATTGCAACAATTGGAGAAATCATTGACGAATTCAATCTAGCATATGGTATATCAAAAGTAATACTCTGCCTCGCTGATAACCGAGGAATATGAAACCGAAGTTTAGACAATAAATTTGGCGAATCTATTTTGAAGTGAACAAGGTTATATACCAATTTTATAAGATTTAACTGACGCCGAAGTGAATCCATGATGAATTTTTGCAGTAGTAGTCGCTAGTCATACCCTCTGCAAGGGTAAGTACCATCCAGTTTTAAATAGAAATACTTCAAAAACTTCCTCTGCACATTCTCCACAAGTAATTTGTGCGAAGAGTAAAAAGGACTCCATATAATGGAGCCATACTCCAATCTGGATCGCACGAAGGCAAAGTAAAGCAGTTTAACAGTATCTATATGAAAATGCGCTGAATTTCTAATTACAAATCCCAACATCCTCATAGCAGAAGAGACAGTGTGATTCCTATGTGTGGCAAAAGTCAGAGAAGCTATCAAAGTAAACACCTAAGTCTTTGATTGTTGAAGTACGTGATAGTGTGGTACCATTTACTGCATAGTCAAAAAGAATGGGATACATCTTTCTGGTAAATGTTACGAAGCAACATTTGTCAGTCTTTAAGGTGAGGTTGTTTGTAACACACCATACACAAATTTTGTCTAGTTGGTCTTGTGAGTGTAGACAGTCGGCAACTGATGTGAGAGATCCAAACAGTTTCAAATCGTCAGCAAAGACACACTTGTCAAATGATTCTCCTTAATGATATCACTGATGAATATTAAAAACAGTAGTGGACCCATATTTGACCCCTGCGGTACTCCAGACGACGCAGTGAACAAATATGACTTGTATCCATTAAAGGTAACGTACTGCATTCTGTTTTGCAGGTATGAAGAAAAGAATATCACCAGTGGAGTACTAAAACCGAGGACGTGCAGCTTCTGCAGAAGCAATCCGTGATCAATGTGGTCAAATGCCTTCGAGAAGTCGGTATATATTGCATCGACCTGGCCGCATGAATCAAGTGTATCAAAAGCATATTGAGTGAAGCTTGCAATATTTGTGACAGTTGGCCTCATCTCCATAAATCCATGTTGTTCAGTGGCAATGAAGTTCTTGATGAGCGGATAAATTCGGCTATGTAAAACCAACTCAAAAACCTAGGCAAAGTTATTTAAGATAGAGATAGGCCGGTAATTATTTATATTACAGGGGGAGCTACTCTCAAGTATTAAATATTCTGTAAAAATTATAAAATAATCGGATTATACAAATTATGAAATGAAGTAAATCTTTTCCTTAGAGACGTAGTTTTAAGTACGAATACTTCTGAATTTTTATTTAGCTTATAAGTAAGTTCAGAATTGATGTCCAAAAAGCAGGCTTAGATGATCACGAATATAATAGGAGCATAAAGTCGAAACAAAAATGAAGAAAAAATAGGAAAGCGTTACTGTATCTATATTATGCCATTTCACAGTCGAATCTGTCATTAGAAAACGTTAAAGTTTTCTCGCACCTAAAACAGCGTCACGTAGTTAATAATTCGAAATTTTGAAATGCTATTATATAGTTGTTTCGTTAAAGAACTTTTGACATAGTTGATCGAACGTAATATTCCAATTTCAAGAACTTGAAAGAAAAAGCATTATTACTAACGCCTTAATCTTGCGATAAACAATGCTTTTCTAATGCCGCATATTTGGAGAGTGGTAGAGTGGATCAAAATGTTATTGAAGAAGATAATATGCCTCTGAAGCAATTATTCTCAAAATAAGATCTTCAACAGTACGCGTTGATGTATAACGGAGTTCTAACTGAAAGTCCAAGAGTTCTGATCTTAGAGAAAATAATAGTTTTCAGTCTGATGGTAACCATGAAGGCGAAGGTCACGAAACAACTTGCCTGAAGCGTGTGAAAAATTATGAGATTTAGAACGGTACTTTTCGTGTGCTAATAATATTGTGCCACAGATCAAAAAACTTTCCGAAATTGGGAATATATTTACGAAACAAAACTTTAATTGAATGTTTTACTTTCTTATACGTAGTATAAGGAAGTATTGTGATGATGAAAATTTTCGACCTCGAGATTTTTGCAGATGTCCACGTTTTGAGGTCCCCTGATACCAAAAAAGTGGTTTTTTAAAAATGTCTGTGTGTCTGTCTGTCTGTCTGTCTGTCTGTCTGTCTGTCTGTCTGTCTGTGTGTCTGTGTGTGACCACAATAGCGGTCAAACCGCTGTAGCTATCAATTCCAAATTTTGTATTTACGTGTATAATCTCCCTCTTGAGATCTGATTAGTTTTTCAGTAAAATCGGTAGACCGGAAGTAGCAGTTTACTTCTGTGAAAAAATCGAATTTTGCCAATATTTCGTCAAATACTAAGTTTATACAAATTTATAAAGAATTCATATGTACTTAAAATTAAAATTGAGAACAATTTTATTTAAAAAGTTTTTCGAAATTCCTACCGGAAGTAGGTCTTTTACTCTTATCGAAAATCGGTTTTTTGGGAATATTTCGCAAGTCAAGCTTTTTAGACAGGTACGTTACGTGTATAAAAGTATTTAAAACACAGTTTTCAATATCTTTTGTATAAAAAAGATTTCAAAATTCGGACCGGAAGTAATACTTTTACTCTTACCGAATAGCGATTTTTGGCAAATATGTCGTAAATGATGCATTCTATATATATTTATTAAGAGTACAAAAGTATTTAGAGTTATATTTGCAATATTTTTTGTATACATGAAATTTCAAAATTCGAACCGGAAGTAGCACTTTTACTCTTAGCGAGTAGCACTTTTTTTCGAATATCTTGCAAAGTATGCATTCTATAGCGATTTATTAAGAGAATAAAAGTACTTAGAATAGGATTTTGAATAAGTTTTGTATATAAAAATTCTTAAGATTGTATAGTTTGAAACGCTCATACGTATAAGAAAGTCGTGTGGTGGCCACACCTCATTTTTTTTTCGGTTATACGTTAACGTAAATCTACCTTATCTTTCAGTAAACATATCAGACGACAATATACAACTTGTAAATACATATTCATATATACAATATTGTTGCGGCTCTATTTTAGTAAATATCACAATAATATTCCTTTCATAATATAATTTTCTTCGTATACGTGTAACACTAAATATGCAAACATGTTGCTCCAATATAGAAATATATATAAATATATTGCTGCGGGTCTATTTTAGTAAATATCACAATAATATTCCTTTCATAATATAATTTTCTTCGTATACGTGTAACACTAAATATACAAACATGTTGCTCCAATATAGAAATATATACCTAACATTTGTTCAATTCATTTATATCGCATTAACCATTAATAATTGAGAAGGATTAATTTGGAAAATATTATGACATATTTACATCCTAACCCATTTACAAACAACACTAAATCAACTTCTTGAGAAAACCAGTATGAACAAGAATTATTGCCGATTGCATGCATTTAGGAGTCACCACACATTACTATACATAAACGGAACTTGAATAGTACAAGATCAATGTTACGTAAATAAACTAGATACCAAAGTTCTTATTCATAGATTCTTGACCATTGATATGACAGAATAGACTTTCAAGATCAGTTCCTATACTTTTATCTTTTTGGAATGTTATACCAGCTCTTAATAACATTTTAGTCTATTAATTCTTGTCTATTTCAATTGGATATTTGCCAATTCTTGTTTAATGTGAAATACATACACATCGTTTTATTTGTAACTGTTGAAATGATATCTACCTTCAATGAATTTGTGCACATCTGTATCTGGATAAATTATTGCATTGACATGTTCTTAATTTAAACGAACATGAGTTCACAAACCATTCATTATTTGAATCAGCAGGTTTTAAGTTGTTTTAGTCGACATATTTCTATTAAACTTTGATTATTCACATGCGGAGACAAAGTAGTAGTGTAGAATGGAAAACATTTTAATATAAAGTAAAAACAATAGATCTAAATCATTAAGAAAATATTTACGTTTGAACAGCTGTGAATATCTCGCTATCATACATGGAGAGTACCTATAACCGAACGTAGACAGGCACAGAACGTTGAACAAAAACTTATAGAAGTAAAGCAGTATTAATATGTAATTAATTCGTAACCTGTAAAGCAGAGACAATAATTTTCGCTTTTCTCGTATGAATATGATAATAGCGTAAATGAAGCTTTGCAATTATATTTTGATCATTTTTATTAATAAAATTACATGCCGGAAATAATTATCACATCACGAGATTTTAAAATCATTGATTTTGAAAATCGTATAGACCGTCTCAACCTTAGTATTCAGTATGTGTCTTATGGAGATAGACAACATAGTTATCAGTTTGACAATGTTAGGTTGGTAACACATTATAATGACACGACATTTTAAATACTTGTTGGTTAGAATATTATTCTATATTATTATATTATAACATTAATTTGACATATGACAGAAAGGTTATGTTGTGATACTTACACCACACCGATAATACCAACCATAAACATAATAAATCAAACTGAATTGCCTTGAAATAAAAAAGACAGTTGCTTACAAATTACTTATGGTAGTAAGAGAGGTATATATCCCATAAGAGACTGTACTGATACTAAGGTTGTGACGCTCTATAGTAACTTTGCATATATATACTTGCAATCAATGTATGTTTTTAGTTGATACTTTCTAATTATGTTCATCTACACATATTTCTAGTATATGTGCCTACACATATAAAGGTGGCTACACACTTGCAACAAAACATCGTACCGACCTCTGTCGCGCAACATTCCTTGTTGCGCGACGAAGTTGCGGTGTGATGAAGTTTTGAGGTGCAACAGAACATCCTCGCGCAACATCAACGCGAACATAATGCCGTCCCATCCTCCCATATTCAGCCAGGCCCGTCCAGACATGTGAACATGTGGCGCAACATGAACGCGCAACATTTCTTTGATGCGACGGCAGAAAACCGACAACTGATGGGACGCCGTGAGGTTGCGATGTTGCGTTGTTGCACTGGTACGTGGTTGCGTCCACACTTGAGACGCGCCGGAGTTCGGTAGGATGTTTTGTTGCATGTGTGTAGCCACCTTAAGCATGTCGGCTGCAGTTATTCAAACACATTAAACAATTCCGACTTTCTCACATGGCGAACGAAGCCGCGAGGTCTTTCAAGTACCAGGACACTTGGAATTAATTGTTGCCACATTGTCATAAAGCTGCTATACATTTCAAGTCCGTATTTAACTTCCATTGACTGTACACATTTTAAACCGGTTGAATTTTCGACTGGCACTCGAATTAACCTCTTCCGCTAGAAAAAATCGCCCTTGTCTGCTGATATGAACACCTGGCGATAAATCAAATGCTTTTATGGGGCGACATGGTCACAAAAGCGCTTCATGTTCACTTTACAGCTATAGCACAATACTTAAAACTATATTTTGAATAATTATCTCCAAAACAAGAAATACGTTTGGTATGAAATAAAGTATGTTAAAAAATATATGAGTTCACTTATATTTGGCTAGTTCGCAAAAGTGATAAATTTGAATTAAAAATACTTCTATATTAAATATATATTTTTTTCTTGACTAAACTGAAAAGTGACACAATTACATAAAGTTACGTTACACAATCGCATTACATTAAAAACAAATGCCATCAAAAGAATAAATTTCTTCTACGCCGCAATTTAAATAACTGATAATGGTACTGCTTACTACACTTCAGTTGAATTTTAATCATATAAGTTCATACTTAGCTATACTATCTACTATTTTTACTTTCTTATACGTAGTATAAGGAAGTATTGTGATGATGAAAATTTTCGACCTTGAGATTTTTGCAGATGTCCACGTTTTGAAGTCCCCCGATACCGAAAAAGTGGTTTTTAAAAAATGTCTGTGTGTTTCTGTGTGTGTATGTCTGTCTGTCTCTCTCTCTCTCTCTGTGTGTGACCACGATAGCGGTCAAACCGCTGTAGATATCAATTCCAAATTTTCTACTTACGTGTATAATCTCCCTCTTGAGATCTGATTAGTTTTTCAGTAAAATCGGTTGACCGGAAGTAGCAGTTTACTTCAGCTAAAAAATCGAATTTTGACAATATTTCGTCAACTACTAAATTTAAACAAATTTATAAAGAATTCATATATACTTAAAATTGAAATTGAAAATAATTTTATTAAAAAAGTTTTTCGAAATTCCTACCGGAAGTAGGTCTTTTACTCTTACCGAAAATCAGTTTTTTTCGAATATTTCGCAAGTCATGCTTTTTAGACAAGTACGTTACGGGTATAAAAGTATTTAAAACATAATTTTCAATATCTTTTGTATAAAAGAAATGTCAAAATTCAGACCGGAAGTACCACTTTTACTCTTATCGAATAACGATTTTTTGGAAATATGTCGTAAGTTATGCATTCTATATATATTTATCAAGAGTACAAAAGTATTTATAACTACATTTGCAATATTTTTTGTATATATGAAATTTCAAAATTCGGACCGAAAGTAGCACTTTTACTCTTAGCGAGTAACACTTTTTTGATAATATCTTGCAAAGTATGCATTCTATAGAGATTTATTAAGAGAATAGAAGTACTTAGAATAGGATTTTGAATAATTTTTGTATAAAAAAATTCTTAAAATCTATAATTTGAAACGCTCATACGTATAAGAAAGTCGTGTGGTGCCCACACCTCATGTTTTTTTTATTTCCGTCTTTGCTTTATTTTAGATCATCAAAATATAGCAAGAGTGACAAAGGTGTAGTGGCCAAATATATGTTATTATTTAACAAAATAATGTATAAATTCATTCGTTTGGAAATAGCTACTTCATAAAAGAATTAATAATAACTATTAATAACATACCTATAGACTATGTCTCCAAAGTATGTCCTTTTCAGCTCTTAGGTAAATTAAATTTATTGAATACATATAATATAAAAAAAAAACTATGCATTTTCGGCACTGGTTTAAAAAATAAATTCCAGGAGGGAAAGATATAATGATTCTAAAATTATTTTATTCACATTTTTATTAATTAAATTTATATATCCTCAAATTCTTATTTGCATTTCACGTTTAAGTTTTTAGGACCGACACAAACATGTGCATGATTGTGTTAATATTATAGTATATTTAGTAATAGAAGACGAGCAGGCGCTATATTAACGTTTGAAACCTCAGTATTTGTGGTAATCAGAATCATCTACATTTTATTTATTAAAATCTATTTTTTAAATAAAGATAATACGTTGCTTCCATTATATATTTAACAAGTTTAAATAAGTACAAAATCTTCAGATATAAATATTTATGCCAATATTTCTATATATCATGTGTTTCATGAATGTAGTATAACTAATAACTAATAACGGAAACAATGTCATTTTATCTCATAGGCTTGGTCCGCGTAACACTTTGCGTGTATTAAGTGTTCAAAGACATTTAATCAAATATTTAATCGTTCTCTCTTTAGAAAGAAGTAAGTATATAATTTTGATAATGATAGCAAACTTCTAATGGCAGTATTATCATTTAATACAACTTCCCTATTGTTACACTTTAATAAGCTCATTGTACAAAATTCGATATTTCCACTAAACAAATACAAAAAAGTAGTAGTAGAGTACTAAGCAAAGTACAAGACGAGAATGTTTATTCGTGAAAAGTAACCGCAATATGTGCAGGTTATATTCATGTAAAATGTAAAATTAATATACTACTATAATATTGTGCTTATTGTAAAATATATTTGCACTAAATAACTGAAATATATTTATGTTTTTATATTGCAAATATGATTTTTGAATACAAATATCTCTTTTCATATTGTACTTATGTAAGATTATCAAATTTGTTATTTTGTTTATTATATAACTACAATATACAAGCCTCGCTCAATTCAGCTCATAAGCATACCAATATTTAAAAAACGAGGTGTGGCCACCACACGACTTTCTTATACGTATGAGCGTTTCAAATTATAGAATTTTAAGAATTTTTTTACAAAAATTATTCAAAATTCTATTCTAAATACTACTAAATCTCTATAGAATGCATACTTTGCAAGATATTATCAAAAAAGTGCTACTCGCTAAGAGTAAAAGTGCTACTTCCGGTCCGAATTTTGAAAGGTCATATATACAAAAAAAATTGCAAATCCAGTTTTAAATACTTTTATACTCTTGATAAATATATATATAGAATGCATAACTTACGACATATTTGCAAAAAATCGCTATTCGATAAGAGTAAAAGTGGCACTTCCGGTCAGAAATTTGAAATTTTTTTTATACAAAAGATATTGAAAATTATGTTTTAAATACTTTTATACCCGTAACGTAAAAAAAGCAGTTTTTTTTTGTTTAGTATACATTTCAGAGATGTACCTGTCAATATTTGTGTAGATGTATTTTAGTAATATTGTCCACATCATAGTTCACATTTTTAATCCCTGATGAAGCACACACACAATGTGCGAAATATTGGACGAAAAAATAAAGAATTAAATTGAGTTTTGTTTTTATGCTGGATTCCCCAATAATTAAATCTTACATTGAGTTTTTCAACGGCAAAGACCTTCTCTTTTAATTATATATATATATATATATATATATATATATATATATATATATATATATATATATTTATATATATATTAATTTTATTGGACGATTTTTGGTCGTTATACTAGTTTTAAATAATTTTAAAACTCGCTAATTTGCAGTGTTTGAAAATTATAATTTTCTAATTTTACCACTGACTATTAATTAATTAGGTAATTTTTTTTTAAAAATTACCGACACGGCTGAGATTCGAACTCAGGACATACCGATTACTAGCCGGTTGCTCTACCAACTGAGCTACCGTCGGTGTCTGACTTCGAATTTCTAAATCGTACTGATATATGTATATCAAGTAACAGATGGAAATGAGAATGTATATATTAAGCACAGAACGTCCATGTGCTGTATATATGTGATATTAAATTTTTATTGACCTTTAATTCATATATGTAAATATATATTAATTTAATTGCACGATTTTTGGTCGTTATACTAGTTTTAAATAATTTTAAAACTCGCTAATTTGCAGTGTTTGAAAATTATAATTTTCTAATTCTACCACTGACTAACTGACTATTAATTAATTAGGTAATTTTTTTTAAAAATTACCGACACGGCTGAGATTCGAACTCAGGACATACCGATTACTAGCCGGTTGCTCTACCAACTGAGCTACCGTCGGTGTCTGACTTCGAATTTCTAAATCGTACTGATATATGTATATCAAGTAACAGATGGAAATGAGAATGTATATATTAAGCACTGAACGTCCATGTGCTGTATATATGTGATATTAAATTTTTATTGACCTTTAATTCATATATGTAAATATATATTAATGCTTAATATATACATTCTCATTTCCATCTGTTACTTGATATACATATATCAGTACGATTTAGAAATTCGAAGTCAGACACCGACGGTAGCTCAGTTGGTAGAGCAACCGGCTAGTAATCGGTATGTCCTGAGTTCGAATCTCAGCCGTGTCGGTAATTTTAAAAAAAATACCTAATTAATTAATAGTCAGTGGTAAAATTAGAAAATTATAATTTTCAAACACTGCAAATTAGCGAGTTTTAAAATTATTTAAAACTAGTACAACGACCAAAAATCGTCCAATAAAATTAATATATATTTACATATATGAATTAAAGGTGAATAAAAATTTAATATCACATATATACAGCACATGGACGTTCTGTGCTTAATATATACATTCTCATTTCCATCTGTTACTTGATATACATATATCAGTACGATTTAGAAATTCGAAGTCAGACACCGACGGTAGCTCAGTTGGTAGAGCAACCGGCTAGTAATCGGTATGTCCTGACTTCGAATCTCAGCCGTGTCGGTAATTTTTAAAAAAAAATTACCTAATTAATTAATAGTCAGTGGTAAAATTAGAAAATTATAATTTTCAAACACTGCAAATTAGCGAGTTTTAAAATTATTTAAAACTAGTATAACGACCAAAAATCGTCCAATAAAATTAATATATATTTACATATATGAATTAAAGGTCAATAAAAATTTAATATCATATATATATATATATATGTGATATTAAATATAAAATATATATATATATATATATATATATATATATAATGTATCGTCAACACTACTTTCTATTCTGCATGTAGGTAACACTTACAACAACTGACATAAAACATAAATGTAAATCACAGCAAAAAGTGTACAAAAATTTTCCTTTGTAACTTTTTAGAAATTCTATAAAGAAACGAAAGTCAGTAGCGGATTGAACCTTAGTATCTTAATAAATTATGTTAAATTTAGTAATGTTATTGACTACCGTTATACTAATTGTAAAACTTGTAATTATCTAGAACATAATAGAATAAACGAATTACGTCACTGTGGAATACTTTCTTGGGTGTTCCTTATTTATCACTACATTTTTATCGCATATTTTTTGCATGTAGGTCATCCTACAACACCGAAACTGTGCTAAATATCGATAATGATATCTGATAATTAAAATTTGTTCGACAAACATAATTTTGTAGATATACGGTTTTGTTTTGATATTTGTGCCGATTTGCAGCACATTCTGTATCCTAAAAGTATCTTTGTAATTTAAAATGCAAATTTTCCTAAAAAATAATTTAAATTGCAAATAACACCAGCACTGGAGACAATGTTATGGTAATTTTCATGCAAGAGGTACTCGCCTAAAAATTCAAAGACCTTTTTAATTAGTATTTCATTGCGTGAAAACTTTTGTTATTGGGAAGATATTCACACGTAACGAACGCAAAATGCCTTTGACTGATACTTCTGACTTTTCGCCTTTAAAACCAAACCGGTAACCCTAAATGACCTACTCCAAATTAAATACTTTGTTGGAACAATAAATTAGCAAGTGTACAGAATAACATTACCATTTCTTTCTATATTAAAATATAAATAGCGTGACTTACATTATTGTGGGATGCACAATACATACGTCTAGGTGTATGTTATACATCTTCTCCTAAATATTATATACGTTCGACATCTTTCTGGGTCTTTATACAGTTACGTCCCCGAAAAATTAAATATGTATTTACATATGAAATTATAAGTAGAACGCAAAGGAACATATAATATTACATATTTAAAATTGACTTTAATAAGTCTAGTGCAACTGAAATAAATGTGTATAAATAATGTTACTAAAACAGATTATTACTGTTTGTAAGACAATAGTTTAAAGATAGGCTATAAAACTATGTATGTAACTGTGATCTCCAATCACTTTAAAATTCAAATGCAATCAGAAGCAATCATTCATCATTTATAATTTATTTGTATATGTATATAAAAAAACCACTATAGAATATACAATCTATTTAAGACTGAATTACTTAGTTAATTGCAATGACCAATTGAAAATTCATAGCTATCAGTATATTAACAATTAAAAACGCAATAGTTAAATAGTAATTACATTCAATTTAGACAACCTTGACGATTACACGTTTTTCATTCTTGCCGTTCAAGAGGTATACTATAAGTGTTGGATTACTACATTTATATTTTGGGCACTAAACAAGATATAAAAATTCTTTAAAACGGTTTTTAGGGTATATAAATAAAGCAAGGATATTAATATAGTGTAATTGGGGATCTACTTCATCCTGCCATTTCATATGTAGGCACTGGTAAAAACAATTTAAATAATGGTCCTAGCCGTGATATATTTTTGGGAAGCTTATAGAAAATGCTATAAAAAGGTACGTACTAATATTACGCCATTTTGCGTCAGCATCTCTTGGTTACATTGAAGATGCAATTTAATTATTTGAAATATGAATTTAAATATTCGAAATGGTTTGCATTAACAGTAATATACCCTACTTTTGAACGTACAAAATGTTTGTCGGGAAATAACACAGCATGGCATGCTCGAGTAATTCTTTGTCAAAGTTATTCGATTGTTTAAACTTGTGTTTTGTAAACCATCGGCTTAAAATGTCGGCATAAATATCAAATGGTCTGAATGGTAACTTATTATAACCTCTTCTTCCAATACTTTTCTTTTATTAAATTCCTAATTGCACTTAGCAATTTCGTAGTACGGGCATACATGCTATATTTAAATATAAATCAGAATAGATGACAACATTAAATGGTACTCATAAAGAATACCTGAAATATATATTATAATAATACAATCAATCACGCGCCAAAAGTAAATTAATTTGATATATTTTACTACATATTATTGTAACGAAATAAATTACATTAAAAAAATGCAGACGTCTAGGCGACAACAAAGACGTGCTCATAAAGTCGTAAATCATGCACGCCGCACGACGTAGCTAGGCGACGGAAAGTCTGCAGATTCTTCTAGTATACTCCGAGCGTATCGAGACTTCGCTATCACCTTTCCAGAAGTTTTATCTACAGATATAAAAGCAGTTGAACCGATGGATGAGTAATTCCGGAATAAGAAAGTCCTTAAGTACTCGTCGCGCGGAACAGACTAAAGTAAAAAGAAATATAAGAAATAAATAAATAGTTCCTTGCGTGGTACGGTGTTACATAAATAGAAGTGATATAAATACGGTAGTGTTACATAAATATTAGTAATAGAAATAAATACCTGTGTTAGTTTAAATCGTAGTAGTTTAAGTGTGATACATTAGTTTTGTATTTTTATAGTGTAATTAATTTTACGTGTGTGAATATACAGACTGTTTTAAATAAATAAATTGCACGAGTTGTTTATTGCGAACCCGAAAACGTTACAATTGGTGTCAGAAGTAAATAAATAAATAAATAAATAAATGGCTACCAAACGTTTGGAAGAATTAAAGGTCTCCGAGTTAAGGGCAGAATTGGAAGAAAGGGACGCAGATACGTCTGGAAAAAAACAATTCTCCAGGATCGGCTTCGTGACCTTTTAATAAATGAAGGTAAGGATCCCGAGAAATATTTGTTTCAAGTACAGGCTGATCTAAGCTTAATAATGGATACTTTAAAAAATGAGATGTTAAATAATTCAAAGATTTTGGAAAAAGCTCTAAAAGATGAAATTGCAAATTATTCAGAACAATTCGAGACTAATATGAAGACTCTAAAAGATGAAATTGCAAAACAATTCAAGACTCTAATTCAAAAGAATTCTTCGAATGGGAGACAGGAATTTTCTGGGGCCATCGAAGCCGTAGAACAGAAAGTTGAGGAGCGCGTGCTCGGAATGGGGGACGAGTTTGGGGTTCAGCATCGATTGCCAGCGATGAACGACTGCAGTCCCCATGACACCTCAAGCGAAAGCTTGGAGATCTGCCGAACAACAAAGGCAAAGGTAAAACCTCCCACCTTCGATGGGAAGACGTCATGGATGACGTACCGGAAACAATTCGAAGCCGCTGCAGGAGCAAATGGGTGGACGTCCCCGGAGAAAGCTACTGCTCTGATTGTGTCGTAAAGAGGAGAGGCCAGTGACATTCTGCAGACCTTACGTCCGGAAGAGTGTCAAGACTACCTTAAATTAATCAAGCGTCTTAAGATGAAGTATGGGCATGCACACCTGGGACAGATAGTCCGACGATTAGTGAATCAGGTGCAACCTAAGAGAAGAACGCTCCGATGCTGGAATTGGAAATGGAAATGGGCCATGTGCATAGTAAATGCGGGAAGGAGCCCAAGAAAACCAAGTAAATTAATTTGATATATTTTACTACATATTATTGTAACGAAATAAATTACATTAAAAAATGCAGACGTCTAGGCGACAACAAAGACGTGCTCATAAAGTCGTAAATCATGCACGCCGCACGACGTAGCAAGGCGACGCAAAGTCTACAGATTCTTCTAGTATACTCCGAGCGTATCGAGACTTCGCTAGCACCTTTCCAGAAGTTTTATCTACAGATATAAAAGCAGTTGAACCGATGGATGAGTAATTCCGGAATAAGAAAGTCCTTATGTACTCGTCGCGCGGAACAGACCAAAGTAAAAATAAATATAAGAAATAAATAAATAGTTCCTTGCGTGGTACGGTGTTATATAAATACGGTAGTGTTATATAAATATTAGTAATAGAAATAAATACCTGTGTTAAATTAAATCGTAGTAGTTTAAGTGTGATACATTAGTTTTGTATTTTTATAGTGTAATTAATTTTACGTGTGTGAATATACAGACTGTTTTAAATAAATAAATTGCACGAGTTGTTTATTGCGAACCCGAAAACGTTACATTATTATATACAGGGTTAGTTAAAAGTATGGAGACGGCGATTTATTGTCGTTAATATTCATTTTAGAGAATTATGTTCAATATAAAAGTTTCTTAGGATATTTTGATCTACATTTGAGAATATTTGAAATTTTTTTTTCTACAATTGTTTTTTAGTTACGCCTATCCGCGCAGTTTTTTTTAAATGGGAACTAGTGAATTTTACTCTACCATTCGATAGAGAATTTTTTTCTCTTTACAATAATATTTTTGTTTTTTTTAAATTCATTTTAATAACTTTTTTTTTTTTTTTTAAGCTTTCTGCTGTTCTAGGAGGTCTACCACTCCTTGGCAAATCTTTAACGCTACCAGTTTGTTCAAAGCGTCTTAAAGTTTTACCAACAACGGATTTAGAAATTGGATTTCTATTTGGATGCGTATCATTAAATAAATTACAAACGTCTTGTAAACTTCTGCGTCTATCTCCATAACCCAACATCATAAGTATTTCAATTCGTTCATGTTCACTTAAACTCGCCATTGTTAATATTAACAGCAACAAATTGCACAAATGAATTATTTCTGTCAAAGATTTGACGTACACAATAACCACTGATAAAATTATGTCGCTCAAGTTTGTTTATCGCATCGCTTCTGTCTATCTGCGATGTACCGAATATCTGTGAAACACTTGAACCGGCCTTTTCTTATAAAAAAGTTATTAAAATGAATTTTAAAAAAACAAAAATATTATTGTAAAGAGAAAAAAATTCTCTATCGAATGATAGAGTAAAATTTACTAGTTCCCATTTAAAAAAAACTGCGCGGACAGGCGTAACTAAAAAACAATTGAAGAAAAAAAAATTTCAAATATTCTCAAATGTAGATCAAAATATCCTAAGAAACTTTTATATTGAACATAATTCTCTAAAATGAATATTAACGACAATAAATCGCCGTCTCCATACTTTTAACTAACCCTGTATAAATAACATCGACTGAGAAAGCAAGCCCTCCAAATTATAATATGCATGCTTTTAATTAAATAGTGCAACTAATAATTATTTAAATTTAAATAGTAGTTTGTTTGTTACTATACCTTGTCTCAGAACAAGAAGGAGTGATTCAAAGCGCCATATTTGAATTACTCTTTCTTAATAGCATATATTTTTACGAGATTTCATTGGTTCTTGAGTAGGCAAATTTAATATAGAAAAATAAATACGCGATATCCATCATATTTTATAACATAACCCAGCCCTTACCTGCGAACATTCTCTTACATTGTTGCTTTAGCTTATTATATTTTATTGTGTTATTATTAATTACTTATTAAACACAATTTGTACGTTTCAAGTTGGTGCGTCACGAACATTAGTGATCAGGTAGGTCAAGCAAACCATTAAGTTCAACACCCAAGCTGCGTCAACGTTTGGTACACTAAAGATGACGAACATATATATGTATGTAAACGCTACAAGCTCCAAGCTCTTTTTTGAAATAAAATAAATATTGCATAAATTGCCAGATAATGGTACAATAGTCTTTCATTAGAGTAGAAAGGCTACATGCTAAGTAAAAGGAATGTGAGATGGATTAAAGGATAATATTGTAAAACTATTTGTTATTTATAGTGATAGTCAAAGTAACTTATTATTGCTCAGTGATTCAGACTAATTTTTGTGCATCTATAATGTTAGTATTGTATTTCTGAGATAGTCTTAAAGTAAATTTTAAAAGTAACTTACATATTACGTTCATATATAAAATAATCTAGAAAATTTATACGCTCGAGTTAACCAGAATAGGTTATGCAAAACATCGCATTCAATTTTAATTTAGAGCAGATTTTACATATTATCTAGAAAGTCACATTGTACTGATTAAAATAAGATATCAAATTTAAAATTGCAGACAAATTACTACATTCTCAACTGTTTACAGTCATTGCAAATTGTTTGCGACATTTTTAAGGTATGTGTTCCAGGTTTTGGCGGGATATTTGAATCACTCCTTCTTATTCTGACACAGGGTATAGGATAAAGAAGCAAGGTATGCTAATACGCTTGTCAGGGAGCTATTAAAGCCATCAACAGTAGTTTTATTTGCGTAAAATGTGCTAAGGCTTTATTATTTCACAATGTCGCCGTTAGAATTGAACGCCCAACATGTAAGGGAATCGGAAGAGGTATTACCCGCTAAGTGAACAAGGTTTTATTTTTAACTGCGTGTTCAAACATACTGTAGACATTTAGGGTATGCTTAAACGTCCATTACACAAGATGTTCTCTTACCATCGAGCCACCCAGCCGCCAAATTAAAAACACTAAATATGTATAAGTAAAATTTGAAAGCGTTGTTTCAGTCTTTCAAATGTAATCTTTAATATCACAATAGTACTTAACACATGTCTTATTAATTCAATATATGAGGCTACTGAATTTTGTGCATTTATGTTAGTTGCATAAATTTACCATTTTATATGATCTCTTAAAAAAAGTAAAAAAAAAAATGAATACTTCTTGTCTTATTAAATTTTATTTTAGGAATATATTAATTTATAAGTGACTAAATTTAAAAGAACAAAAAGCAACATACATACAGTTACTAGCATTAAATTTTGGTCGACAATATCATTTTCTGGCACGATCGAAAATGTTCTATTGTAAGTAGGTCTGGTAGATTATAACCAGGTAACCTTTGCAGAGATCCTCTTTCCCTCGAACGTCTTACTAAGTATAGAATTTAGTGCGCTTTTTGAAATTCCCATTTATACTACTACAGCAGCCTCGGATAGTCCAGTTTCAATTAAAGAAAGTATTTACTTTACTAACATAAGAAATTTGTGCCATTATATTATGACAACTAAATTTAATTTTGACAATTACTGTGAAAAGTAATTATCAATTAGATGAAATACTTAATTCGTGACAGATGAGAAAAATTTTCTAATGACATTGACGACCAAAATTTAATGCTAGTAACTGTACATGTAGAGCGAAGACATACTTTAATTATTGTTTTAAATTAACAAATATTAAAAGCTGCATCAATTAGTTGTAATTCAGAACTTACGTCGGATGGCACAATTTTAAAATCATTGACAACATCTCATTTTCTAGTTACTTTTAAAGGTATTTTTCTGTTAAGTATTGATTAAAATGTTAATGACATGTGACAAATTAAAATTATTTTGCAATCAAACTTGTCATCTTGTCGATTGGTAGTTGTATTAAAAATAATATTGGCAAAAACCAACAATTTTCTAGATAAAGAATTGCTGAATAATCTAGTTAGTTTGGATTCTCTGGGTCTGGTGGTTCAGGTTCTTGTATATTTCTGGCAATGGTATCTAAGACCCCAGTGGCAGCAATAAATGACACCGCCGTTTTCATATTAAAAATCTATTTTCAATAATAACTTTAGTTTCGATATGAGGCTTGCTTAAGATTTGTTGTGTATTTCCTACGGGCAGGTGTAAGAAGGCGCCATCTTAAATTGCAGGCATTATCCTCTGAACATACATATTTAAATATAACTTGTGCATATCTCATATACACCGCTGGTCTGAGCAGATCTGGAATGCGGCTATCAGTAGAAAACGCGCACAGTGTTGCCTTATGTATTTGAAACATTTTTCCCGGTATCGACTTATAGACTATGCACTAACGTAATGTAAACATTAAACATTTTGTTGTTGTGCATTGGTTAGGTCAGGCTAGATAAACGTCAGTGAACGTCATGTAAACGTTACGAGTGCATTTAATGCTTCCGTATAGCGCGCTTTTGTTAACGGTAATTTATATTTTATCGAAAATAAGTAATATCACACTGGAGAGAAGTGAAAAAATACAAACAGAACACAATAATCAGTTTAGAGGTAGCAACGTTTTAATAAAATTGGAATAATTCTGCGTAAGCAATGGTATTAATGTAAAAAGATCGCTAGAAAATTAAACTAAAATATTCTTGAAAAATTAAATTACAAAATTAAACTACCGTATATTAGAATTAAACTAAAATGTTTTTTAAACTAATTAGTAAAAGGAAAGATTTTATTTTATAAAATTTAGTACAAAAATTCTATAAAGATTAATGGAGTAAATGTTCAAATAAACCGCCTGCTTGCTCTTGACAATAACCAAGCCTGCAGTAAAATTCATTCCGTACGTTGGCAAGTGTTTCAGGCAATATACTATTGGCAGTGTTGACAATCTTTTGCCGTAATTCTTCCAAATTTCTCGCTCGCTCATGCGCATATGTATAAACTTTTTCCTTGATACAGCCCCAAAAGAAAAAATCTAACGGCGTCAAATCGGGCGAGCGAGGTAGCCATTCTATCGTGCCGCCTGAACCTATTATACGGTTAAGAAACGTTTGTTGAAGAAATTGCCGTACAATTCGTGCAGTGTGAGCTGGACAGTTATCCTGTTGAAACCAAATCTCTTCAACATTAACATTGAGAGCACGAACGGCCGCCATGATATTAGTTTCGAGCAATTGCAAATATCTGGCTGCTGTAAGTGTACCATCAATAAAAAATGGACCAATAATATGATCACCCAATACACCGGCCCACACATTCAATTTTTGAGGATATCGGGTACGAAGGGGCAAAAACAGATGTTTATTTTGCTTTGATCAATATTTAGTAATCATTGGATTAGAACGACCATGTAAATAGAACGCAGATTCGTCCGTAAATAAAATGTTTTGTATAAAATTATCATTTTCGACGACTCGTGCCATTACACTTTCACAAAAGTTAATGCGCCTTACTTGATCTCCAAGAAAAATTTCCTGGCGTTTTTGTATGCTGTAGCTACGATACCCTTGCCTATTCAAAATCTTTCTAACAGTACGCGCTGGGATATCAACCTGTTCAGATATTTGCCGTGATGAACATGGTTCATTTTGCTCAACAGCACTACATACATTAACTTCCCGTTGTTCCCTTTCCTCGCTCAGTATCCGTATACGACATCCTTTGCTCTTCTCAATGCATTTGTGGCAGTCCGTAATACATCCAACAGATTCGAATTTATGAACAATGTTCAAAACTGTTTGAACGGCAGGGACGGGTCTATTTTCAAATGAAAATATGAAACGACCAACTACTTCCTATGCTGTACTACCTGAATAGTACCATTTAATTATTTGAATTCTTTCTTCCGTAGTGTACAACATCTTAGACAGTGTCAGTAACTCAAAATCAAAGAAAACTGTCCGCGTGAATATACGATTTTCTATTAAATGTCATTTGTGTCATTATTAAGTACTGTCATAGTTATGATGCCGGACTAAATTATATTGGCAACCTCGCTTGCTACCATATGTACGAAATACATGTATTTTATCCCGCATTCTAATAGTAAACAGACCAGCGGTGTATAATAAAATGCAATTATTGTACATTCCATATTCAAACTCTCTTTTTAATACATAACTGTTAAATTAGGCAGTATCATGTGTTGAACCTGGCCGTTAAGCCACTACTGTGTTTCCATTTACAAACGAAACCAAAAAAGTATAATTTACTCAGAATTCTATCAATTCTATCGATCCATCTAGGTATCCCAGCGTTTATAATATCTACTATTTCTACAGGGTGAGTTTTTTTTCATTATTTGTATGGGGATCTCGGAAACCATAAGAGATACGCATTAGGTTAAATGGAGAAAGATTTGCATCTTTATAAGCCTCATCCAGATACGTTTTTGTTAATTTAAGAAAATGCATGGTTTACTAGATATTTGAAAAAAATAGAAATTCTCCAAAACCTTTTAAGTGCTGTAACTCTTCTATTCTTAAAGGTAGAAAATTTTTTTTAGAATATTGTTTTTAAGAAATTCAATTTCAAACAACGACATCTTCTTAAATTTTTAATTTTACTTAGCATTTTTGAGTTAGCAAGCAAAGTCTCATTTTTTTAAATGGAAACCATAGTTGGCTATGACATATTCTAATAGTGCATTTTTTTCTACTTGCAATGATGAAGGGTTGTAGAACTTATTTTAATAAATAACAGCACAATACACTATTATTATGTTTAACAAAAATCATGTCTTGCCATGGAAAACGCGATATAATAATTGAAGCATTATGTTTACTTTATCATTGACAGTTCGTTCATTAGGGTGACTATAGTTGGTTTTGTTAGTGATTTAGTTGCTTTACAAAGTTAGTTATGGTGTACACAAATCTTGAGAAACATGATATGATTGAATGTTACATTATTTGTAACAAAAATAGTAAAGAAGCCGCCGAACGCTATTTTTAATTGTATTTTGATCGCCCTCAACCATCGTTAGACACCTTCAAGAATGTATACAATAATTTAAAAGAGTATGGAAGTTTTGTTAAACCTAGAAATAAGGGTAATATTGGTGAAAACACGCATATAAATGTTTTAGCTGCTGTTAATCAGAATCCATCAACATCAACGCGGCAAATTTCACAAGGCGCTGCTACCTCACAACTCACAGTAGTGAGAATTTTATCAAAACATATGTACCATCCTTATAAAAAAATAATTGGTCAAACTCTACACCCTGGAGACGATGAAAGACGATTACATTTTTGTGCATGGTTCGTAAATATGTGCCATGAAAATAATAACTTTCCGATGCAGATCTTATGGACCTACGAAACACGTTTTACCAACTGCGGCATGTTCAATCGCCATAATGAACACCTGTGAACGCAAATAAATCCTCACCGTTTAGAAGAAAGGCGACCCTAGATTAGGTGTGGATTCAATTTATGGTGTGGTGTTATTGGTTCGCAACTTGTTTCTTCATTTATTTTTAATGAAACTTTAATCGGAAATCGATATTTGCAATTTCTTAGGGAAGATTTCGACAATATCCTAGATGAATTAAATTTACGGACCCGTACAAACTTACGGTGGTTTAAACACGACGGTGCCCCGCCTCACTATCAGGCACAGGTCAAAAGATATTTGGATGAATTATTTCCAAACTCGTGGATCGGCAGAAATGGTCCTGTTTTATGGCCTACACGTTCCCCAGATCTTTCACCGTTAGATTTCTTCGTCTTTGGAGCAATAAAAGATCTCGTATATGTGCGATCATATGCAATCCAAGAGGAGCTATTGGAAGCTGTTATTAATGTATTTGATAGTTCGATGGGCGCAAAATTAGGAGAGCTATTAACTCAGTGTTGAAAAGGTGCCGTATGTGCGTCGATAATAATGGTGGGCATTTCGAACACTTAATGTAAATTTTGCGTGTTACGTGTTGTTAATAAATAATTCGTTTAGCGTTTTTATTGTTTCTTGTATTACATTGTATATTATAAGTTTCTTTTCTTTTCCATGGCAAGACATGACTTTTGTTAACCATAATAATAGTGTATTGTGCAGTTATTTATTAAAATAAGTGCTACAACCCTTACATCATTGCAAGCAGAAAAAAATGCACTACTAGAATATGTCATAGCAACTATAGTTTCCATTTAAAAAAAATATACTTTGCTTGCTAACTCAAAAATACTAAGCAAAATTAAAAATTTAAGAAGTTGTCGTTGTTTGAAATTGAATTTCTTAAAAACAATATTCAAAAAGTTTTTTTCTAACTTTAAGAATAGAAGTGTTATAGCACTGAAAAGGTTTTGGAGAATTTCTATTTTTTGCAAATATCTAGTAAACCATGCATTTTCTTAAATTGACAAAAACGTATCTGGATGAAGCTTATAAAGATGCAAATCTTTCTCCATTTAACCGAATGCGTATCTCTTATGGTTTTCGAGATCCCGATACAAATAATGAAAAAAAACTCACCCTGTATATCTTTATTAACGATATCGTTTATTATGATAACCATAATAGGCGTTAAACAAAAGCTTTGCTGAATGTCTTTAAGCTGCCGAATTATAGCCGCTTAAAACATTATACAATATGGCACTAATTAATCGAGTTTTGTCTAAATGTTGTTTGTATAAAATCTTAATTAAAGACTTATTGCTTTTTAATGTTTATTAATGTTTCTAGATTATGACATAAATAAATTGAATTTGCTCTTAATGTTGTTTAATTTTAATTTGCATGTCAGTCGAATGGATTAATTTTCATTTTTCATTTTCTCTCTAGAGAAGCACATTCGATGTTCAATAATGTGTATATGTATATATTAATAATATAATATTTAATATTTTATCAACTTATAGTCTGTTAATAATAAATAATAGAAACTCTTCAAATCAGATAGGTAACAATTGCAGTTAAAGTTTATGGGCATTATTGCAACACATTTAAAAGTTTTCTGTACATGTTCGATTTCCTAGCTAAGTACTAAGTTCGTCTATAGTATCCCCAACTCTCCAATACAGTACGTCAAATTATCATGTCGAAATTTCTTACGATCACAGAATGTTCATTTTAATCATACATTACTTTAGGAGGCCAGAATGGAGATGCACGTTGACAAGCAAGAGTAATTTCTCTTTTCAGAGAAAGAAATATCAGCTAAACGTCAATATGTTGCATGGTAGGTGGTATTAACAAATGTAAATGGATCAGCTTTCGTTTCAATATGAGTCATTTGAAACCTTAACGTATGGCACAGTCACAACCTTTACCGATTAACGCTGCTGTATTCAATATTGTATGATGTGCATCTTCCATATTGTGAAGTACATGAAATTAATTTGTTGTTATTTACTGTTACAATTTATAAAAAGGACGCATAAGTATTATAAGCAATAACACAGAAGTCTTAAACAGGCTAAAAGTCATTATATTTTAAGTGTTTCAAAAATTAAAATATTTATTTATAAAAACTAGAATTATAAAAAGGACTACAAAAATCGAGAATACAGAGACTTATCTATAATGTGTAAATAACAGTTCCATGGTCGTCAAATTCTGGAGTAATAATGATAATGATGTGCAAAAAGTATCTATCGGATAAAAAGCATTAAATACTTAGCTAAGTTATCTGGTTATTGAGTAATACAGATATCTTCCTTAGAAATTATGTACCGATAATAGATTAGTTTCAATTGATTCCATCTAAGAATTATTGAATAGAATCGAATTTAAGCAGACGTCCTTATCTTGAGGACTCATTGGTTTAGATTGTATCTAGTTTTCATTCAATGTGTTTAATTCAATCTGTATTTGAAACAGAAAATTATATTTCCTTTTGTATTATTTTTTTATTAATACAATATATATTTCCCATAGCAGAAAAAAAGTTATGTATCATATACCAAATATCCGATACTTAAAAATATCCAAGTAGCACGTCCCGTCGCTAGCTTATGCATAGTGCTTGAAGAAGGGCATAAATTGAAAAATCTAGATAGAGTACAGAACGTGAAATACAACCAACTATAAAAAATAATACTTTATGAAATTAAATTAATGACTAGATGGTAATAAGTATCCCTAAAATTCATCATTGTCCAGTGTTGCAAAAAAAAAAGAAAAAAGAATGTGGTCTTATGTTAGCGTTGAAATTTACGTTTTTAGATTATCAAGCCGATTTATTTTAAATGTTGCCGGTTGTACTTGTACAACGTAAATGGCTTACGTTCTGTATCTCATAAAGAAATAATTATTATAAGTAAATTGTAATTCATTAGGCACGAAAATTCGATGTTCCCTCTGAGTGTTTGTGCACTTTGCACTTTCAATACTATTATTAGAACTGTGTTTTTTTATTTGTGTAACTGTCCAAGATAAGCAGTGTAAATATAAAATTTTTAATCTCATTCGAAATATGTACACTTAATGTACCCATATTACAAGACTATAAACTATGGGTAGTGATAATAAAAAAAAAATATGATATAAACGTATGTGGTAATACCACCAATGCTTCGTATCGCATCAAAATCAGCCTGTATATAGGTACATAGTGTTTAGTTCATCAACTGGCAAACTTCGTAAACAGGTACTCCAACACCGCCAAAAAATTATTTACGCCTCATGTGAGAGGTAGAATATAAGAAAAATTTCATGGTGGAACTGTATAGAGAAATATTCTATACGTATCATAGTTAAAATGCTCAAGCTTTACCGCGTGGTAAAGAGCTGCTTTAAATAACGCTGTATAACTTACATTTTGTAATGATCGAGGTGGAAAAACGCATATACCGGGTGTCCCAGCGCAGCGGTAAAGTCCATTATTGGTATCTAATAATGTAGATAGCGAATAATTTTTAATACAAAAATTGTAGATAATCATAAGCTCTACAACCTAAAAATATTTTCATTTATACAGAGTGTTCGACAACGATGAACCCACACAAACTCATATTTTTTTAAATGGAATGCTATACATTTTTTTACATTTTATGATAGCCCTTAAAGGGCTGATTAAAGTGTTATCAACTTGTATTGGTTGATTTTCAACTGTTTCTGAGATATGACGATTTTTCTTTAAAATACGTACAACATTTGGTAAGTTGCTATGAAATAACGATTGATGATGAAATACCTATTATGGGCTCAATTAGTAGACATATCTTTACAGTACGTGAAATTAATGTGTATTTCGACATATGTCAACATAAATAAACATGAATGCTGTGTAAAAGCTCCTAGCGGAAAGATGTAGTAACGATGTGATAACGTTGACTATGAGAGGAAAAATGTTGTAAATGCGTTCAAGATGGCCATAGAGCAACGAATTGTATGTGTAAAAAACGGAAGATGGGCGGTCATAACTAAAGGGGTAAGTGGTTTTATTGTTTACTAAACTAAATTCACTCATGGTATTGTAGGGAAGCGTTTACAAATGTAAGATGACAAAATATTATTCATTGGCACATGTTACAATGCTAACACTTTTTGAAAAATTTTCTAAGATATCTATTCAAAAAAAAAACAGAGTATCTGATACGAAAATGTACTTCTTTATGATGTTAACCGTCGGCAAGAAATGTATCACAATAACAATGTACATTGAAGTACTATAATAAATCCAGTCTAGAAAGTAGTGCAAATTTGTTTGAAAACATTGTGTAACATTTTTGCTCTGGCACCAAAGCGTGTTCAAGTGAATGAAATAAAATGAAAAAGCAGATGTGTGCTCGAAGGATATGAGATAAAAGCATTGAACTCGCCCTCATAAAATTCAAAAGGCCACTCTACACATCTACAGATAAATATTTGACTTAGACTTAAAGCTTCGATTTGGAGCTCCTCGGAATGATAGGTACATGTGACAGATGCGTTTGATATGTAGCTTATAAACGCTAGTAGTGAAGAAGGATTTAGAAAAAGTGAAACTGAAAGTGCTTTGTCTCACAGAAAAGCAGAAGCAGCGTATACATCTCTAAAAAAAACGATACAGTGTGTACTAAAAATGTAATAGTAATAAGTATATGGCGATTTCCAATAGATGCTATTTTGCCGTACCCTTACCCACTGCAATAATTTTTTTTCAGATAAGACAGTTGGGAATCGAGGTTCTGCTGAAATTGCCTCTTGTATGTTAGCCTATATTTTAGGCAATTATTATTATCCTTTATAGCCAGGATCGACTAGAAAATTAATCGTGTGGTCGGATCAAAACAATAATTTCAAAATACTGAAATTATTGCAGAATTTGATGCATGATATAGGGAAAATTCTTGCTGTGTGGCCACAGCTTTCTGCCATATAACAGCAATTTACACTGATTAAAAAAAAACAGAAAACATCCATAATACTGCATCCGTTTAAACGAGTCAAAGTAATAGTGAATGCAACGTCATTTCTTTGTAGTGAAGGTAATGAAACATAATGAGTTTTGAGATATTTGTGAACTGAAAAAACAAAACCAGATTTAAGTTTCTGGTTTGTTTTCCTAGTTACTTTAAAACTATAAAAGCAATGTGGCTGCAGATTAAGAAAAATCAACTTATACCAGATCAAGTAAGAAAATCTCATAATACTCTTCAACTTTGGACAGAATACTCCATCAAAAAAATATATCAACAAAGATTTGCATGCACCCGATAATTCAATCACAGTAACTCAAGAAAGATAATCTCACAGGCATGGCAAAATACATAAAAGTGCACGATTTCATGTAAATTTACCTGTTGAAAATGTACCTTAACATATATTTTGTGAACTTTATTAATATATTCTTCAAATAATGGTTAGATTCATTTTTCAAGAATCTAGGAACATCAACAAGTTAACTTATAACAACTGAATAACGAACGCTGTTATCTGTTTAACAAAAATGAACTTCTTAATAACATCTAGATACTAACATTTATAAACTGAATTACCACAATACACTGTATTAACAGGTTTGTGACTCATCTAAATCATTTACTATACTAACTGTTCTAACGAAAAAAGTAAACGTTGTTCGAAGGCGATCTTCAAAATCTACTTATAAGTAAAACCAATCGATTTCAGAGACGGTTTACAGTTTGCAACAAGTTACTATTTAATGAACGAAAATTATGTACACTTTTATTAATGTAATTGAGGACGTATCACAGGAACGTATGGATCGGCCGGAGAGATTTAGTGCAATGTCTACCACAGTCATAGAATTTAAGCTTTTAGACTAGTCCTCTTGGCAAATAATTAAGATAAAATTATTATCAACAATTAATAGAATTTAATATGCTGCTGGTCATATAAAAATATTCTAGATGTTATACGGTTAGTCGATGTGAAACTTGCATAAAAAGCATTTTCTATGAATTAAACTGTATTAAAAACTCCTTAGCTACCACAATGAATGTTATATTGTTTTACTAAAAAGCAATAGTGAAATTCAAATTACAAATATTTAAAAATTTGTGCTATTTCCATCGATTGGATACTGAGCAGCCGACGTTTCGGCGGACATTACGTCTGTCGTCTTCAGAGCACCCTATAAAGAACTGTTTCTTGCCAAAAAGTAAAAGTAATTTGTGTGTTTATAATAAAATTACACGAATGGCAAGAAACATTCTTTTACTACCCTGATGACGGCAGATATAATGCGCGCCGAAACGTCGATTGGTAGAATCCAAACGAAGAAAATAGCACAACTAACATATTAGATATTACTCCATCGTTAAGAATTATACGTTAGTTAAATATTTAAGAAGTTATAACTTCATAAAAAATCGAATCAGAGCGAAAATCCATCAATAACATTTTTGTTGAAATTAATTTTCATTTCCCAACATTGGCCCTGAGATTTATGTATCACCTGTATATTTCTACAATAGATATCACTCCACGAAATACTATAGGTATGCATGTGAATCCGGTATCAATTTAAAAATTCTAGATTTATTTTCCCATGCAAATAATGCATTATACTGAAGTCATCTATTACATATTCAAAACTAACATTCCATATCTTCCATCTACATATGTAAGTATATCTTATAATATAAAAAATATCTGAAAAAACAAGAAATTGTAAAATGTTGGCCGTTGCGATGTTTTAATGGTGAAAATGTGTTTAATTGACTTTTTCTTATCACAAATACATCAGTTAGATACCTGTACGGACCAAGACCACATACACATTACCAATACATTAACTGGTAGTGAAAGTTTGTTAAAAACCCGGAAGACAGAGGCATGTTCTGATGAGTAACAAGCATCGCCATTATTTTTGTAAAGATGAAAAACACAATTAAAATAATTTAAATTAAAGAACATTACATAGGTACTCTTGATAATTTTAGATCAATTCATTAATTTCGAATTAAATATAAAAAACTTAACACTACGATATATTATGTCTGCTGAAATTTCTACATAGGTAGGTACTTATTAATCTGAAGAATAAATTTAAACAGATTACACTTTTTAATTATTATATATCTAAATGAAATAAATATGTACATAATTATTTTAGGAAAATTCAAAAGCGCGCGTTCAAAATATTATCTTCCCTAAATGTAAACATCAACTGATATGAAATCACATCTAACCTATTGGAAACACATGGTTATGTTTTGTAAAAGTAATTTGAATTTATGATCTACAAAACCAGGATTAATATATAAATTCAATTAAACCGCAAATAGAGTAGATAATTATTGTTGCTAAAATGTTAAAACAATAAAACTTACCTTGAATCAAACTTTATTCCGTTTGATAAGGTGCCGGTATAGTGCATTGTTAGCATATCACCGGATTTACTCTTAACATCACATACTTCTGGTTTGCTAATCACATCAACTTTCAAATCATCTAGGCAGTTGACTAGGGTAAGGATGAAAAAAGTAAATGAAAGACCGATAAAGAACTTCATGGTTACGGCGAGTTACAAGTTTAAACTGACTAAAACTGTGTAAAGAAAGTGCCACGATTGCTTGCCACGCTGAAAGTAGGAAAGAGCATCACTCCCACTCACTCTATCCAGCGTAAATTCAACGAAACAGCGCATATTAAAGCCACAGGTCGGACTATGATTGGCTGTGCGGTACACGTGATAAAACACATGAATGTGACAATCCGTTATTTATGCCGATTAATTATTATTTGCGGAAAATGTGCGGATATATGCATTCTGGAGAGGACAACACAATTACGGTGGTGAATGGACCTGAAATATTTCATTTCATTGGAATTAACGCTTGATTAGTATATATATTCAAGTCGATTAATTATACAACACACATCACAATTTTTCCAAGGTAAAATATGTTTTAAACATAGGTATTTCACGAACGAAACATTGTAGGTGTGTACATGTATTTATTCGGACTAAAATTAATGGAAATTGTTAAATCCTATTGACCACCTTTCTTCATACTTACATAAGCAAATAAATTGCAGTAGAGGATAAATTATTTCAAATGAATAATAAATTTTGGATGGGATTACCAGTTTTAAATTTTTATTAAGCTTGATGATGTGCTGGACGTGTTTAATTGAGTAACACTAAATATTCAATGTGAGATCTAGTTATTCGAAGTACATAATTTTTATTCACTTAAATGATATGTAAAATTTGCCAAATTAAGCTGTTATTATCTCTGGAATAGTGGGGTTCAATCAAGTTATAAGTTACATATTTAAATCATGTATGTACCTATACTAGCTGGCCCGCAAACTTTGTTCTGTCCTTACCGGTAGGTGGCTCGATTAGTTTGATTTGGTTAAACTCCCTGTATAAGAAACTCTGGACAGAAGAGGTGTTAGTGCAATTGCAGAATAGGCATGATTTCTGTTTATAAATATAGAAGTTATTAATAACTCGACCACAGCGCCACCTATCGTGTCCAGATTTTGTGATTTTCCTTTTATCACTAAACCAACATATATTGTGAATATAAGTCATGTTTTTCCGTAAATATAAAATTTGTTAATAAATTGACTTTAGCGCCACCTATCTAATGTTTTGATAGCCTATTTTACGCGAATTGACAATATAAATATGGTATAAGAATATCTAGAAGATTGGTTGAGCTATTAAAAAGTTATTGAATAACGTAGAGACGCACAGACGATTGTAGGTTGTTCACCGGGAACTGAATAGATCGATTGCGGAAAAACTATAGCTAGGAATGATCTGAAATTTTAACACTATACTAAAGTCGATGGCGGCCATTCGCCTAATATATTTTCAAGATGACGGCACTCCGGACTATAACGGAAGTAGGAATCAACTTCCTAATTTTAAATAGAATACCCTGTATATTGTCAGGTTTTTAGATTCTATGTGAAATTATAAATATATTTTATGTATAATGTCATATATCTAGGTCTAACCCTTTTTGAGTTATTGAAATTCTTATGTTAAATTTGACGTTTGCAGGCAGACTTTTTCCATATAAATATGAATTTATTATTTAATTTGAAGTAAATTCTCTCAAATAGATGGCCTAATTAAATACTATTTGTATAAAATTGTTACAATTATTAATACAAAACTTAATAGTACACACAATAACTAAATATTTTAATAAATGCTCCAACTGATGCCCTTGAATCTCGAGACATTTTTCGCACCTAATTGGTAATTGTTTATGAGTGGCTTTTTTTTGTTGATTGTGGCAGTGTTATAGACCCTGTTTTTGATTGTACCCCAAATAAAATAGTCCAGTACTGAGAGATCGGGAGAACGAGGTGGCCAACAAATCGGTCCATTGTTGGCAATGCATTCATCATCATCATACAAATATTGTAGGTAATTGTTCACTAATTGGCCATTACATGACCGTGCCCCATCATGCTAGTAGAATATATTTCTGTAATCATCTAGCGGTGAGTTATCTAAATAATTAATTTATAAATTTTGAAGTATGTTGATATAGTGTTCACCTATAACTCAACAAAGGAGTTTATACCTAGAACAGTTCCAAAATGGCACCCCAACTTACCGTTTAAATTCTCTTGGTAAATAGGACACGACTAACTAATATACAGCGCAGTAAACCTTAAATTGTCAGCATCCGTCCAAATAATATTATCCAATAGAAATTGTTATCTTGAGATCGTAGCAAAATAAATTCACAAAAGTCCACGCGTTTTCGAAAATCAGTGTCTTTTAAATGCTGCGCTATGGAAAACGAATATGGATGAAACTTTTGTTTCCATAGAATTCGAAGAATTGATGATTTCGATAACTCTGACTCCAATGCTACTTGACTCGTTGATATTGTCGGATATGCGGCAAAATATCCCAAAATTGCGATTTCATTATTTTCGTTATTAATAACTGGTTTATTTCTCTGAAGTTTTGCCCTCACGGACCGAAAATTTCTGAAGTTTTCTATAACACGTTTAACAGTATTGGTAGATGGTTTCCGTTTCTGCGGATATCGAGTTGCAAATGAATCACACGTTCTTGACATAACTTTATTACATTCCCCATAAATAATAAATAAATTTAAATAATCATCGTTTGTACAATTTAAGCGCCCCGGCATGACTTATTGTAATTATGATAAGGTAAATGACTTTTCTTCAACGAATGACAATTTATAATTTTGTAAACACTGTCATGGGTAACTAATGAAAACATGAGGTGTGGCCACCACACGACTTTCTTATACGTATGAAAGTGTTACTTCCGGTCCGAATTTTGAAATTTCATTTATACAAAAAATATTCCAAATCTAACTCTAAATACTTTTGTACTCTTTATAAATATATATATAGAATGCATAATTTACGACATATCTGCAAAAAATCGATATTCGGTAAGAGTAAAAGTGGTACTTCCGGTCCGAATTTTGAAATTTTTTTTATACAAAAGATATTTAAAATTATAATATAAATACTTTTATACTCGTAATGTACCTGCCTAGAAAGCATGATTTGCGAAATATTCGCAAAAAACTGATTTTCGATAAGAGTAAAAGACCTACTTCCGGTTGGAATTTCGAAAAACTTTTTTAAGATAGTTTGTCTCAAATTTAATTTTGAGTACCTTTCAATTCTTTATAAATTTGTTTAAACTTAGTAATTGACGAAATATTGGCAAAATTCAATTTTTTCACTGAAGTAAACTGCTACTTCCGGTCTACCGATTGTACTGAAAAACCAATCAGATCTCAAGAGGGAGATTGTACACTTAAATACAAAATTTGGAATTGATATCTACAGCGGTTTGACCGCTATCGTGGTCACACATAGACACACAGACACACAGACAGACAGACAGACACACAGACATTTTTTAAAAACCACTTTTTCGGTATCAGGAGACTTCAAAACGTGGACATCTGCAAAAATCTAGAGGTCGAAAATTTTCATCATCACAATACTTCCATATACTACGTATAAGAAAGTAAAAATGAGGTGTGGCCACCACACGACTTTCTTAAACGTATAAGCGTTTCAAACTATACAATTTTAAGAATTTTGTTATACAAAACTTATTCAAAATCCTATTATAAGTACTTTCATTCTCTTAATAAATCGCTATAGAATGCATACTTTGCAAGATAATCGAAAAAAAAGTGCTTCTCGCTTATAATAAAAGTGCTACTTCCGGTCCGAATTTTGAAATTTCATGTATACAAAAATATTGCAAATCCAACACTAAATACTTTTGTTCTTTTAAGAAATATGTATAGAATGCATAATTTACGACATATTTGCGAAAAATCGTTATTCGGTAAGAGTAAAAGTGATACTTCCGGTCCGAATTTTGAAATTTTTTTTATACAAAAGATATTGGAAATTAAGTTCTAAATATTTTTATATTCGTAGCGTACCTGTCTAAAAAGCATGACTTGCAAAATATTTGCAAAAAACTGATTTTCGATAAGAGTAAAAGACCTACTTGCGGTAGTAATTTCGAAAAACTTTTTAAATAAAATGGTTTTCAATTTTAATTTTAAGTACATATGAATTCTTTATAAATTTGTTTAAACTTAGTAGTTGACGAAATATTTGCAAAATTCGATTTTTTCACTGAAGTAAAGTACTACTTCCGGTCAACCGATTTTACTGAAAAACCAATCAGATCTCAAGAGGCAGATTACATACGTAAATACAAAATTTGGAATTCATATCTACAGCGGATTGACCGCTATCGTGGTCACACACACACACACAGAGAGAGAGAGAGAGAGGCAGAGAGAGAGAGAGAGAGAGAGAGAGGGAGGGGGAGAGGGAGAGAGAGAGAGAGGGGGAGAGAGAGAGAGAGAGAGTATGTATTCTAGGAGATAAAAACACTAACTAGAAGATAAAAAAACTAACTGCCAATATTTCGAAAACTACCAATTTTTATTATAGACATATTTATACAAAGTGATCCTTATTTTTAATACAGTATAAGATAAAATTATAAAACTTGCCGCTTCCCATTAAAAAAAATGTCTTTTAGCAATTTTTCCAAATTCGTTTTCAGGCGTATAGTTCCCACACTCTGTATTAATAATTGTAACAATTTTATACAAATAGTATTTAATTAGGCCCTGTATTTGAGAGATTTTACTTCACATTAAATAGTAAATTCATCTTTATATGAAAAAAGTGCTATTGATTTTCTTGCAAACGTCAAATTTAACATAAGAATCTCAATAAGTCAAAAAGGGTTAAACTTAGATGTATGACATTATACATCAAATATATTTAGAATCTAAAAACCTGACAATATACAGGGTATTCTATTTAAAATTAGGAAATTGGTGCCTACTTCCGGTATAGCCCGGAGTGCCACCATTTTGAAAATATTTTAACCGAATGGCCCCCATCGACTTTAGTATAGTGTCAAAATTTCAGATCATTTCTAGTTATAGTTTTTCCGCAATCGATTGATTCAATTCCCGGTGAACCAGCCTGTATAGAAAAATATGTATATGTATTCAAACAAGTTTGATGAATAATATTAAGATTTTGAAAAAATAGACAAGACAACTGATTGATCAATTAAACCAACTTAATCAAAGATATATTCGTTCATACCTGTTCAGGAAATAAAAGTAATTTTAAAAATTAAAGCAATTTTGTGAGCATCTTTGTTTTATGGTTAGATCCTAATACTAATAATACCTTGCGTGTGCTGTACCTTGATCATGTGTAAATTTTTGTCCGGAATCATACTAGATAGAAAATTGGAAACGTAATCTGTCCTGCACCAGTATTTATCTATAATTTCGTATCTTTCAAAATATAAACATAACTATAACCTTTCATTTAAACTGAAAACTATAACCGTGATTTCGAAAACATACGCATTTTACTTTCTTATACGTAGTATAAGGAAGTATTGTGATAATGAAAATTTTCGACCTCGAGATTTTTGCAGATGTCCACGTTTCCAAAACGTCAATTTTTTAAAAAAAACACCGAAAAAGTGGTTTTTAAAAAATGTCTCTGTGTCTATCTGTCTGTCTGTCTGTGACTACAATAGCGGTCAAACCGCTGGAGATATCAATTCCAAATTTTGTATTTACGTGTATAATCCCTCTCTTGAGAACTGATTAGATTTTCAGCAAATTCGGTTGACCAGAAGTAGTAGTTTACTTCAATGAAAAACTCGAATTTTGCCAATATTTCGTCAACTACTAAGTTTAGACAAATTTATAAAGAATTCATATATACTTAGAATTAAATTTGAGAAGAACTTTCTTAAAAGATTTTTCGAAATTCCTACCGGAAGTAGGTTTTTTACTCTTATCGAAAATCGGTTTTTTGCAAATATGTCGTAAATTATGCATTCAATATATATTTATGAAGAGTACAAGTATTTAAAGTTAGATTTGGAATATTTTTTATATAAATGAAATTTCAAAATTCGGACCGGAAGTAACACTTTCATACGTATAAGAAAATCGTGTGGTGGCCACACTTCATTATTTTATTGAATTCAGCATTTGTACAAGTTTGCGTACCATGAGTACATCGGTACATTTGTAGATATACAGAAAATACGATGTACAATAACGAAAGTGCATAAGACAAACAAACGATATAAAGTCTGATTCCAGTGGATTTTTAACAGAAAAACATGACATTATAACAACTGCATTATTTGTACATGCTTATTGGAATATGTGAAGCTATTACTTTTGAATATAAATATCGATCGATTCGAATTATAGGAAACACATAAATTGATGTTTTATAAACACAAACAAATATGAATGAAGTTCAGGTTATATTATATTTTGATATCCATTTTTAAATTTAAAAATTATTTTATTTAATATTTGGGTTCTATGTATGTATAAAATAGTATATATTTGTTTACATACGTTGTTCAATATAATAACGTATATGCATCCATATAGAAAACTCCTTTAAATTTTTATACAGTGTGAACAGGTATTGACAAAAATGTAAATTGTTTGTAAAGCGGAAATCTCTTGCTAACGTTAGTTTTAATTTATTTTAAATAATTGAAACTGTTATGCAAATTCAAGTGCTACATACAGGATGTCCGGTAATAGGATACCGCTATCACTTTAATTATGCATTGGCACATAATCTTACTTTATGTAGAACAAGTTACACCACTCGTAACCTTATGTAAATTTTGTTTTGTTTTTATATATTTAACTTCCTAATTCTAAACTTTATAATTAATTTTATAAATTAAGCAGTTTTAGATCTTATTAAATTGTTGTTGATGGGAATTTGTGGTCTTGTCTTATCTTTTGCTACCTGAGTATCTAAACTGATTTTTCTCCTGGATCAAAGACCATTTCGGAGAAGGGAGTATTACACATAAGAAGGTGGCGTCCGTAAATTCATCCATCTGAGATTCTGTGTAAATCCACGACCCACAAACGATTGAGTAAGAGGCAGTTTCCTTCACCATCTTTATCATGTGTACGCAAGGGTAGTGCCAGGTAAGGCATTCCTGAAGGTATAAGCGTAAACTTTCCGAAGCTTTGGTGATTTAATAAGCTAGGATACAATTAATTTAGCTTGGCCATTACTTTGCTATCAGTATGGATTGATGAATAACTTTTTTTAGTTTCCGTCGATGCCATTTTTCTGCGCCTTGGTTAGTTTTGACAACTAATTTTAATTTTAACTTTTGAAGAACGTAGCAATAATAATGATATAGAAATTACAACACTTGTATTCTTATACAGGGTGAGTTTTTTTGAATGTTTAGCATTGGGATCTCAGAAACTACTGGAGATAGAAAAACGCTTAAATGGGGAAAGATGCGCAGTTTTACCAGTTTGATTTAAAACTGCTTTTGTTTCTCCGATAACTTTCATGGCTTATTAGATATTCAAAGAAAACTAAATTTTACGATTTTCTTTAAACCTGCTTAGCATCGTTAATAGTAACTTTAGAGAAAAAGTGTTCAGACAAAAGTTTTAGATAATTTTACGCCAAATAAAACTGTGTAGCTAATATTTTTTGTTCGTTCACCATTCTCGAGTTATGAGACAAACTGGTGTTTTTTTAAATGAAAACTATAGTTGGTTTTGACATCATTAAAAAGCTTATTTTTTGCTAATTACAATGATATAAGGTTTGATATGGTTATTTTAAAAAATAAAGAGGATATAGACATTTCTATGATTGACATTGACATTGACAATCAACTATTAATTAATGTAATTGTAACTTAACTATAAGCGGTGCAAACGGCCGTTAATCATTAGTTTGCATTGGCTATGGAATTTTCTAATGTTACATTCAGTGCCAGAAAAATTCTGCTAGAGCTGCTGAAGTTTATTTTGAAAATTATTTTGATCGACGTCAGCCGCCACTACGCACTTTTAAGAGATTATGGGATAATTTAGCAGATTATGGTTCGTTCGTTAAACCAAAATCAAAAAAAGGGATGGATAAAGATAGAGAAATAAACATATTAGCATGTGTCGCTCAGAATCCATCTACATCGACCCGACAAATTTCAACAGAAATGGGCTCCTCTCAACGCACTATTGTCAGAGTGTTGAAGAAGCATAAATGTCGTCCCTACAAATTATCAGTATCACAAACTTTACATGAAGGTGATAACATCAGACGAATAGCTTTTTGTAGATGGTTTAAAGATCAGTGTCAAAACGATCCACACTTTTCAATGAAAATATTATGGACTGATGAATCTCGTTTCACAAATTGTGGAATGTTTAATAGGCACAATGAGCACATATGGTCTCAAACAAATCCACTTCACGTTGAACATAGGAGACCACAAATTAAATTTGAGTTTAATATTTGGTGTGGTGTTATAGGATCAACTGTTCTTCCTTCTTTTATTTTTGATGGATCACTAACGGGTAATTGTTATCTTAATTTTTTACAAGATTTCGAGGGAATGCTAGATAATTTAAATTTATGAACCCGAGCAATGCTGCAATGGTTTCAACATGACGGAGCGCCTCCGCACAATCAACTGAATGTTAGAAATTATTTAAATTTGAACTTCCCTAATCAATGGATAGGACGAAATGCACCCATTGAATGGCCGGCTAGATCGCCTGATTTATCAGTTATGGATTTTTTCTTGTGGGGTGTACTAAAGGACACAGTATCCAAAAGATCATATGAAACAATCGACGATTTAAGAGAAGCTGTCTTAGTTGCTTTTAATAACATCGATAGGCGTAAAGTACGCAATGCTACAAAATTCGTGTGTTAATAATAATGGAGGTATCTTTGAACATTAATAATGTTGTGTGCCCTTAATAAAAGTTCTTATAGTTTTCATTTTATTACTACATAAGATTTCAAAATAAGTTTTCGTTTGGTTTGTTTTTTATCAGTTCGAAATTCAATTGTTTTCCATAAAAACCATAGAAATGTCTATATCCTCTTTACTTTTTAAAATAATCATATCAAACCATATATCTTTGTAATCAGCAAAAAATAAGCTTTTCAATGATGTCAAAACCAACTATGGTTTCTATTTAAAAAATCACAAGTTTGTGTCATACCTCGATAATGATGAACGAAAAAAAAATATTAGCTACACAGTTTTATTTGGCGTAAAATTATCTAAAACCTTTGTCTGAACACTTTTTCTCTAAAATTACTATTAACGATGCTAAGCATGTTTAAAGAAAATCGTAAAATTTAGTTTTCTTTGATATCTAATAAGCCATGAAAGTTATCGGAGAAACAAAAGCAGTTTTAAATCAAACTCATAAAACTGCGCATCTTTCCCCATTTAAGCGTTTTTCTAGATCCAGTAGTTTCTGAGATCCCAATGCTAAACATTCAAAAAAAACTCACCCTGTATAATAATTAATTGTTGACTCATAGATATATTAATGAATAACAAATGTATGAAATAGAAAAGCAAATGATTTTTTCTGTTTTTTTTTTTGTTAATATTGCCTTGGTTATTTACACAAAAATTATCACCTCGTAGCAGGGATACTAAATAAATGGTAAGTACCTGATGGTGTTGCCAAGTACTGCAACTAAGTATACTAAAATAGGGCTATAGGAAGGAAATATATGTATTTATTTATTTTGCTGTGGTGGCAATTGGGGATGGGAATCAATCATATCGTTTAAAACAAGTTGTAAAAATAGTATTATTGTTGTCTGCACACAACACTACATAATTTAAATAAAATAATTTATATATATATATATATATATATATATATATATTTAAATAAGTATTATATTAATAATACTATTATTTCTTGGCCTTTATTATATTCGTGTAGGTAAATTCTTGGTATTAGGCCTTTTTAACGAAATGCAATAAATACTAGGTTTTAACGTTTCGACATTTTTTAATATTAATGTCTTCTTCAAATTTTATTGTCTTTTCTTATTAAAGTCATATCTAAAAAGTTGATTTTATTATCAATTTCTATTTCTTTTGTAAATTGAATTTTTTTATGATAACTATTAAAGAATGTATCTATTAGATCTATTTTGTTTTCAGGTATTGCTAGAATACAGTCATCAACATATCTTTTATAAAATGGAATTTCAAAATTAATTTTTGATATAATTGTTTCTTCAAGATAATAAGAAATATATTTAGAAGGGCCGTAACTGCAGCGACCCTTTAAAACACTACATCATTTGGTCTAGGATGTAGAATAATTTATATACATAATAAACACAATAATAATTATACAAGCTGCGAATGTTGGTAAAATAAAAATATTATCAGAAATACATTTCGAAATGCATGACTTGAAGGACAAGGGAGAAAGGATCATAGAAAAGCGACAAAATGTTAAAAAACTTATTTAGATCTTAATTCTTTCTTAGAAGGTTTAGATATTTCATTAACTTCAACGTTCTTCCAATATAAAGATAAGTACTATAAACAAATATATGGATGTGCTATGGGTGCTCCAATATCAAGTGTTATAGCACAATTAGTAATGGAAGATCTTGAAGAAACAATTATATCAAAAATTAATTTTGAAATTCCATTTTATAAAAGATATGTTGATGACTGTATTCTAGCAATACCTGAAAACAAAATAGATCTAATAGATACATTCTTTAATAGTTATCATAAAAAAATTCAATTTACAAAAGAAATAGAAATTGATAATAAAATCAACTTTTTAGATATGACTTTAATAAGAAAAGACAATAAAATTTTAACGAGTTGGTATTCTAAACCAACATCTTCAGGTAGATTAATGAATTTTAAATCATGTCAACCATTATCTTTTAAAAAAAGTGTTATCATAAATCTTACTGATAGGGCAATTAAGTTAACAAGCCCAAATTTTAGAAAAGAAGTTCTAGAAAACATTACCATAACTTTAGCAAATAATAATTATCCAATAAATTTAATTAAAAGTATCATTAAAAAAAGAACTTATAAATTTTACAACCAACAACAAAACAACAATCAAAATGTAAATAATAGTCAAATTAAATATTTATCTATCCCATATGTACCAAAATTATCAGAACAATTAACTAAAATGTTTAGTAAATTTAATATTAAAGTAGCACATACAAATTATAATAATTTAAAGTTTATCAATACTAATATTAAATCTAAAACTCCTTTTTTAAAGAAAACCCACACTGTTTATAGTATTCCTTGTAATAATTGTAACAAAATTTACATTGGACAATCTATGCAATATTTAGAAGAAAGAATTAAAGGTCATAAATATTGCAAAAATTCAACGGCTTTAAAAAAACATTGTCAACAATTTAAACATAATTTCAATTTTGATAACACTAAAATTCTAAATATTGAAATTAACAATAAATCTCGATCAATATTAGAACTCATCCAAATTAAGAAAAATGAATCAGTTTGTGTGAATGACCGAAGTGAAATTAATGCACTTTCAAAAATTTATTTTTCATTACTTACATAAACAAATATTTCCCCTCTATATTTTCAAAAATCAGTTCTTTTAGTGCTTATTTGATACTTGCATTGTAAAAATTTTTGTAATGACATTATTATTAGAATATGTCAGCAATGTTAATTTGTTAATCTAGAAATCATATGCTGACATTTACAATTATATTTTGATGTATGTCAAGTCTTTTGACAAAATTTTAAGAGAAACATTTTATTTATACAATTTTAACTGTTATACCTATTCTTAAGTAAGTAATCTTGTTTTGTATTAATTTTTTGAACCATTATTGTAACTTATACTTATAATTTCAGTTTTCTGAAGAAGACATTAATATTAAAAAATGTCGAAACGTTAAAACCTAGTATTTATTGCATTTCGTTAAAAAGGCCTAATACCAAGAATTTACCTACACGTATATATATATATATATATATATATATATATATATATATATTCGTATGAAACTACAGGTACAAGGAAAGAAACATATATAAATTGTATTACAAAGTAGAAATATATTTAGAAGGGCCGTAACTGCAGCGACCCTTTAAAACACTACATCATTTGGTCTAGGATGTAGAATAATTTATATACATAATAAACACAATAATAATTATACAAGCTGCGAATGTTGGTAAAATAAAAATATTATCAGAAATACATTTCGAAATGCATGACTTGAAGGACAAGGGAGAAAGGATCATAGAAAAGCGACAAAATGTTAAAAAACGTGTGAAAAAAATCTTGTATTATAGGAGCAACATTATTTCAGTGTAAATATAAGTACGTTTTCTGACTGAACTTGGTGTTTTTTTTTTATCACATTAATACGGCGAATCGAAAGTGGTACAGAAAACATCAAAGGATAAAGGATCCGACAAACTGTCGCTTCTCGTTTAGCGTTGTTCTCTAATAAGCCGCTTTAACGAAGTTTAGGGGAAGCCTTACCACGTAGACAAACACATTGCCTTTCTAATAAATCGAATACTTATCACTTTAGCCTCTGATCATACTTGGACTCTATGAATAACAATTGACTAAACGATACTTAAATTAATCAAAATTTTGATAATAATTTACGTACACAGATTTAAAAATTTTAATAACAACTTGAATATCTCATCTAAATTTTGAACAAGTATTGTTCTGTACCAGTGCAACGTTTCTGCCAAGATTGGCCTAAGAATCTGTACCTCTTCTAAGGGTTACGACTCAAGGTCACTTTATATTCATCATCATTTATTTTTAAATAGCATTAATTTTGTTTATATATTTCTTATATAATTGCTTTTTGCAGATTCATCTTGAGAACAATGGAACATTTGTATATTTAAATATAATTCAATTATAAGCTTACACAGATGTATTCTGTGAATACTGAAATAATTTTGTAATAAGAGGTAACATTCATTCAATTCTTCATAGTTGAAAGGTGTACCAAACACAAATTGTTTTTTTAATATTATTATTCATTAGTTCATTCATGTTTCCTTCAAAATTTCTTTCAGCAGTTCTGGATATCATACAAACATCTTTAAATAATATGATGATCAACTTCTTCTTCGCAATTATAACCTCTACAAATTGCTACAACGCAGTGCACGTTTTTATATAGCCATGCCCAAAATCAATTTGCTTCTCAATGAAAACCACACATTCAATATGTCTATATTATCAAAATAAGAGTTGCCGCTTTCCATTTCTCGAATTTTATGCCTAACCAGTAGTCATTGGTAAGCACTTTTCAATTGCTTTCATCAGGATTATTATTAAACCCGCCCCTGCTACAAATAGCACAAAAATGTCTTTAGATAATCTTGTAATAATTTTTATATTAGAAAAAATCTCTGTCCGTGTGGTTTTACTATATCATACAGTTCAACCAGCAAATTCGGTTTTGAGTGTTGTATCTATGTTAATTTTTATAGACATCAATGATGAGTACACACTATTATTTACTGTTGGCATAGCAAACTTAACATTAATTTTATTGTCATGACAAAATATATGTTTTCTGAACAATTTATTGACTGACTGTAATCCTTCCTCATTTTGTATTTGAAATAATTTTAGTATGTACTTCTACCCTATAATTTCTCCAATGTTTGTGTTTAAAACTCCATTGTTTGCTACTGTTTAAGTAGATAAACTCAAAAGAATTTTGCTCGTCAAGCTATAAATGAAATAATTTCTTCAATAAACTGGCTTTATCTAAGAAAATATCCTAGGAGTAATTTCCAATAGGCATTTAAGGTAACTGCCAGAAATACAAGTGCATATTTGGTGGTTAGAATATTATCATTGCCTAGCATATATTCATTTGTTGTTTCCAAATCTATGCCTCCATGCAAATGTAGAATATTGTATATTAATTGTTCTCTAACTGGCATTTCGCTCATGAATATAATTATAAATTGTGGTTTTTCTACATTCAGTGATTTTAAATTCAAGATATAAAATTATTCTGTGGTAAAGCCAGCGGCAACCATCAATAACTGTCTCCACTGCCTTAAAGTAGAGGGATCTGAATACAGGTTTTCTATATTTTTCCATATATAGCTATATGGATTTGGAGAAAAAATGTAAAGTTTAGGTGAAGCTTTAATCTTTATACAGTATTAGCCTCTTCTTTTAGTTTTACGTGAAATAATGTCTCTAATATTGTCAGAGAGTAGTTCCTAAAAAAATCAAAAACCAATTTATATCAAGAAATCAATTAGAGTATCATAATATTTTCTCCAGTTTCTTCTGATCCTTGCTTTTGCAAATGGCTTATTAAGTCTTTCAAAGTTAAATTGCGTTTTTTCAAATAACTGACTTGCCTCTGAAATTATTTTATTTGTCTTGTTTATATGCCAACAGTTTTTCTTACTGCTTATACTACTCGATGTGTTAGTTTTAGTCTTAACACATCAGGAGTGCTAATTTGAGAAATACATCGTGGCTCAACAATTTGTTTACGTTTTAATACACTGGATGTTCATCTAATTCCAAAATTAATAAGAAACACAATACTTATAATACTTTATTAACTCAAACAAAGAATACACTTATTATAAAAAAAGTAGAACATAAAAGTTACAGGTTTCAATACGCAATATGTGTCTGGTAATAATTATCTGACCACGAAAATTGTCTTTGTTGTAAGTATGCAGATACCTCTCTCGATACAGCAGACAACATGTTAGACCTCTGCACCAGGTCGCAGAGATATAACTCCATGTGGCGAGTTATTTAGTGGTTCACTTTTATTTACCTGTCTCTTTGTCCACTTGACTTTAGGTTTGTTCCAATACAAATCATTGCTCTTATGTTGGAACAAACCTTTGATTAATATTAAAAAGGTTACGCTGATCTCTTGCTCTCAGATGAAGTTTATAATAGTAACAATAATAATAATAATAATAATAATCTTTATTGTAGATCTGATTTCCAGATATTTCCTGCAAAGTAATCAAAAGCATTATATATTGTTAGATGATAAAAAAACTATTTAAAATTTAAAAAATCTTGAATTGCGTAGAACGTATGCTCAATTCTTGACTTTCCTTTTAAACGCTGCGATAGACCCTCCTGAGCTCCTGATCTGGTACGGCAACTTATTAAAGAAGATAGCACCAGAATAATACGGAGACTTTTCAAATAGTGCTGTTCTATGTTTTAGAAGGGAGATAAAGATTAACACGTTGTAACTCAGAACGGAATGCACTTAGGTATAGTACACATTAAGCAGATTTGTGCGAGAAAGAGTGGGTTTTATTTTGAGAATTGCCTAATAGGACTTGTTAAGTTTACCGCAGATATCGTCGAACTGCTTGTCAAAATTAAATGATTTGCGTCCAGATATGTACCAAGGGACTTCGTAGTTTGCTCCCTAAGTATGCCCACGTTCATCTAAAAATCTGAAGCTTGTCTCTGGTGGAAATAAATGTAGCACGATTTTTTAAAGTTGATATCCAGACGATCTTTACTACACAATGCGGAGAATTGTCGCGCAATCAGAGATATAGAATGTTGTAATAATTCTCGACTATCCGCACAGACAGCAACAGATGTGTCATCAGCAACTAATACGGTAAGTTCCGCCTCAGTCAGATACGATGTCAAATCGTTGATAAATAATAAGATTAACAATGGGCCCAACACATACCCTTGAAACACACCTGCTTTGACAAAGCCGTTATCAGATCTACAATCGGACAGGTCTACAGATAACCGCCTATCCCTTAAAAAAGATTCAAGGTATGGCGAAAACGGTCCCGTATACCAACAACCTATAATTTGTCGACGATATTATGTGTAGGTTGTCAAATGCGCGTGACAGATCACAAAATATTCCGAACGTATACTTCCCCGCATCAAGGTTATTTCGTATGTATTGCAAAAGTGTAGCGGTCCTTCCGATAACTATATTGTGAATCGGAAAGAATATAAGTAACTGAGAATTCTGCTGCAAACTACACTCTCAAAAATTTTCAAAAATACACTTAATACAGATATAGGCCTATAGTTATTAATATTTGTATGACTTAACTTCTTATGTAGGTACAACACGAGCCAGTTTGAGATCATGTGGGTTAGTTAAACCGACATATTCAGAATCCCGGTCAATGGTACAGATATCAGATCTGCAACACTTTCTCTATTTCGCTATTTGAAAAATTCTTTGCTTTATGGATTAAGTAAAATAAATAGAAAATTTAAAAGTTAGATTACAGATTTATTAACAGATAATTAAATTGATTTGTATGCAAAAAATTATATATAGACAAAGCGATATACATATAGGTTGGTGTGCTTGTAAATGCAAAGTAAACTTTCAATCATTAATACATAGAAAAATATATGCATGAGGTACAATCAGTTATATGTGAGTATCTAAACGTTTGACAATTACTAGAACAATAGCTTTGGCCCAGGTGTTACCCCAGTACCCAAGTCATTCGCACGACTAGGATAATTGTCATATTCCTGGTTCAAGCACACTAGTAAATTAGACTCCTACGCCATGGACTGTTTTGTGAATTCTATAGACATGAATATTATTCATACAGTCATTTGCCAAAATTAGATAAAAAATTCTTAACTATTTAAGTATCTTGGTACTGATTGCATAAATATGCATTCCTACGTTTGTTCAATGATATCCCCAGAGCACTGCTACGTTAATTTTTGAACAGAACTGTATACTCCAGAATTTTTTTCCTTTATTTATATTCGCAAAATTATTGATTCGTTCTGTGACGTTTTGACGTTTGCAATTTTGGTTTGATTTGTTTTTATTCTTCACGCTTTTATATTTAGTGGTACGCATTTCTGTGTTTATAATAAATTCGAATTAAATTACTTTTCGTCTACTCGGAATTAATTTAGGTTAATGCTTAAATTTATGTTTTGGTTTTAAGTATTCTTTTATAATAATTTCTCCTCTCGGCCGTTGTATTTAATAGATTCTTTTGTTGTAAGTATCTTCTGTCTCATCTTTAATAGTTTCTATGTTCTTCGCGAACGTTGCCTCCGACACTTTGATTGTTGCGTTGATCAATATTAGTGCAGATATATTAGCACGATCGCTTTTGATTGACTGCATATGTGAGGATATTGCGCCATTTTGATATCGGGAAAAATTACGCTTATGCGAATAAAACTGCAGTAATCATTTATATATTATCCTGTTGGACATTTTCCTTCTGACCTATCGTCCGAGAATCGATAGAAGCGATCGATTAAAACCTATATCTGGTAAACTTTATTTTTTTCCTCTTTCATCTTTCACTAATTAGAATTATTAGTAATGTGTGTCGTTTTCCATGGCTTTTAGCTACTATTCTTATGCAGAAGTTTACATATAATCGACAATATGAACGGGAACATTAACCTCGTGGCATCGCCCGCTATTTTGTGTGAGCCATTAGCTTAAATTATCCAAACCATCCGTGATGTTAAGCACCCTGATTGTTCACACACGAAGGATTACTACCTCTGGAGTTCCGAAATTAATGTATTGAGCCTAATCTTTCTATATTTTTCGTCCACGTCTATGCGACCCAGATAAGTGACATCCATGTTGTATTTTGTTATTTGGTGTCAAATCAGTCAGATTTGATAATTTAAATTGTAGTTGAAATCCAGATTAATTTTATTTTTCATATTATAATGGTAATTGATAGAATTTAATTATTTAACTTGTAATTTACATACATTTTGCTTAAACCATATAGAGGCTGTTCGGAAGTAGGGACCCCTCCCTGTCAATTTATTTTTCACTGACACTTCTTTTTAAACTTATTAATTAATCAGTTGTTACTCTTATAACCGTACGTAATTCAGATTTTTTTTCCTTTTAAAATATATCAATCACTTAACTCACCAATTTCATTTGATTGTAAATTTTGTAATTAGGCAACAACCCAATATTATTAAATTGTTTGTTGTTTGGAGTTTGTGGTTTGTCTTGTCTTGTAGTACCCGAGTATTTGAACTGATTTTCTTTCCGAATCAAACTGCATTTTGGGAGAGGAACTAATACACAATAGGAAGGTTGCGTTCTAAAAATCATACAACTAAGATTCTGTGTGATCTGCGGCCCACAAACATCGATTTAGCTGGAGCGCAGTTCATTCATTCCATATTTGACAACGGTACGCAAGGGTAGTATCAGGTAAGGCATCCTTGAAGGTGTAAGCACAAAACTTTCCGAAAATTTGGTGAAATATTTTGCGGTGTTACAATTGATTTAGCTTGGTCTAACGTTTTTTGCTATCAGTGCCGAACGGATGATCATTTTAGTTTCCATCGACGCCATTTTTACTGCGCCTTTTATTTTGACAGTTAATGTTTAATTTTAATTTTGACTTTGGAAAGGCGTAGCAGCACATAACACACTTATTGATTGCACAAATGCTCATTCTGTATATTTTTAGTCGATTTACTTAACGAGTGCTTCCAAAAACAATTATGCGAAAATAGTTATATATATATGGGAATAAATTTCTCCGAATACTAATATAATTTTGAAAAAGTAAAGCATGAAATTATCATGCTAATTGTTCTAAAAATTATGAATTTGAAACAATAATTCTTTTGTATTTTCATAAATCTCATCGAGCTTTTGTGTGTCCATTTCCCACACTTAATTTTTAATAATTAAATAACTCAAATGTATCTATTTATAAAATATTACACAATTAAATTTATTCGCACATTCGGAATAAATTTGATGTCATTATAGAATGACTTATAGGGTTACCCCTGTACACAATATGCAATATAAGTGCAGGGATTTTTTTAAACCTCTTACACCTTCTCTTAGTTTTAAAAGTTATTTTGCTAGATTGTTATCAGTAAAGTTCCCTAAATTCTATCAGCGCGGGTTTATATAGATAACGCTTTAACCTAAAAAGTGTAAATAAAATCTTCATTTCCGTTCAATAGCGGAAATTTATAAAAGAAACACCAGTGCTACTATCATCAATATAATACATTCCCGATCATGACATTTTTAGCATAATGGGGTCATGATTGACAAGTTAAACTATTTACATAGAAACAGATGCTTATAAATTATATTACGGTGTTCAAAAATTAAGAAAAAACGAACGAAATTATTGAATGCAACAAGTAGAAGCAGTTATCGTTAATATTTATATACAATATCAGTTATTATACATTTAAACTAACGTCTTTGTGAAAACACTTTTCATTTCAACGTCTCTTTATTGTACTTCTACAGTGAAATTCGAAATTACACAAAGATAGGCGAGAAATAAACTGCAAAGTGGGATGATTTCAAAGAAATAAAATAATATGAGTTCTTTACACAAAATCACTTTATTCATATACTGCTCTTCATTGGGCCATGAAGGTGGTTTACAAGGCCCATGCTTTGCAAACATCCGGCAACAAGAAGAGATGCATGGATTCGGCTACCATACAGAAACATAACTCTCATCCTGCCTTTGCTATTAAGCCGGCCTATATTTACGAGTAAATCGTATACGAGCCTACGATTCCTAGAAGAAATCGTAGGTGTAAATGTAAACTCGTAACTCGTATACGATTGTCAAAATGAATAGAGTTGAATCTGATTTTGTTACGAGTTGGTAGAATTAAAAATGGCGGAAACTAAACCATTCGCGTGACACCGATGGGTTTATCGAAATTTATAAAGCTATGGAGTGTTTATAACACAAAAACTAAAGAATATTGAGATATTATCGCCAGGTACTCAGGCTTATGAAGCAATTGCTAACATAATGGACATCAGTATCTATGCAGTTAAAAAAATATTGCGCTCTACATGTATAATAAAGAGAAGAAAAGGATTAGTGTAGAGAATGTGCTGTATAGTTCATACTCATGAAATTTTTACACGCTTCCAACAGGTGTTGTAACAAACCTTCCTCAATTCCAAAAATTTGTCTTTTTTCTAGGGTTTCTTTTACCCAAATTCGTCTCTTTTTATATCGCATGTGACTATTATGTTTTTCATAATTTTTAGCAGGAGTGTAGCTACACCTACATGCTTTCTTTTACTTGGAGCCATATTTAAAGTATTTATTCAATATACGATACCTACGAGATAATGTAAATATAGTATGGTACTCGTATACGAGTACTCGTAAATGTAAGGCCGGCTTTAAGCGTGTGGCCCTCTGTTACCGCAGCTGTGACATAGTATGCCTACAGTCACATAGGCCTGATAATTTGGTTTTGATTTGACTTGTGAAATAACTCAGTTGGTACATCTTATCTGCGGGTTCAAATGTAAAAATTTATGGATGTTGCAAATAATACCAATAGCACATGTAAGATGTAAATATATGATATAGAAGAAAGTATAGGTGTTTCTAGTTTACTTTTAATTAGAATACTGAGATTTATTAATGAAATTATAGTTTCTATCATTACAGTATGCATATAGGTAACATATCGTACATGAACTTTTTTTACTTCTACTTGATAGTGCGGGGAAAATAATAAAATAGGCAATAATGCATTATTGGTGTTCTAAAATAACACACCAATATACCGGGTGTCTGTTTAAGCTCGGCCACCGGCAATATCTCGGCAACCGTTTATCGTACAACCTGGCGGAGAAAATCTTGATAGTAAAATGGACGACGGGTATTACAAAAACATATTTTGAAGTTTCCAAAATGATCGCAAGGGGGCGCAATTCTCAAGATGCATTACAAATTCGATAAGTTTTCATTATATTCTGGATTAAGGTAGATTAAAAATTTTACTAGCAAAATTTTTAGACGTTTTTATACAACTTTCATTTGAAACTTTTTGATCTAACTCTCATACGAAGGGGAGAGTGGAGGGGGTATGTTTGCGTACAAAAGTATGTATAATTTTGGTTTGCCCCAACGGATATTAATGTTTCTGGGCTCATTAGATAGAGAATTTTATAAAGAATTGAAGAATGTGCAGCAGGAAATTACATGGTTGTCAAAGAAAATAACAGGGGGCGCTGTTCTCAATGTATGTATAATACTTGTTTTTTCTTTAAAATTTTAAATGGAACGGTATATTTTTAATATCGTAATATTGAAGCACATAAAAAAACTGAAGAGAATGATCAAAACCGGAAGTTGCTACCTTTTTTCTTGACGAAGATATTTTCATACGAAGACAATCCACAAAAATAAAACTTTTTAAATATAAATTTATTTATTTATTGGGACTAATAATTTTATTTTAATTTTAAGACGGCCTCTAGACAGTACATAGTTCGTTTTCACTTGAAATTTCATCATACTCTTCGCTAAATGTATTTATTTCCATCTTTATATCGATTTTTTAATTCATATCATACGTTACGTTAGATTTTCCTTTTAAATATTTTTAAATACACTAGCTATTATTTTTTAAATGTCATTTCTTATCCTTTCCAACATTGAAATAAAATAGTAATAATAGTGAACGGTGTAGTTTGCTTTTTTTTTAAATTTCCATCATACAACATGGCATGCACAGTGATACTAAATTACATTATGTCACTTGTTGTTAAACTTTTTGTACGTATTTAGCAAATTAAGCCTTTTTGGACAGCTGCACATAATTATTAAGTTTGTAGAATGTCGTATTCTAACGTTGAAGCTTATGACATGATCAGAATGTATTTTCAATGTTTTGAAAATCCATTCTTGCTTCGGGGTAATATTCCCTAAATTATCGGGAAAGAAGACATTATTGAGTTTTTATTCGCCTTGTCAGATGTTTTTGATGTTTATTTATGGGACAGAATAAAACACATAGTTTATCACAAAAAGCTGAGTACAACAATTGCTGCCTCCAAAATGGAAGTAACTCTTCTCTCTACTAATCGATAAGTGTGTATTGAAAATGAAGGTGAACAATTTGAACATTTGTTAAGTTGAAGTTTTTTCTTGTTTTTTTTGTACTTTCTGATTTAAATATATTTTCTTTTCCTTTATATTACTTGGTCTATATATCTTCTTATTTATATTTAGGTATATAATAGGTTCTTTTATTTACTTTCATGTTGTAGGCGGGGTGAATTAGATATCAATTTGTATACCCTTTCGTTACTAATGAGTGAATGATTTGATTATAACTAATGCATTATACTATATTGTTTTTTTCTCGTTATTGTCTACTTAGTTCATGAGTTATGGAAATTATTTTTGCTGTTTTCCTATAATTAGATCTGCCTATATCTGTTGGGTAATAAAGATATATTATTATTATTATTATTATTTTATTTCAATGTCTAAAAAGACAAGAAATGAAAGTTAAAAATTGTTAGAGAATTTGAAAACATTTAAGAGGAGAATCTAATGTAACATATGCAAGAATTAAAAAATCGATGAGAAGATTGAAATAAATACATTTATGGAAGACTATGATGAAAATTCAAGTGAAAGCGAACTATACACTGTCTAGAGACACTTTTAAAATTAAAATAAAATTATAACTCACAATAAATAAATAAATTTAAATTTTAAATTGTTTATTTTTTTGGATTGTCTTCGTATGACTATATCTTCGTCAAGAAAAAAGGTAGAACTTCCGGTTTTCATCATTCGCTTCAGTTTTTTATGTGCTTCAATATTACGATATTAAAAATATACCGTTCCATTTAAAATTTTAAAGAAAAAACAAGTAATATACATATATTGAGAACAGCGCCCCCTGTTATTTTCTTTGAAAACCACATAATTTCGGGCTACATATCCTTCAATTCCTTGTAAAATTCTCTATCTAATGAGCCCAGAAACATTAATATCCGTTGGGGCAAACCAAAATTATACATACTTTTGCACGCAGATATATCCCCTCCACTCTCTCCTTCGTATGAGAGTTAGATCAAAAAGTTTCAAATGAAAGTTTTATAGAAACGTCTAAAAATGTTGCTAGTAAAATTTTTAATCTATCTTAATCTAGAATTTAATAACAAATTATCGAAATTTTAATTTATCTTGAGAATTGTGCCCCTTTGCGATCATTTTGGAAACTTAAAAATATTTTTGTTGTAATTCCCGTCGTCCATTTTACTATCAAGATTTTTTCCGCTAGGTTGTACGATAAACGGTTGCCGAGATATGGCCGGTGGCCGAGCTTAAACAGACACCCGGTATAAAAATACTACATAGATAATAATTTGAAAAATTAAATACAAATTTTCTAAATAAAAAATAAGATTTACAAAAATACAAATCTGCGCTCTCATTAACCTTCAAATTAATATAATTAAGGTAACAGCAAGGTATTATATAAATGTTATTGGTGAGAAACCCTGAAAATGGTTGTTTAACTTTTTCATTCGTTTTGTTTAATTTGCGGTATTTATTCTCTCATTTGTAAATTAAACACTCTTGACTGTTACGCATGTAGTTTGAACCATAGACTCAAATAATTGACTTGAAATTTTGAAATAAAAATTGGTATGATTACTTAATTCTTTCTAATTTGACGTTAGAACCATAGTGCACATATCAGCATATCCTCGTTGTCAGCTTAATATTATCTATGAAAGTATGTTTAACTAGCTTTGAATTGATATTGATGATATATATCTATTAACAAACCCCTTCTATGTGTTTTGATATCTACTGCTTAATAATAAATGATAAATTTATTAGTTTTATCATTCCATTTCACTAGATGCTTTATTGTATTCAAACGGATTTTGTTAATTTTATTACTCAAAAAAGCTATAAAGTACAATTTTTCTCATAAAATCATGTCTTTTGTACAGATACGTTTATAAATGACCTTAATAATGTTCATATATTATAATGTGTCTGCCAATGCTCTATGCCGCCTCCATTTGCATTTTAGCTGTTAACGTTTGACAATTTTCACCCTTGCTTGAATTAAAATTAATTGTCAAATTTGACATTTGAATTCGCATAAGCGTAGATTAAAGTTTTATAGCAGTGATTTTGAAAATTATCGACATACTAATAATCGCAATGTTATAGTTACACGTAAAAATAATCAGATGTATAGGATGATGTTTCTTTTGCAAATTAAATTTTTAGGCACGTCGAAAAAATGAAGGAATTGTCGATTTAATGAACCCATCTAAATTGCAATGCATAAGTCAGGAACAGGCTGCCGTTATGTATATGCATAAATATATTTCATTCCATCCAGATTGATGTGCTCTGAAGTTATGGTGTTGTTGGAAAAATGTTGCTATTCTTTTCGCTAAAATTGATTCAAGCATTATATATAATAATACGTAACATATTTTATTTCTACCTTTATTAAATTTTTGTAAAATTTGCTGTGCTACTTCTGTACATATCTTCCCTGCGAGATACAGAAGTTGCAGTAATTCTGAGATGTAAGAAGCTGAAGTTCTAGACATATCTAAGAGCGAGTTAGCACTTCGAAGATCATTTATACCTGGTGTTCCTGATGTATTTACAGGGCGATTATATTTAACTGAAGTGTGAGATTTCTTGTCTAATTTTAATTTAAATAAAGTGGAGATTGCTCCATTTTCAATAGGCTTATTAATACTTATTGTTCAAAGCAATTTTGTTCAAAATGTGCCGAACATATTCGAATCCTATCTACTTTATCTACATATTCAGTTTATTTAAAAACTCTGGACCAGGTCGATCTATTTACGGACATTTTAGAAAATCCAGATACAAAACAAGTATACCCAGTTGCAAGGCAATTTAGTGGAATTCATTTAAAACACGATTGAAATAAAACCACAATCAATACTTCAAAGACTAATATCAAACCATAATTAACTGTATCAAACTAACTACATGCTAGTATTGACTATTTATTTACTTGTTTCTTTATAGTGTGCATATTAGCGAAGTTCTAAACAATTTGTTTTTCAAGCAAATTCTTTGAAGTAAGTCAGCGTTTGTTACAAAATACAAATATGCTTGAAGGCGATGCACACCGACCAAACAAAATGATTGTCAAAACATTTAAACACTTTCTTGACAAATTCTTAATTAATAATGCGTTAATACTTTTATTTATAATTAATTATAATTTATGTTTTACCGATATTTTGTTTAATTTGTTTACAACAGCCTGATAATTTCACGAATTTATGTGTATTTTCCTTTCAAACAAATTGTTTGCTAACATTCTGTATAATTAGTGGACGGGCACCGAGCCTAATACCTGGTTATTTGTTTATGTAAAGTTTAAAAATATTTCCTCATTTAATAAGGCAAAATATTTAATGTTACAGTATTTTTAAATTTTTAAATTTTTGTTGCTCTTTTTATGATATAACAATTGATAATTATGGGCTTAATTGCAAAATAAACTATAAAGAAGATGACACTAAGTACAAAGAAAATGCAGGATGGAACTGCAACAGGATTTCATGTTTAAATGATTAATAGAAAATTATATTAGCATTTATAAACACAAATGATTTAAGTTATGCTCGATGCAACAACTAAAATAGTGTTTTGTGAACCATGTCTTATTGCTATCATTGTCATTAAATATACAGGCTGTTCCTAAATATCATGTACATAAGGAAGGGGGTAACTATTTGGTTTATTTTGTGCCTAAAATTTCATATAAACATAGGTCTGCAAACACTTCGTTACCAATATGCAGGGTGTTGAAATTTCAAGAATTTTTCACTTTTTACTGTATAGCTCCTGCAGTTTTTGAGATATTTTGTTCAAATTTGGAAGGTAGGTTACGCTATAAGGCCTGCATCATTAGCCATGCCGAATGATTATGTAAATCTACAGGGTAATATTTTTTTCGGGGTCATGCCCTCTTTTCTCACCCTGAACTTTTTTGCGATGCGCCACTGCTAGATTCTAAAATACGCAATAAATTTTCTGTCTTGTTTAGAAACTTTTTGATCTCTTATATTTGTTTCTTATCTCTGACCGTTATCGAGAAAAAAAAATAGAAAACAATTTTCTGTAATTCGCCAGAGAAAATTAAATTTTTTAAAACGGTCTAGCAGGCTCTGGCTTTATTCAGATAATCACTTGAGTTTATTAATTTGACAATTGACATTAGAAATCGTAACTTGTGTCTGTATAAGTAAAGTTTTAAATTGCAAACTGTAAGGTGTAAAAGTGTTTTAAATACTCGTTATAATTTTGTAAATATGCCAAATTTCACGAATTCTGAAATGGCTGACATGCATTTTATCTACGGCCTTGCGAATGGAAATGCAAGAGAAGCCAGGCGTCTGTACATGGAGCGCTATCCCAATAGAATGATACCCGATCATCGAATATTTTCAAATATTCATAGGCGTCTTGGAGAAACTGGAACTTTTAAAAAGAATACTAATGATGCACGTAAACCACGTACTGTTAGAACACCACAGATCGAAGAGGCTGTTCTGAATGAAATAGACAGACATCCTCGCACCAGCACCAGAAAAATCAGTGAACATTTAAATATTAGTCATCAAGTGGTTTGGCGTATTCTACGTGTTTCCCTGCTATACCCTTACCACATTCAGAGAGTGCAGGCTCTTCTTCCCCGAGACTTCCCTTTAAGGTTTGATTTCTGCCAATGGTACCTTAATAAGCTAGCAGTAGACCGCATTTTTGATTGTAAAATCCTTTTTACCGATGAAGCGAATTTTTCAAGGACTTCAATTATGAATTTCCACAACAACCACACGTGGGCAGATGAAAATCCACATGAAATTGTAGAAACGCATTTTCAAGAACAGTTCTCATTAAATGTATGGGGTGGTATAATTGGAGATAATTTGATTGGTCCTTGTTTTTTGCCTGGTCGACTTACTGGTCAGTCATACAGGCTGTTTTTGTAGAATGAATTGCCTTTATTACTTGAAGACTTGCCCCTTTTACTTAGAAATCAAATGTGGTATATGCACGATGGCGCCCCATCACATTTTTCTATTTTGGCTCGGGAGTATTTAAATGAAGTATATGAGAATAGGTGGATAGGACGAGGTGGACCTCAGCCATGGCCCCCTAGGTCCCCTGACTTAAATAGTCTAGATTTTTTTTTTGGGGACATCTCAAATCTTTAGTGTATACAGCACCTGTGAATACTGTTGATGACTTACGAAATCGAATAATCGATGGATTTGAAACGATAAGAAATACTCGAGGAGTATTTGAGAGAGTGCGAGCATCAATGAGAAGAAGAGCGGACGCCTGTATAAGGGTTGAAGGAGGACACTTTCAACAATTGTTGTAGCATAGTTTCATTGTCATTGATATTACTTAGGGTTTTTATTGTTATTAGTTATGTTACTTTGTATTGTAATAAAACAATGCTACGAAAACCGGGTCATCCTATTTTTTAACAGGTAGTAGCACCTTAACTCTTAAAATTAATAAACTCAAGTGATTATCTGAATAAAGCCAGAGCCTACTAGACCATTTTAAAAAATTTAATTTTCTCTGGCGAATTACAGAAAATTGTTTTCTATTTTTTTTCTCGATAACGGTCAGAGATAAGAAAAAAATACAAGAGATCAAAAAGTTTCTAAACAAGACAGAAAATTTACTGCGTATTTTAGAATCTAGCAGTGGCGCATCGCAAAAAAGTTCAGGGTGAGAAAAGAGGGCATGACCCCGAAAAAAATATTACCCTGTAGATTTACATAATCATTCGGCATGGCTAATGATGCAGGCCTTATAGCGTAACCTACCTTCCAAATTTGAACAAAATATCTCAAAAACTGCTGGAGCTATACAGTAGAAATTCAAATTTCAACACCCTGCATATTGGTAACGAAGCGTTTGCAGACCTATGTTTATATGAAATTTTAGGCACAAAATAAACCAAATAGTTACCCCCTTCCTTATGTACATGATATTTAGGAACACCCTGTATATGTTTTCAATACCTGACCAAATGTACCTAACGTAGCAAAAAAAATAAAAGTGTTAATATGTTATGTTCACAATTTTATATCTACATTGTACCATCTACAGATTATTTTAAGCAAAAAAATGTATTTTATTGTAAATTTTAATATAAAATATATTGATACAATACAGTTAGGAACAGAAATTACAATACGTAATTAGCATATGAAAAAGTATAAATTAAAAACAATTCAATTATTTAATGAATGATGGGTTAATTTTTCCAAGTTATTTTCACAATCATCCATACATCATGGCATGAATTCCAGCAACCGGTCAATCCCTTCTCATAATACCGTATTTTAGCCTGTTATGGCCTCATATCAGAGGACCTATTCCACAACATTTTATGCCCCATACATGTTCTAGATTGATATAAGCCTCTTCAAAGAGGTTTAATACATTCCTTAGGACTTGATAATGAAGAAGTTCGACCTCTAAAAATACTCGAACTTTAGGCGTAATTGTTCTTTTTGTTATGAGGATTCAAATATTTACCTAATTCATGTAAAATTACTGTGTTACTTCTGTTCATTGCTTCTATATATATCTGGAATATAAGAATACTAGACTACCTCATCATTATTATTACATGCCTTATGCAAGTATCACATATAGCAAAAAGTGGGTTAACATTTGCAAACACACAATCATTTACCGAAGGTGAAGTTAATACTTGTCTACCTAGATATTCTATTAAAGAGTGAATTATATTTTTGGATGTTGATTTGATTAATTTGGGTGTTGTTATTACGTTACCTAAAATAAAAAATGTTTCAAAGTAATCCCCAAGGGCTATCCAAGCAATAAAAGAAAGGGTACGACGTGAAGTAGCCGCAATATCACTAGAAATGCTGCGCAATGTTATGGACAGCTCGCGAACGAAGCTGCAAGAATGTGTGCGACAAAATGGAGGCCACATTTCGGACATTATTTTTAAAAAATGAACGTTTGCACGTGTACACAATATTTACGTTCGTGTTGATTATGTTTTCATCAATAAATTTTACAAAACATGATTTCTTGAATGTTTTCTGGTTTTTTGAAATCGTCCCGTTTCATTGGCTCACCTATGAAATTTTTATGCGAGTTTGTTTGTTTGCGTGTATATCTATCTAGCCTGTAATATAATGGGAAGACAAACTACTTGCCTGTTCTAGGCGGGGATAGTACTTTGTTTCACTAGGTAGCCAAGTAGTATATAGATTGACTGCGGAGGCCGTAATTGTAGGAATTCAGCCAAGACAGTCAATCTACTTTGCTGCCTGGTTGAACATATAATTTTTTCTCCGATGGTTTAAATATATTTTTCAATTTATTACAATTTTCACAATCTCCTTACTTTTCCTGCCGTAATAAATTCAATAAATACTCTATAAGAATCGTAGTTGTTGGTCGGCTGGTAATAAGAAAATGTGTATGTTAATCACCTTAAACTTCTTGAATCGTGGAAAAATATCACTATATTTATATTATGTATAGAGGTACCGACCTAGAAGTACTTTCTCCTCTAGAAATAAGAGCGGCCGAAAAAAATGCTAAATTTACTGCCAGAGAGGTCATGGAGTAAATATAAAGGTAATAATTATAAACTATTTATGGATTGCTGCCAGGAAGAAAAAGACTTTATGGGAGAATGTACTATTTTGAAGAATTATCTAAAAAAAAATTAAGAGATCACTATGGCGCTTTTATTCCATGTTGAAGGCAATTATGAATGTTAAAAATTGAGTAGATATAGCCAGGGTTGTGCCTTTACGTGTAAAGAATTATTGTTTACGTTTACGTGTAAAGAACGCGGAAAGTACGTAAACAATGTCAACAATGTAAAGTATGTAAACAACGTTGTGATATTTGAGGTTGTGTGTATATGGATCAAACAAAACTCAAACGCACGCACAGTATTCATTAAGCTAACAGGTGGTTTTTAAGTATTTAAAGATATTTAGAGATATGCCGCGAGTTGTCAGCGCTCACTTCAATAAACTTAATTTTAAATTATTAAAAAATAATGGTGCTCAGTGCTTATGGTGCAATAAAATATTGGCAAATTCGGCCGAATCGCGTTTAAAATCCCACAGGTTTGTATCTTATTAATGTTTTAATTAATATAACATTATATCTGTTTTGATACGATTAGGAATGTTTGTTCTGTGGCCAAAGGAATAGTAGAAACCCCCGGCAGCAAACGATTTATACTGTCTTCATCCTCATCATCAAGTAATTCCAGTATTAATCAGCACCAGGTAAAAGCAAATATATGCAATCCAAACTTACGATTTATGTTCTTTTTGTATTGTGCATTGTGCAGGAAGAAAATATAATTAGTCCCACTATAATCGCTGAATATGAAGCAGGTGAAGATGGAATTTTAAAACAAGTTACTCCTACTAGTCTTGCTCCTGCTAGTAGTGCAAGTTCTGGTGAAAGTTCTTCCGCACTGAGGTCGATAAGTCTTAAACTCGATGCAAATTCTCCTCATACATCCTTTAATACAATATTATCTCAAAAATCAGAAGCACAAAAGAACAAACAAAAAACCAGGAATCACGTTATAACAAAGTACGTTGATAAATTAGACGACAGCGATCAACGTGCCATTAATGATGCTTTGGCGTTATTTATGTATGGATGTAATATTCCATTACATGTTGTGGAGTCGAAATATTTTAAAAAATTTTTGGGGGTGATACGTCCGGCATATAAAGACAAGATTCCATCTAGAAAAGTTTGGTCTACTTCACTGCTCGACACATGTTACAACAAGTGTATAGAGCATACTAAAATTAAGATGAAAGGAGAATCAGTTCTAATAATAGATGGATGGAAGAACAGTGCATCAAATGTTAAAACTGTTGTCACAATGCTCCACTGTACTGACGGAAGTCAAGCATTTTTAAACGCATGGGATTTGAGTCTTGAATCGGAAAATGGAGAAAAATTGGCAGAAATCGTTAAAGAATCTATGAGAATGAGTAAAGAAATTTATAAAACTTCCATTTATGCTGTTGTTTCAGACAATGCAAGCCCCATGATCAAAATGGGTGAACTCCTAGGTCACGTAATATGGCACTCCACCTGCAGTAGCCACACTGCTAATTTGCTATGTAAAGACGTCTTAGATAAAAATCTCATAGAGCAAGTTACTAGCATTTTGAAAGAATTTAAACACACAGACCATGAAAAGTTGTTGATACAAAAAGGAGGTAAAAAAGTTAAATTGCCCTGTGAAGTTAGATGGTGCTCTTATCGCGATTCCTTTCTATCTTTAACTGAAAATTTAAAGTATATGAAGGTTATAGCTGCTGATGAAAACACTAAAAAAATCAAAGAAAATGTTGTTTCTCTTCTTTTTAATAACAATTTCGTTGAACAAGTAAAAGAAAATATAAAACTTATGGATCCCATATGTAAAATAATAAATTTATGTCAAAGCAGCAAATTTTCAATTGCTGATGCCGCAAATCTATGGTTGCATCTAGAACTGCCAGAATATTTTTATAACAAATTCAAAGGGGCAATTCAAAAAAGAAAAAATATGGGGTTAAACATTTACGCATTGGTGGCATATTACTTGCACCCAGATTATGACAACAACGATCTTCCCAGAGAAGCAAAACAACAAATCAACAGATTCTTTTTAAAACATCTGAGTAGCAATGGTTTAGAAGAATTGGATTTGTTTCAAAACAATTTAGGAATTTTTGAAATATGTCGTACAAAGAAAATTGCTAATCCAATACTGTTTTGGAATCTAACCGAAATGGAATGTCCCAATTTAGCTAGTTTGGCCATAAAATTATTAAAAATTCCGGCAGCATCGGCGCAGATTGAACGCGTGTTTTCCAGTTGGGGACATGTTCACTCTTTTTCAAGAAACCGCTTGACATTTGAGCGTTCAAAAAAGTTAGCACATATTTATTACACTCTCAGAATAAGCGACAAGGAATATTTAAATAACGAAGAAAGTGATAAGAAATAGTTGTTTTCACTTATTGTCATTTGTTTTTCATTTTGTTTCTTTAAGAAAATTCTATATTGTTTTATTTTGTTTGTTGCAGTATACATGTAAAAGATGAATTTTTTTCACTTATTAAAAATTATTCACTCTTTCTTAATTCACAACTGTCTTCTTTAACCAAACATTAAAAATTTGAGTTTATCGGCCAAACCTAAAGAAAGTGTACAGAATACGTAAAGATTATGTAAAGAATCTTCAAGTAAATAACGCGTTTGTTTACGTGTCAACAACTGTGTAAACTACGTGGCGTATATTACATGCCCAACCCTGGATATAGCAAACTGCAGGCATTTTAAAAATGTGCATCCAATGGCTACAAGCCAAAGAAGTCTCTATTATTTTATAATAAGGATATTATAAAATTCATACCGGAATTACATGATAATTATTTATTAGCAAACGTAAGTCTTCACCTAATATTATATAATTGTCGTGCGTCTTAATAATTTTTTTTGTCGAAAATTTTTAAATTATTAGTTGCTATAGGGACCAATCATTTTGCTGTCTAGGCAGCAAAGTATTCACTGCCTAGACAGGACAAGTGATACTTTGCTCATTGATATAGTCTGCAAAGTTAGTATTTTGCTCTCAATCGAAGAAAATAGTTATTTATGTTGGTCAGTAAAGTGATCCTTTATTGAAAGAGTCTGATAAAACACACGTGAGACGTGTGTTTTATTTTACAGTAAGATAAAGTATTTATTTACCTCTGTAAAACGCTATGATAATGCATCGCTTTATTGGCGGTTGGCGATAATAGTTATTTATGTACCAAGTCAGTAAAGTGATACTTTATCGAACGAGTCTGATTTACGAGCCAAGCGAGTGAAGCGAGCGCGGCGAGTGACAGACGAGTTCGGTAAAGGTACTTCACTGACGTGGTGCATACAAAATTTTATCACCAGCCGTGAAAATGGTTAATTTAAGAAATAAAGATATAATAACTTATGACGGTTTATGACAGTGGCAAACGATTTATGCTTAAAGTCATCAGTCATGGCTACGCTGACAGATATTAGCGGCAGGTAAAGTACTTTATTGTACAGTACGATAAAGTGTTTGTTTACCTCCGTAAAACGCTATGGTAACGCATCGCTTTACTGACGGTTGGCGATAAAGAATATTAGCGGACTGTTTGTCAATGGTTGCATAACAATAGTTATTCATCTAAAAGAAAGTGATACTTTTCCTGACGAAGCGAAATATGAAGTACGAGGCAGCCTAGTGGCTTGGTACTTTAATCGCTGACTCAGGTAACGAGACTTTCTTAATGTGTAAAGTACACTATTTTTTCTGAAATCGAATAATTAATTGTTAGAAAAGAAATAATAGTAACAATAAAAATGATCAGAAAAATCAAACTGATTCAGTTTCTGTTATTTCCTTTGTGACTAGTCAACAAACGTTTACAACAATAAACAACAATTTATAGCATTGATTCTTTCTTCGAGTTAATAAGATTGTGATAAATATGAGTGTCGAAGAAAATAGTGATGTAAAAAACTACATTCCATCGAACATAAGTGCAACTGCCAGTGCTGTGTTGGAAGATTTACTGCCAAGCAAATCTAAAGACAGATATCAGAAAACGTACTCAATACTTGAAGGTTAGTGCAATTCTAAAATTGTAATAGTAGTTACAGAAAAAGTTCTCCTCGCTTTTTTGGTAGAAAAGACAAATAGTTATAAATCCTCTACTATGTGGAGCATTTTCTCGATGCAAAATCCACCTCGTTTTAGCAGATCTTAAGGACTACATTCGAAATGGTCTACGGCGCAAGCCAGTAACATTGCTGATTGATGCTGGAGGCGATGTAACCAATTTGGAAAGGCATGGTGGGTGGTAGTCTAAAAGTGTAGCGGAAGGGCAGAATCACTTCAAAATAAACTTCGAACTGCTAATGAAAATCAAGGACTGAAAACAACCCATATTCTGCTAGTGCTTCTGGTTCCGGGTTTCGCATTAATCTTCTCGAAATGAGTATTTCATCGTATTCTAATGAAAATGTGGATACTAGCGCAGTTTCGAAATTATCGCCTGTTATTAATATATTTAAATATTAAACACTCAACTATATTAATATTAATTTTAGGCATAAAGTTAATAAAATTTCGCATTTTGATAATTCTCTCAAAAATTACATAAAATGACGTTGCAGTAATATCATACTAATCATACTCGTCTGGTTTTTACTGTCGTGGGTCTGGCAAATTTTACTTTCCTGATCCCAAAATCTTCAGTAAATGGCAAAACGTGGACGATTGTATAATAATATTTTATAAAATAATACGAGGGATGTTCTCTTTCCGCTGCGAAAACCTATCTCGTATAGGCAATGATATTTTGCAATACATTTTGTATGACAGTTTTAATCAGTTGTTTACAAGTTTAGTTATAGTGACAGTTGTAAAATATACCCGATTGTTTGTTAATTACATTAGTTTAAAGTACTCCTTTCGACAATAAATCATGGAACTGAACAAGGAAAATTATCGCGATATGAATTTTTACAATTTCAAGCGTGGCTGAAGCCGTAAAAAATGTTTTGAGAAAATCAATCCAGTGTTTGTCGACAAGTCGTGTTGCTCGACTTGTCACCAACACCAATGACATTTTGCGAGCTGCTAAGCCATAAACGGCAGTTACAAAAAAAGATATTGCTCTTATTCGGAAAATAATGAAAGACCGGCATACTAGTGTCAGAAGCATTCAAGCAACTTTCAAGATTGGTGTAAAAGCAATACCATTATTTTACACAAACATTTTTGAAGACCCGTACGCTTTGTTTGCGGTGGATTCATCACAACTTGACTTCAATTCAAAAAGAAGACCGTGTGAGATGGTGCAGACTAGACTAGACTGCTTTAACAGTGGATTCTCTCATTTGATGTACAACATCATCGCAGGTGTTGAAACATGGGTATACTACTATGATCCCGAAAAAACGCAACAATGGACAAATTGGGTCTTTGAGAATGAGTGAGCTCCAATAAAAATTGTTAGTGAAAAAAGTCAAAACAAGAAGAAGTTCGCCACATTTTTTGGAAGTACTGGGCATGTTTCCACTGTATCACATTAGGGTAGACGCACTGTTAATTCAGAATGGTATACTACAGTTTGCTTGCCACAAGTTTTCCAAATTGTTCACGAAAAACGTCTAAGAGTATTTGAACGCCCAAAATAGAAATAATGGGTTATTCACCGTATAGTCCAGATGTAGCACCTAATGACTTCTTCTTATTTCCGCGGATAAAAGATGAATTACGGGGTTCACGTTTTACATCGGCCGAAGAAGCGGTTGAAGCCTTTAAAAATTAAATAAACAAACTACGGCCAGAAGATTGGAGAAAACGTTTGCAAGATTGGTTTTCACGGATGCAAAAATTCATTGACAGTGAAGGAGAATACTTAAAACATTTATAAATAAAAAAAATTTGTAAATAAATTTTGTTTTGCCACCGTAATAAATAAGTTATTACTGAGTTTAGTATCTTCTTTTGTTAATAAATTACCTGTAAAAATACTTCAAAAAGCATATTTGTGAATGACTACTATTTTGTAAAACAAATTCATATCTGCTCCGAAAATTATAAACCAGAATATGGTAGGTGGTAATATGTACAAAGTTACATATTGAAGAAGAATTATAGCCAAACTTGCGTGCATTTTAACTGATAATGTGTACCTGACAACTGTAAACGTATCATTACATTATGTTAGGTAAAGTAAAGATAACTAAAATTATTCATTTAAACAATATCAGCAAAAAAAGCTCTTGTTTTTGTTTGATTTCATATATTCATTCCATTTCATATATTGTAAAATACATAGAAAACGTCAAATACATAAAAACATATATAAATAACACACAATGTGGTACAACGTAACAACAATTTAAAATTGACTCAAAAAGAAATCAGTGATTTTATAATATGCTTTGTCTATTATTAGCCTTTTAAGTCTTCGCTTGAAATTCTCGCTGGCCATCTGCTTTAAATTTGCCGGCAAGTGATTGTATATTTTTATTGTTTGTGAGGGAACACTTTTACTAATTAATGTCTTTCTTGTCTGAGGAAGGAGTAAATAAGAATTTCATCTTTCGATATCCTGATAATAACAGATGTGTTATCGGCAAACATGGTCGTTGCATGTGGTGTCACCCTCGGGATGTCATTCACGTATATCAAGAACAAAAGTGGGCCTAGTATTGACCCCTGTGGTACACTCCTCTCTCGATTTCCAGCCAATCGGATGTTCGTTTGTTTTTATCGCTAGATAATACTACTTGCTCTCGGTTGCGCAGATAGTTTCTTATTAAATCGAGAGCTTTCCCCCTTACACCGTAGATTTCCAATTTTATGAGTAGTTTTCTATAATCTGTAACGAAGTTCCTCGTTAATTGCACAAATTAACATTTTTAGTCCATTATTAATTTATTTAACAATATTAAATTAATAGAATGTAAGTTATTTTGCTCAAATATTGTATAAAATGTTTTGGACGGACCTGTATATGTATTCATGTGCAACGATCATTCAAGTTATTTGTTATTTTTCAATATAAGGATGTATACGTCATGCTCGTAGTCGCGCGCAAATTGTATATTTTAAAACGAGTTTTTCCTACAGAAATAGGGGGGTTTACGGATATATAAAGACACCAACAAGTGTGTCTCTTCCATTTTATTTTCCTATCCTTCTGCTGCCTTTACCTTTCTTTACTCAGCCGTGATGGCGTGGGAAAGATAGGTGTTTATCCTAGAAACGTATTACATTCAGGTCTCATGCGCCGTGGAGTAATCGTTTCAAAATCCGCTAAAATCCGTCCGAAAGTGTTTGTTTCATTCAGACCAGGGGTCGTGAAGGAATAGACATTTTTACCGCTACTACCTATAATTCCCGCCCGAGTCAGACTATAAATGTCATGACTATGTATATATCTCTGTATTTAATATATGTATTTCATTTTCAGAAACGTTAGATTTCAAATTTTGTTTGTAACGCGCGTATAAATTCAATACATTGTCCGCGCTTTGTAGCATAAACGAAGATATAATAATAATTCTCCGAATAGACGCGCGAAAGTCCGCACCGATTGAAATTGTTCTCCGCGACGAAATATATATAAGGTTCTTCTGCGAGCAGGGTAACGTACAAAAATTTAGTTGTAATATAATTTAAGCAAACCTGATCATCCGTATTTTATTTCAAACATCATTTTATTTATGTTTTTCTTTAACGGAATATTCTGGGATTGTAATTGTTAATTCAGGGACTAGGAACGTACAAACGTTCTTGCTTGCTTTTATACGCGACATATAGAGGTCATTGACGCGTATTTAATTTGTATTCTATTTATGTACATAGATTTTGTAAATATATAATTAATATTAAACCATAAAGTGTATCAATTGTGACCATAATTTAATTGCTGAATTGTTTATTCGTTTGATATGATTGTATAATGTTTTAACAGAAATAAAAGTTAATTATTATGTACTTTTCAAATGAATTTCTAACCGTGTGTTTTTTTTGCTTACCTTTACCGTTTGCTAGTGAGATAGAGAAAGTAGTATATTCAAAAGTAACGAATCATATTAAAACAATAAGAAGTACTCACGTTATTTTTCTCCGCTGAGTCAGCTGTGAGCAATAGGTCTTTTGTCCCAAGGCACCACTCTAAAACCACCATAACTTTGATTTATTTTAAACCGCCCGAACGAGTTGACATTAAGGTCAACGGCCGTACTTTTACCAGATCATAACATTGAAGCCTGAACATATAGGCAGCCAGGAGTGCGTATTTTTGGTGTCTGGACGACATTCAGAAGACCAATTCTGTAACCGGCGAGGTTGCCCTTGGTGTTATATAAGCAATTGGCACTGTGTATAATAAAAGTAAGCCAGCTAGGTTACAGATGGCGCCCAGAACGTTTGGCCGTGTTTTAAGAGATTTAAAAAATTAAATTCCGCCGCGTTTAATAAAACTGTTTGAATAATTTCACAGTTTTCCGCTAGATATACATGTATAATTATTTTTTGTAAATAGTAAGATAGGAAAATTGATACACATTTTTACGTACATACATAGAGATAAGTTTTTATTAAAGGATAGTAAAACGTACATATTCTTTATTAATTGTGAGGGAGTAAAAGGATAGGAGAATAAAATTGCAACTACAATACATTTTCATTTTATTATTATTTTATTTTTATTTTGTACAGTATAAATTATAAAATGACCGATCAGGACAAAGGCAAAAATCCAAACCCTCTTGGGTGGATATATACTTTGAAAAAAGAGGATTTAAATGCCGCAGCAGAATCTTTAGGGTTAGACGCTACCGGTAATGTCGAGGACGTACGTAAACGCATTAGTACCTTTCTGAAAGAGGATAAAACGGGTTCAACGAATAAGGGAAACGCTCCACCGCAAAGGGACACTAACGTTCAGATTTCTTCCGCGGAAATCTGTGCTCAAATAAGGAAATGGGGGATTCATTTTAATGGCAGCTCGGACGCTGTATTTTTCCTGGAAAGAGTCAACGAACTCCAAGTATGCTATGGGATTAAAGACGAACATATGCTACATGCATTGCCTGAGCTTTTTAGAGACAAAGCACTGCTTTGGCTCCGGAATAATAAAACTTTATGGGGTACATGGGACGAGTTCTTAGAGGATTTCAAACTTCAATATCTTCCGCCTCGGTATAATTTTTCAATCGAAGAAGAAATACGCGCTCGGTTGCAAAAACCAAAAGAATCTTTTAAAGATTATTTAACCGCCATATTGACGTTGATGAGACGCGGCCAAGATATGTCCGAAGGTGATAAATTGGAACGTGTATACGGGAACATGTCACCTAGTTACAGGATGTATATACGTAGGGACGCGATACAATCCCTCCGGCAATTATCTAAACTCGCTGCCGACTACGAATTACTGCTGGAAGAGCAGGCGCGCTTTTGTAAGAAAGAGAGTACGCTATCAGCACCGGAACGTCCGCCCAGCGATAAACCGAGTACTTCGCGTTCGCATCATTTGTCATATGCCGCCCAGGATAATAAGCCTCGCCAATTTCCTGTACCGCCGTCGCCGTCACAAAAATTATCACACCCGGAAAACCGTTGTTGGCGCTGTGGCAGAGAGGGGCATACGCGTGGTTATTGCCGTAACCCATTTAAAATGTTTTGTTCACGGTGTGGCAAGTTAAATGTGCGTTCCGTTGACTGCCGATGCCAGGGAAACGCCGAGAAGGGCGGTCTGCAGGCAAAGACCGTCCGCAAGCAGTAAAGCCGCCTGAATCCGCAAACACAGGTATCAAAGACTCGACAGTGCCAGACAATCGCGTCTGGATCCGCGTACACATACATAACCAGAATTTACGAGCCCTCGTGGACAGCGGAGCGACTTCATCGTTTTTGTCCGAATCGCTAGTTGCCCGGTTGTTGGAAAACAATACACAACGCGTCTTAAATAGAAAATCTAAAGTCCGCCTCGCAAATGGAGACGTTGTAGAATCGCCTGGCTCAGTTTTGTTACCGGTCCGCATGGGTAGCCGAACTACAGACGTAAATTTTATAATTATGCCGAAGAGCCCGTGCTCAGTCATCTTCGGAATTAATTTTCTCAAGGAAATTGGGGCTGTTCTCGATTTTTCCGAAAGGAAACTGTACTTTAAGGGAGACAATGCAGTCTTTGCCGCGAGCTGTGGGATCTCCGGAGTACAGGACCGCCACGAGACCGCCTTAAAAAAATTCCTTGATCAAGAATTAAGTAAATTTACTACCGTGCCTGGTCGGACGAATCTAATACGTCACACAATCCGTTTGCAACCGAATACCGCCCCAATAAAACAACGTTATTATCCGTGCAACCCGAAGAAGCAAGCACTAATCGACGCCGAAGTAGACAAGATGCTACAAGACGGTATAATAGAACCCAGTAACAGCCCGTGGAGCTCTCCAATCGTCGTGATCACGAAAAAGAACGGTGGCGTTCGGTTTTGCGTCGATTTCCGAAAAATTAATTCTGTATCGATTAAAGATTCATATCCTTTGCCGTATATTTCAAATATTCTTGATAAACTCCGCGACAGTAAATATTTTTCGACGCTTGATCTTAAAAGTGGGTACTGGCAAGTGGAATTAGAAAAGGATAGCAGACCCGTGACAGCTTTTACAATTCCGGGAAAGGGCCTATTTCATTTTGTATCATTACCGTATGGATTGCATAGTGCGGGAGCAACGTTCCAACGCCTATTAGATTCGGTGATAGGTCCCGAAATGGCAGAGTACGCATTTGTATATTTGGACGATATCATTATTTTAGGCAAGACTTTTGAGGAGCATTTGGAAAATTTAAGTAATGTTTTCGCGCGTTTACGGGAAGCAGGCCTTCAACTACAACCAGACAAATGTACTTTTGCCAAACAAGACATAAAATATTTAGGTCATGTTGTAACACCGGACGGAATCCGTACAGACCCGGACAAGATCGCTGCTATATTAAATGTACCGCCGCCGCGAAACAAGAAAGAAATACGTGGTTTTCTGGGACAAACGTCATGGTACCGTCGGTTCGTACCGAATTTCGCACAACTTACCGTTCCGCTTATAAAATTAATTAAAAAAGATGTGCGCTGGGAATGGACGACGGAACAAGACGCCGCATTCGCCGCCGTAAAGAAAGCATTAACAGAGAGCCCAGTTCTCGCGTGTCCGGACTTCTCCAAACCATTCCAATTGCATACCGACGCCAGTGAGAAAGGTTTGGGAGTCGTTTTAATACAAATAATAGAGGGTGCCGAAAGAGTGATTGCCTATGCCAGTAGGACTTTAAGTAAGGCAGAATTAAATTATTCGACGACCCAGAAAGAAGCTCTTGCCGTCGTTTGGGGTATCAAAAAATTTAAGTACTATTTAGAATTTTACCAATTCACCGTTATTTCCGATCATCAATGTTTAAGATTCCTGAACGACTTGAAGAATCCGTCAGGACGACTCAGTCGATGGGCTGTTGATTTACAACAGTATGATTTTGTCATTCAATACCGTAAAGGAGCGATGAATAACTTAGCCGATTCTCTGTCCCGAGCACCGCTTCCTTTCAAACACGAAACCGATGAAGATACCTGTGCCTTGTTAGAAGAAACGTCTTGTTCTTGGTATAACAAGAAGGCTGCGGACGTTCAGTCAGATCCTGAAAAATTTCAAGAATACCGATTGGAGAATGGTAATTTGTACAGACACATACCTGATACACAACATACCGAGGGAGTGCGCGCATGGAAATTGTGTGTAGCTACGCCTGACAGAAACGACGTCCTGAAGGAAATCCATGACGCTCCTGAAGCTGGACATCTTGGGGTCGCCAAAAGTATAGCGAGAGCCGCTTCGTTATATTATTGGCCAGGGATGTTCAGAGATGTCCGCCGCTACGTCAATCGATGTCGATCCTGTAAACATTATAAATTTAATCAGGGAAAACCTCTAGGCCAGATGTTATTCTCACCCGTTGATTGTCCATGGGAACAAGTGAGTGTGGACCTCCTCGGACCTTTTCCGCGTTCCAAGAGAGGATATACTTCATTATTGGTAATACATGATCGATTCACGAAGTGGGTAGAGTGCCAGCCGCTACGCTCTGCCACATCACGAACCATCATCCAGGCACTGAAGGAAAAGGTAATCTATCGTTTTGGTTGTCCGAAGATCCTGTTGGCTGACAATGGTCCGCAATTTGCCAGTCACAGTTTCACCAGTTATTTTAATGGATTAGGTGTCAAGATAAGGTTTAATGCTCCGTATGCTCCGCAATCGAATCCTGTGGAAAGGACAAATAGGGTATTAGGACCTATGATTGCACAATACATCAATAAAGATCATAGAGAATGGGACCAATACCTACCTCAGTTCGTTTTCGCCATCAACACCGCTAAACATGAGTCTACAGGATTCACACCTGCCTTTCTTAACTTTGGTAGAGAACTCATGCCGCCGAGCTCTCTGCGGAGAACCGCTGATGGGCAATTAATGGATCCTGCTCGACCGAACACAGAAGAATTGGCTCAAGAACTGTCGAAATTGGACGACTTTTTCAAGATTGTCAGGATAAAGTTGGCTCAAGCGTTCCAGAGGCAAAGTAGGCCCTACAATCTGAGACATCGTCCTTACCGCCCTCAAATTGGACAATGGGTGTATCACCAGACCCATAATTTATCCGACGCCTCTAAGAAATTTACCGCTAAACTTGCTCCGAAATTTGAAGGTCCCTCTAAAGTTATCCAGATCCTGTCTCCGTCTATTCTTATGTTACAGGTACCAAACAGACGAAAACCCGTGAAAGTCCATGTGAAAGATGTAAAGATTCCGTCCGCAGACGAACTCCAAACCGATCTTCCACCTCCAAATCCGCTGGAAGTAGTGGGGGAAGGCCAGGAGGATATATAAATTCGTACGTACCATCCAGTATACACAGTCGACGCAATGGGCACTTCCAAGCAACCAGGCAAGATGACCGCTCCCCGTCCCTTGGTATCTCCGCCGCCATCCGCCATGGATGATCGATATCGAGCGTTGTGGGGTACACCGCCTGGGTTGAAGACGCCCGAACGACCAATAACGCCTCGCTATCTGGTGTCACCAGCGACCGTTGCCCTCATGGAGGAGAAATATCAGACATATTGTTGCAGGACACCTCCCAAGCCAGTAGTCTCCGTGCCGCCCTCCGACGAGACAACAGTCGATGTGGGACCCACGTTACACAGTCCCGACGCAGAAGCCTATCTGGGTTTCAGGCTTCTACAACTTTTCGGTGCTTCTCCAGTGCCCGACTTATTGTCACCGTTGCCAGCAACGCCTGAAGCGAAGAAAGCACCCTTTGTCAATGCCTCCCCTCCGACAATCTCAATTCCTTCGCCGCCTCCCGCACATGGTACCTCAAATCTACCAGTTATTCCTTTTCTGCCTCATTTTTCCTTGGACATGCCGTTCCTTTGCTCAGACCCTCCGCCGCTGCCGACGATTCCGCCGCCGACCGTTAAACCTCGTCTGGCAAATCCTGGGGCCTGGGTGAGGAAGGAAGGTTCGCTGGGGAAAGGAGTCCGTAAGAGGCGACATGGGAACAAGCGAGTCCATGTGCGGGTCGACGGAGTGAGCGTCGTGATGACTCGCAGGGAAGCTGAGATCCACCACGCGAATCTGAAAAGACAGAACAAGCAGTGATAGTGCGTGCGTCATAGACATCGTGAGTGATGATAAACTGACGAGTTTTAGTTTTTTAATTTTAAGATGATAGACTTTCAAGAATTAATTGTTTAAATTTTAATTTTCCGTTTCTGTACTTTTGATATTTAGTTGTTAGGGTTCGTTGTTTACTTTTAAGGAGGGGGCTGTAACGAAGTTCCTCGTTAATTGCACAAATTAACATTTTTAGTCCATTATTAATTTATTTAACAATATTAAATTAATAGAATGTAAGTTATTTTGCTCAAATATTGTATAAAATGTTTTGGACGGACCTGTATATGTATTCATGTGCAACGATCATTCAAGTTATTTGTTATTTTTCAATATAAGGATGTATACGTCATGCTCGTAGTCGCGCGCAAATTGTATATTTTAAAACGAGTTTTTCCTACAGAAATAGGGGGGTTTACGGATATATAAAGACACCAACAAGTGTGTCTCTTCCATTTTATTTTCCTATCCTTCTGCTGCCTTTACCTTTCTTTACTCAGCCTTGATGGCGTGGGAAAGATAGGTGTTTATCCTAGAAACGTATTACATTCAGGTCTCATGCGCCGTGGAGTAATCGTTTCAAAATCCGCTAAAATCCGTCCGAAAGTGTTTGTTTCATTCAGACCAGGGGTCGTGAAGGAATAGACATTTTTACCGCTACTACCTATAATTCCCGCCCGAGTCAGACTATAAATGTCATGACTATGTATATATCTCTGTATTTAATATATGTATTTCATTTTCAGAAACGTTAGATTTCAAATTTTGTTTGTAACGCGCGTATAAATTCAATACATTGTCCGCGCTTTGTAGCATAAACGAAGATATAATAATAATTCTCCGAATAGACGCGCGAAAGTCCGCACCGATTGAAATTGTTCTCCGCGACGAAATATATATAAGGTTCTTCTGCGAGCAGGGTAACGTACAAAAATTTAGTTGTAATATAATTTAAGCAAACCTGATCATCCGTATTTTATTTCAAACACCATTTTATTTATGTTTTTCTTTAACGGAATATTCTGGGATTGTAATTGTTAATTCAGGGACTAGGAACGTACAAACGTTCTTGCTTGCTTTTATACGCGACATATAGAGGTCATTGACGCGTATTTAATTTGTATTCTATTTATGTACATAGATTTTGTAAATATATAATTAATATTAAACCATAAAGTGTATCAATTGTGACCATAATTTAATTGCTGAATTGTTTATTCGTTTGATATGATTGTATAATGTTTTAACAGAAATAAAAGTTAATTATTATGTACTTTTCAAATGAATTTCTAACCGTGTGTTTTTTTTGCTTACCTTTACCGTTTGCTAGTGAGATAGAGAAAGTAGTATATTCAAAAGTAACGAATCATATTAAAACAATAAGAAGTACTCACGTTATTTTTCTCCGCTGAGTCAGCTGTGAGCAATAGGTCTTTTGTCCCAAGGCACCACTCTAAAACCACCATAACTTTGATTTATTTTAAACCGCCCGAACGAGTTGACATTAAGGTCAACGGCCGTACTTTTACCAGATCATAACATTGAAGCCTGAACATATAGGCAGCCAGGAGTGCGTATTTTTGGTGTCTGGACGACATTCAGAAGACCAATTCTGTAACCGGCGAGGTTGCCCTTGGTGTTATATAAGCAATTGGCACTGTGTATAATAAAAGTAAGCCAGCTAGGTTACAAATCTACGCTATCAAAAGCCTTTGTAAGGTCCATAAAGGCCCTCGTGGTTTCGTTATTGTTTACACCATTTAAAATCTCCGCCATTGCTTGGTATATTGCTCGAGTTGTATTTCCACCCTTGATATATCCGTTCTGATTATTGCAAAGTATACTACATTTTTCCAAAAAGTCATATAATCGTACGTATACAATTTTTTCAAACACTTTTGAGAAGTGCGTCAACAAAGATATAGGCCTATAATTACTGAGTTCTGATTTCTGTCCTTTTTTACTTTCTTATACGTAGTATAAGGAAGTATTGTGATGATGAAAATTTTCGACCTCGAGATTTTTGCAGATGTCCACGTTTTGAGGTCCCCTGATACCAAAAAAGTGGTTTTTAAAAAATGTCTGTGTGTGTCTGTGTGTGTGTGTGTGTGTGTGTGTGTGTGTGTGTGTGTGTGTGTGTGTGTGTGTGTGTGTGTGTGTGTGTGTGTGTGTGTGTGTGTGACCACGATAGCGGTCAAACCGCTGCAGATATCAATTCCAAATTTTGTATTTATGAATATAATCTCCCTCTTGAGAACTGATTAGATTTTGAGCAAAATCGGCAGACCGGAAGTAGTAGTTTACTTCAGTGAAAAAATCGAATTTTGCAAATATTTCGTCAATTACTAAGTTTAAACAAATTTATAAAGAATTCAAATGTACTCAAAATTAAATTTGAGAAAAATTGTTTTAATAAAGTTTTTCGAAATTCCTACCGGAAGTAGGTCTTTTACTCTTATCGAAAATCAGTTTTTTGCGAATATCTCGCAAGTCATGCTTTCTAGGCAAGTACATTAAGAGTATAAAAGTATTTAGAACATACTTTTAAATATCTTTTGTATAAAAAAAATTTCAAAATTCAGACCGGAAGTACCACTTTTACTCTTATCGAATAGCGATTTTTTGCAAATATGTCGTAAATTATGCATTCTATATATATTTATGAAGAGTACAAAAGTATTTAGAGTTGGATTTGGAATATTTTTTGTATAAATGAAATTTCAAAATTCGGACCGGAAGTAACACTTTCATACGTATAAGAAAGTCGTGTGGTGGCCACACCTCATTTTTGTATATTAATTTAACGACTGACTTTTTTAAATCATTGGGAAAAATTGCATTATGTAAACACATGTTTATTAATGGTTCTAGAATTACTGCGAATTCAGGAGCACAATGTTTAATTAATTTCATTGGTATTTCATCATTTCCCACTACATTAGTATCTCTCAATCCACAGATTATGTTACATATTTCCTCTGCGGTCGCAGGCAGTAGCATCAGTGTTTTTGTGTTGTGGCGCAAATTCGCCGTGTCCAACGGATCGTCCTGCACGTTCTGGCACATGGCAATCAATTTGGCGTTAATTAATGATACAGGATCTTCATCGGCACCGTCTGTCTGTCCGTTCCGATTCAATATCTCCAACGTTTGCGTCTTTTCTTTTTTCACTGAATGTGATTTTTTTAACTAAGTTCCAAGTTACTTTGGTTTTGTTGCTGGAATTGCATATGTATGTAACTTGTGATCTTTTTCTTTTTTTCAGTTTTTATTTCTTTATCTAAATTTTTGCAAAACCTTGCATACTCATCTTTTGCAATCCTGCCATTGAGAACGTCCTCATGCATTTGCCGTTTTAAAACAGTCTTTTTTCAATTTCTGGAGGTATATAGCTCCTTCGTATACAGTGTTCAAACGTAGAATTTGGGCCATTTTCAACTATGCCAGCGCTCCAGTCAACCTCACATAGCCACCGGCATCATGCTTCCATACGAAATCATCCTAAAGTCCGCTTTTCCACCAAAATTATCCTTTGCACACACATTCTGAACAGATATTTGGTGAGCCAAGTGGTCTGACAGAGCAGTTTCAACTATTTTAGTTTGATAGTTTCTACAATTAGTCATAATATTATCAATCTTTGTCGATGACATTTTGATAATTCTTGTTGGTTCATTAATAGTAATTTTTAAGTTGAAAGAGTTTAGGATGTCTTTCATTCCTTTCCTTGCGTCATCGTTTCATCGGGTTTATGACATGGAATATTAAAGTCTCCCGTAAGAACAATTTTATATATATTTTTTATTTTTGGTAACGAATTGCAAAATCTCTTGAAGTTTTATAGAAAATTTGGTTATTTCTCCTTTGGGTGGTCTGTAAATATTTATTATTATCATTTCTTGTTTTAGAAGCTCTATGCAGCTGCATTCAATAATTGTTTCAATACTTTTTTCTTTTAGAAAGGAAATTTCCTTATACTCGTGTAGCGTGTCATTGAGTACAAATACGCACGATCCACTATAGGCTCCATTTTTCCTAAGATAGCAGGAAGCAAGAACATAGTTATCCAGTCTTGTTGATAATAATTGCCATTGCTTTAGCCAGTGTTCTATCACCGCTAATACACGTATGTTTGTGTCGTGCAAATGCAGGAATATGTTCATCTAGTTTTTTATACAGTAGTCGACATATTTTAATTTCTGATACGAAAGTAGAAAGAGCGCGACAAAATAAACTAAGATAAACATAAGCGAGACTGCCTAGACAGTACACTCGACAAATGCTTCCTATGAAATGTAAGGCGTGAGGGTCCCGCGACACTGCGTTGCTCTTCCACCACTGTTAGCAAGCAGGCATCGTTGCATATTATAAGGTCATCTTCTGCATGGGATAGAAGTACAAACCGAAATTAAAATTTGACGACTACGGTATATACTTTGTATATATATAGTGTGTAAGATATTTAGGACATTTATCATTTTTCTCATTTATTTGCTCGGTAATCTTGCCGCATCGGAGAATTTCCTGCGAAAATTTCTGTAAGTTCGTATAATAGCGTTTTTGGGCCACATATCTTCATCGAACACTTTTTCTATCATTTCTTCGGGGACTGCCACTTTAAATGCCGATATCTCTGTATATCTGAGCGGTATTTTTTCGCATGTTGATGACTCTATGTTATTATGCTATTATGTTAGAGATTATGGCGCTACATCAGCTTATATGGTGTTAAAAGACTCATATCTCTGGACATGCTTCAATATTAAAGTAACTCTTTTTGCGCGCCCTGTAAGTTAAAGTTGGGAGTCCGTGTAAGCGACACGGCATATTTTAATTTTGCGTATCTTCGGAGAAAGTAGGCTCCCAGAGGCTGCAAAGAAGGTCACTCGAATGGGTGTTATTATACATAATGGTAGATTTTAGGTATAGTATATCTGGCAATTGAAGTATAGCAAGTACATATATCAAAAAAAATATAACCTTGATATATACCTACCTCCTTTTTCAAACACTCCATCAAAAAGTAATCTTTTGTAATGCATATAATGACTCTGTATCTGCCAGAAGAAATAAAAAATTAAAAGCTTTACCGTTTTACATACACCTTCATTTGGGAATCACCCTGTATATTATCTATTACCTAAACACTCCAAGACTTGCAAGTATAAAGGCAATTTTAAGTTTAACCTGAAACAATATCTTACTAGTGAATTTTCTTTTGAAAAACGCTCTATCATGTATCAATCAACAAGTCAATAAAATTATTATTGATGTTAAAAATACAGCGTTCCAATTTAAAAACAAAACTTTGTATAGTTCTAAATAATAGAATGACATACACATTTGGTCATGTGTAGAACATCCCTCCTATTTAGTTCAGTTACTGAAGTTGTAGTGTTTGTGCGTAATGTTCCGTTCTCAAACTAAGTCACCACAAAGACTAATATACGAATTAGTGATGGGCATAATAGTGTTTGAAAAAGGAGGTAGGTATATATACCTCCTTTTTCAAACACTCCATCAAAAAGTAATCTTCTGTAATGCATATAATGACTCTGTATCTGCTAGAAGAAATAAAAAATTAAAAGTTTTACCGTTTTACATACACCTTCATTTGGGAATCACCGTGTATATAATCTATTACCTGAACACTCCAAGACTTGCAAGTATAAAGGCAATTTTAAGTTTAACCTGAAACAATATCTTACTAGTGAATTTTCTTTTGAAAAACGCTATATCATGTATCAATCAACAAGTCAATAAAATTATTATTGATGTTAAAAATACAGCGTTCCAATTTAAAAACAAAACTTTGTAAAGTTCTAAATAATAGAATGACATACACATTTGGTCATGTGTAGAACATCCCTCCTATTTAGTTCAGTTACTGAAGTTGTAGTGTTTGTGCGTAATGTTCCGTTCTCAAACTAAGTCACCACAAAGACTAATATACGAATTAGTGATGGGCATAATAGTGTTTGAAAAAGGAGGTAGGTATATATACCTCCTTTTTCAAACACTCCATCAAAAAGTAATCTTCTGTAATGCATATAATGACTCTGTATCTGCTAGAAGAAATAAAAAATTAAAAGTTTTACCGTTTTACATACACCTTCATTTGGGAATCACCGTGTATATAATCTATTACCTGAACACTCCAAGACTTGCAAGTATAAAGGCAATTTTAAGTTTAACCTGAAACAATATCTTACTAGTGAATTTTCTTTTGAAAAACGCTATATCATGTATCAATCAACAAGTCAATAAAATTATTATTGATGTTAAAAATACAGCGTTCCAATTTAAAAACAAAACTTTGTATAGTTCTAAATAATAGAATGACATACACATTTGGTCATGTGTAGAACATCCCTCCTATTTAGTTCAGTTACTGAAGTTGTAGTGTTTGTGCGTAATGTTCCGTTCTCAAACTAAGTCACCACAAAGACTAATATACGAATTAGTGATGGGCATAATAGTTTGTGAACTAGTTCATGCAAACTAATTGACATGGAAGAACTAGTTCGTAGGAATAGTTCGTGAAGAGCTACTTGTAACTTCTAAAGATTAGCAGTATATATGCTTTGTTTTGTAACAGTATTCTCACCGCTTAAAATATTAATTGTAAATCCGTAAATTTATGAGAAAACTATAGGTAGACTCATTTAGGGCCGGTTTTACAGTTGGAGATTAAGCCGAGGCTTACTTAAGCTTAAGCTTTGGTTTAAGCCCGAACTTATACCCTTGTTTATAAATACTATAGTTATACAACCTAGAGAAAACTGTAAATATTTCTTATGTAGTAAAGTGTCGTCCTCTGATATCTTTCAAATGGATTAATACGAATGAAGGAAAGTGCTCAGCCAATGAAATATTCTCAACGCCACTCCCACAATTTAATCCGGAAGTTTATAAAAAATGTAAATATATTTTGATATTTTCTATTAAATTTTACATAAGAGTATATTTTGTTTGATTTGCTTTTCACATCGTTTGCCCTTGAATTACATATCAACATAACCTATATAGCTTAACTGTGATAAAGTAGATTTAAGTAAATGTTTCATTGAAGAATCGTAGGATTACTATTTTTTTCTCTTATTATACTCACAATTACCCTTTTATAACATAATAAAAAAAAACATACAAAAGGCTTTTTAAAAAACGTATTCATGTTTTTTAAAGAAATAAATCTAAACAAGAAAACGGTTAAAAAGTCAGCATTTTTATTAAATACTCACCTACATGAAATGTCAGTCTGTTTCGGGTTCAGAGTTTGGGGTTATTCTAATTTTTTTCTATGTGTTCAACAGGTATGTCTAAAACAGTCTTCTATATATTTGGTATGACTAGATATAGGTATTATGTAAAAGAAGAAAAAGTAATTAAAAGCTATCCGAACCACAACATTTATTAAGTTGCTTTGCATGGTTTCATCAACTTGACTGGTTTATGTGAGGCTTTCAAACCAGTAATGTAGTACGTTTTACAAAGAAAATGCATTATAAACACCACATTATTTTAAAGTTTTGGTATCTTCAGAATTTAGAAATTTAAATGGTTCACAGCCAATCATTTATCACTTAACCAGGATAAATGTGAGACAATTTATTTTACTAGTAAACATAGATCAAACATATATTCTACGAATTGAAAATTCCTTGATATTAGACTAGACACAAGATTAACATGGAAGCCGCAGATTAGTTAAATTAGTCAAACACTTATCTTCTGCTACTTATGCAATTAGACATATCAGATTTATAACTGATAGTCTACTGGAATAACGATATACTATGGATTATCAAATCACATATCAACAATGTTTAACCAATATGGGGTAAGTAGGCCTATGTAGAAAAGGTGTTCATCCTGCAGAAGAAGGCTGTTCGAGCAATTGTCTGTGTTTCACAAACTATTCGCTGCAAACCTCTCTTCAGAGAATTTAAGATAAGTCCATTAGCCTAGACACATATTCTGCAACAACTAAGGAGGGCTTTGAAAAAGCTGTAACACCTCATGAGATTACAGAAGTCTCCACCCCTCATCACCATTTGCTGCACATCCCGCATTACATAGGACAAAAGCCACTTCAGTACAACACGTCACTGGTAATTATTTAACAAAATCAAAGTTATGTGTAGACATCTTTCTACTTTCGTATCTAAAGAGAAAATAAAGGACATTCTCCTTCAAGAAGCATTCTACAATGTCAATGACAAAAATTAGCCCTGTGTTGATGTTATCATTACATTTTTGCTTGATGTGCTATTGTGTAAACTGTATGTATATCTTATTATTGATATAATAAATTTATTATTATAATAGAAACACTATCCTTCTTACTGTAGAAGTGTTATAATTAATCCTGCTTTTACACCCACAATACCTCAGCTCGTCAGGGAAGTCGCAGCAACTTTCATTATACATTTACATTCTTGGTAATTATCAATATAGTAAGTACTGCCTACACATGGTCTGTATATGGACGTTTCTTCAATTTGTATTTACCTGCGATTTTAAAAATTACTTTCAATAATAGTAATTCCTAATAATTGAAGTTACGTAGGGGTTATCAAACAAAACTAGTTTAAAATATGTAACACTTTCGGCTGTTACTTATACATAAGTAAAATAGAACACTCAATTAAATTTGAATAACTTCACTTTATTTTAATCACTATGTGACTGCAGTTTTGACATTACACGTCATCAAACTAGTTTACTTATATTTCTACTATTTAATTTTTCTTTCACCCACGTTTAATTGCAATTGTTTGAAATCTTCATGGATTTTATTGTGTTATATATGTAGAATTTTAGTCTTCATACTGGTTGAAGTGAGGTATATCACTTTATAAAAGTTAATTAGATACACACTTAAATGTACTTGGCTTTGACATTACTTATTTTATTATGGTTCTAGTTATTTTTATTTTATCTAGGCCTGAATCGTAACAACAATTGTCATGATACAAGTCTGAATGAATAATCATCAATTATTGTTGAGGATAGTACATACCCAACAATTTATACAAACAAACTAATTCATAAGCAAGCAAAGATTTTATTAAAGGTTAGTACTTTGAACCTTTTTCAGCTTGTATAACTGCAATATCCATTGTCAATTATAAGATAAAATATATAGGAAAAATGACATTTCTTCGTTACATCGTCTTGCAATATGTATTTTAGAATAACATTTAACATCCACAATCACATCATCACTTATTTTTGAAATTTGAAAAATTAGTGTCAGTAGACTTATCATATCCCTTAATTCAAAATATTTTAAGATATTTAAATCTAAAGCAAAACGCCTACAAAATTGTAACAAACACGATTGGTGTAATTGGATAATTGCGTCACTTCCTTTAAGCTCCCATTGGCTTCTCTTTACTACTACGAGAAGACTGCTTTTACTACAACAAATTTAGCGGGAAAACTTATGAATGGGCACATCCTACTGCCCAACCCCTCTGTTGGCTACCTACCCGAACTAACCTTCAGTTGTATAACTATAGTATTAATAAACAAGGCTTATACTAACACGAGTTTTACAGTATCTCTTATGTAAGTGGTTTAGTAAAGCCGAACATTATGAGAAAAGTTTAAAGTTGGTATTGCGGAAACCGATAATTGCAGGTTATGTGAATGATTATCGCGATAGTTTTGTTAATACTTGTCCACGAGTTCGGTTCCTTCTAGGTTATATTTAACAAAAATCTATGTGAAAACGAGTGACGATGACAGAAAACGTGTTTCAAACATAGCCGCTGAAGGAACATATCAGTTAATCGAAATAGTAAATTAGTATATTAGTATTAAACGAATAAAACACTTGGTTATATTGTTTCACTTAAGGACAGATTTATTGTACTCTGACACGTGTTTCGACCTCTCGGTCATTAACGAAGAGTTTACAGACTTAAACTAAACTAAGAAAGTTACCAATACCTATTTATATGTGTGGGCTAGTGTCTTAAGTACAGTGTCAATAATGGGGGTGTTTATGAAGTCCAGTTGTGTGTTTGTGACATGTTTATTTGCTGTTGTAGCTTTTTTAATTTCTAGAATTTCTAATAAATCTAATTTCCTTCCTTTATAACTATTATGTAATAATGTATAATTATTGGTATCAAATACATGTACAAGGTCTATGCAATGTTCAGCAAAGCCTGTATTTTTATTATTGTTTAAAATTGACTTTTTGTGTTCATTAATGCGATCTTGTACGGGTCTGCCTGTTTGGCCAATGTAGATTGCGTCACAATCACTGCAACCTACCTCATAAACACCTGATTTGTCACACAATTTTGCTTTTTCTTTGTTATTAACTAAGATTTTTCCTAAATTTACTTTGTTCACTTGGATAATATTTAAACCTAACTTTTTTAATTCGTTAGAAACTCTGCTACTAAGACCTGGAATATAGTTAAGAGAATGATACTGCTTGTTGTTTGTATGTTGAGTTTGTTCAATGTAAAAATTTTTTATAAGAATCTTTTTTTTGTTTCTTTTCAATCATTCTGTCAATGAGTTGTGTGCTATAACCATTATTTAATGCTATAGTTTTTAAAATATCTTTTTCTTTTCTGTAGTTGTCAGTATTTAAAGGAAAGTTGAGTAATCTATGGATTAAACTACACAACACTAATATTCAATTTACAATAGAAAAAGAGGTGGAAAAAACTCTAAACTTTTTAGACATAAAAATCACTAGAATTGAACAAAGATTAGAATTTGATATATTTAGGAAAACAACTACCACAGATACTATCATTCCCGCTAATTCAAACCAATCTTGGAATATAAAAATGGCAGCTTTCCACAGTTTAATCCATAGATTACTCAACTTTCCTTTAAATACTGACAACTACAGAAAAGAAAAAGATATTTTAAAAACTATAGCATTAAATAATGGTTATAGCACACAACTCATTGACAGAATGATTGAAAAGAAACAAAAAAAGATTCTTATAAAAAATTTTTACATTGAACAAACTCAACATACAAACAACAAGCAGTATCATTCTCTTAACTATATTCCAGGTCTTAGTAGCAGAGTTTCTAACGAATTAAAAAAGTTAGGTTTAAATATTATCCAAGTGAACAAAGTAAATTTAGGAAAAATCTTAGTTAATAACAAAGAAAAAGCAAAATTGTGTGACAAATCAGGTGTTTATGAGGTAGGTTGCAGTGATTGTGACGCAATCTACATTGGCCAAACAGGCAGACCCGTACAAGATCGCATTAATGAACACAAAAAGTCAATTTTAAACAATAATAAAAATACAGGCTTTGCTGAACATTGCATAGACCTTGTACATGTATTTGATACCAATAATTATACATTATTACATAATAGTTATAAAGGAAGGAAATTAGATTTATTAGAAATTCTAGAAATTAAAAAAGCTACAACAGCAAATAAACATGTCACAAACACACAACTGGACTTCATAAACACCCCCATTATTGACACTGTACTTAAGACACTAGCCCACACATATAAATAGGTATTGGTAACTTTCTTAGTTTAGTTTAAGTCTGTAAACTCTTCGTTAATGACCGAGAGGTCGAAACACGTGTCAGAGTACAATAAATCTGTCCTTAAGTGAAACAATATAACCAAGTGTTTTATTCGTTTAATATTCATAATGTTTCACCAAGAACCAACCGTAGATTCTATTAATTTTATTAGTATATTAGATTTGCTACTATGTAGACCATATTTCTGAGAAAGTTAAATAGTATTAAAGCAGTGGTAGATAGTAATCATAAAAGACCCATTAGATTAATGAATATTAATACAATCCCCGTAATTTTTTGTGAATGTATTCTACAAATAGGGCATTTATATAAATTTTCTTATAATAATATATATGTATATTAGGATTTATAATTTTAATCCAAGAAAATACAGATTTGCTAAAACCTATGTTAGTTATTATATATGGGATATTCTCGAAATATAATATTGTGTCAACATTGAGATAATAGGAATTATTTAGAAACATCTTCGTTTTCCAGTAAAAATTAATAACAAGTTTACAAATAAGTAGGTACTAAATCTGTACAAATCGAAATTGTAATAATAAAATCTACGGAAAATTCTCAGAAATAATACCCATTTATTTCGAAAGTTTACAGGGAGCATATAACTGATATTTTGTCGAAATTCAGGATAATTCAGAGCACAACAATCAGACATGTACCTACGAATTGTAGTGCAAAACATACGATCGAGCGTGGTTTAAGGCTTAAGCTACCCCATGCGTACCGCTTAAGCCTTTGCTTTCGCTAGGTTAGTTTAAGCGTTTGTCCACTGTAAAACGGGTTAAGAGTTTAAGCCTTGACTTAAACTAAAGCCAGGGCTTAAGCTAGTACTGTAAAACCGGCCCTAAGTATTTTACAATAATATTTCTGAACTAACAACCATACTATAAAGATAATAAAAAATTAAATTGTATTAGAAGAGAGTTTAACACGATGATAAGATGATACAACAAAGAATAGAGCGGTTCTCATCCATATATATTACTGGATACAGATAGGAGTTTTTGAATTGGTAAAAAAAAAGATTGTGCGAAATAATTTATATATAAATAAAAATTATTATTTATAAAAGGTATTTTCAATTTTAGCAATATTTTCCATATATGTCTATATGGAATGAATTTAAAACCTGGCGCACTAAATTTGTCTGACCGAAAAGTAGTTCGCCGAGAACTAGTTCGCTTGGAAATTGCGAACTGGTTCATTTAGTTCTATGAGAAGAATCGGTTTTTTGAATCGGTCGTTCGCGAACTACCCACCTCTAATACGGATTTCTGATTATTTCTGTTATCAGCTTGTGCACCTAGAAATATTGAGCAATCGATAAACTATTGAATATAAACTACAAAAAGTAGCTAGGTGTCTTTGAAAAGTTTAATAAATTGAGATTACTTCATCTCATTACAAACACATTAAAAAATAAATCATGTTTGGGACACTTACAATGATAATTTGGAAAAAACACTGTTTATGACGCAAATTATAATAAACATATTCCAGGAAAAATCATTACGCAAAATAACTCGAGTATTTTTAGTTTAAGGTGCAGTCTATACACAACACCGCAACTTACGAAGATATTTCAGTCATTTATAAATTGCTTCTAACTTGTAAATACCTAAATATTTGAAACAACAATACATACGTAATAATAAGGTCACATCTTCTTACGTTACGTGTAGTATAAGAAGGTATTGTTATGGTAGAAAGTTTTGGACATCCATATTTTTGCAGATGTCCAACTTTTGAAGACCCCTGATAACGACAAAATGTATTGGCAAACTTGGCTCTCTTTCTTTCCGACGACCGGTAAATTATCAAATAACCAACATCCACGATGATACAAAATACATAGCACCATCACGGTATGTACCTGTGATAGATAAAACAAGTGTTATTATATAATATATATTATATACATACATACACCGTGTTTCATGTAACTAGCACATTAGAAGTTTTTGTGCTTACAACGCGAATTTTTTCCAGAAGTTTTGCCTTCTCACATAATTGAGCGCAATCTTTCTAGTTAAAATATTTTTAAACTCGTGCAACTTCCGGTTGCACCGGAAGTAGGCACCATCTTTGTTATTTTAAATGTGACACCCTGTATTTTATTCGAGATTTGAATTGATTATTTAAATAGAAGAACAGACATACCGGGTTGGATTATGTCAAAGTCAACCGTTTCGGAGTTATTCAACTGTTTTCCATTTTTAGGGCACTTGAACGTAAATTTTAAAAATTCTTTATCTGAGACATGAAAAAAGATAAACAATTGAAATTTGTTCCTGAGATAGTCAAAGTATTGTCCTATTCGAATATCACCAGGTTTTGCAATAATATTACACAGGGTGTTCTCTAATTAATTTACAATTATACACATTTCAAATGCAAGAAACTCAATTTTTTCAAATGAAACACCCTGTATATTTTCTCCTTTTCTGAAGCAGAAAAAAATTGTCTTTCGATCCACTATTACATTCCCTATACCTATCTCTAGAGGTTTTTGAGTTATTGGGAAGATCAGCCTGAAGGCCCGATATTTTGCCATTTATCACACACAATTTCAAGAATGCCTTGGAAGTAACAATATGTTTAGTTGTCAAAATTTCGTTCGCTGTCAGTGTTATTAATTTGATGCTTGGATATTTTTTGTACTTTACTGAATGATTTGATTAGTGCATAATGGAAGGCTATAATAATAATTATCCAAATGAAAGTATCCTTAATTTATTTTACATACATGGAGAATGTAATCGCATAATAAGTAGAACTTGCCGTGTGTTCAATCAGAGATACCCTAATTTGCCTCCGATGAATCGATTCAAATTTGCAAAAATTGAAACACATTTTTTGCGATATTGGAATATGAACACAAAAAGAAATTGTACTAAGCCAGTAACAGGTGAAGAAAACAACGAAATTAATATTCTGGGATATTTCACAGCTCATCCCCATGTTTCGATACGTAAAGCAAAGGTGGATTTAGATATTAGTATGACGTCAATTCAACGCGTGCTAGCAAAGAACAAATGGCACCCATATGCAGAAAGGAAAGTCCACGAACTGAGAAATGGAGACGCTCAGAGAAGAATTGATTTTTGTGAGTGGCTAACTATTCGTAAACAGGAAGATCCGGACATGTTACGAAAGATTTTATGGTCGGATGAATCCAAATTTACCAGGCAAGGCGTTGTAAATAATAAAAATTGTCATTTTTGGGCAGATGAAAATCCCCACTTTTCACGAGTAAGCCATTTTCAATATCAATTTAGTTTTAATGTATTCGCCATAATAGGGTGGGGAAGGGTATTTTATCATATTTATGATGAAAGGCTAACGTCCGAAAGATATTTGCGAATCATTAGGGAAGTGGTGGCAAACATAGTCAATGACATGCCACACCAAAACTATTATTGGTTTCAACTGGATGGAGCTCCAGCTCACTCTACGCATGCTGTATATCAAGAGTTGACCCAGCTATTTGAGGATAGGTGGATTGGTCCAAATGGACCATGTCTTTGGCCTGCTAGATCTCCGGATTTAACTCCAGTTGACTTTTTTTATGGAGTTACATAAAAAAAGAGGTCTATGCAACACCAGTTAACTCCAGGCAAGAACTAGAGGATAGAGTGCGAAGAGCATTTGACCAAATTGAAGTTCAAATGATTGAACGTGCAACGACTGACCAGCTCCAAACAAGGTTAAATAAATGCATTGAAGTAGGCGGTGGACATATTGAGCATTTGCTGTGATTTGGTTTTAGATTTGCTTTTGTTTTCTTTGTTTGACTTATACCGTGAGATCAAAAATGTTTTCGCAATTAATAAATTTTTGGTTTTGAACTAGAAGACTTTTTTTCCATGCCCATAACATGCTTACAAATGACTATTAATCCACTCCTTCTATACTTAATCTATTATTTTTTCAGTTTTATTTGGCAAAATATCGGGCCTTCAGGCTGATCTCCCCAATAACTCAAAAACCTCTAGAGATAGGTATAGGGAATGTAATAGTGGATCGAAAGACAATTTTTTTCTGCTTCAGAAAAGGCGAAAATATCCGGTGTAACCGGAAGTTGCACGAGTTTAAAAATATTTTAACTTGAAAGATTGCGGTCAATTATGTGAGAAGGCAAAACTTCTGGAAAAAATTCGCGTTGTAAACACAAAAACTTCTAATGTGCTAGTTACATGAAACACGGTGTATACGTAATTAATTATATATTAAATTATTACATTAGTAAAGGTATCACTTTGCTAGGTGAATTTAATGTTCGTGTTGACATTTCAAAGCGTGCCATTAAGGGGGCGTTTGAATCATAGCAAACAACATAATTTTATAATTATGCAAATGTAAGTTATAAAATCATTAATTGTTTATTTCATTGTAAATTTTATCAAAAGAACCCCTTAACCCTATGACGCGTGTTTCGTAGAAGAGAAATATAACAGAAATTTTGAAAATGATGTATTAGTTTGCTTTATTTGCATATTTTAATTGATTTGTAAAGAACGGCCATATTTGTACACACTACCTTGCAGGATTCCCTAAGATAGGGCGCGAGATCGCAAAATACTGTAGTGGGATTGGTTATTTAAGGAAATTAACAGATAATCATAAATATCTAAATTATTTAAAATGATTTAATAGTGATCGTATAACTATTTGTTCTTTCAAACAAATTCTGCCAATTGAATTATTTGTATATTTGAGATGATGAGTTTTGATACAGCGCGCGACATCTTTAGGACTATAATTATTTTTATTTTTGACAGTAACGAAATTACTTATGTTTTCTATAATTCAAACGCCCCCTTAAGATTAAAAATCATTTCCTAAATTTCTAATTCTAAAAATACATAATTGTATTTCTATATGCCACAAAAAGTTTATAAATTAAGAATTTAAAAAAAACATACTTGATTCCGTCTGTGTTCATTGTTGCAAATGTTAGAGAATAATATATCTAATGAAACCCCAATTATGATTAATTAATTAACTTAAAAAAAACTTGCATTGCGCATAGCATAACTAAAATTAAGCGAAAATGTTATTTACAATATTTTTTGTTTACAAGTATGTAATTATCACTAAAATTTTGAAATGCATTAGTCGATAAGCTTGAAAATTCAGAAACTAGCAATAGCATAAAAATATCGCAATCCCAGTGTGTAATACCATTCTAACACATCAAATACACATTTATAACAATAATGAGAGAAAAAATTCAAAGGAAAAAATTACCATTACCAAGTGTAAACTACACTTATTCTTAAAGATAGCAAAAATGTCTGTATAAAACTTTTGTTTCAAATTTTAAAATATGGAAAAATATAATTTACATATATTAAAATAATTGAAGAAATTACAATTACAATTACTCTTATAGCGCAATAATTATAGTAAATACGTGATAATGTATAACTGCTATCTACGTGGCAGTAGTTCTGTAGTTGTCATTTGGTTTATCACTTCAATAATAAATTCTGAATGAATTTTATACTTGCTCTAATAAACCAGACATTTTATGAAAGTAATTTATTAAGTAAATATACCAAATATGGCTAAACGATTAACTTTGCAAGAGAGAGCCGATTTAGTTCTCTTTGGAGATAATTGTAAGAAATGTAAGAAGCATCGGATGTTTTCAATGAAAGACATCTAACAAAACGATTAAGAACCACAGAGTGTCAAGAATATTAAGTCCGTTAGTTAGTGGTAGTTTAAAAATGCTTTACAAAAAAAACACATATAGAAAAACATGTGATAAGTTCTGAAAATTCTTTACGTGTTATGCAAAGCATAATTGAAAATCTCAAAATGTTTACTAGAAAAATAGCAAATAATTCAGATATAAAAAAGACATCGGTAAATTTCGTCAATCAGATCGCCTTAACGAATTTGATGAATTGCCTCTAGATATTAGAAGAAACTGTTGGTTAATGCAAGGTGGAACACCTGCACAGAGTACACAAATAGTTTTTAAATGAAAAATTTGGAGAAGGGTGGACGAAATGCACGTTTCCATGGCCAGCGCGCTCGCAGATCTAAACGCCATGGATTACTTTGTCTGGTTAAAGAATAAAGTATATTCAGAAAGACCTTTTCAGTGTTTAAAAAATGAAGTACTCTTTCTAAAAAAGAATCCTATAATGTTCCAACATGCATGCAAGGATATCAATGTACGAACTTATGCATTCAACAAGATGGACATTACCTTGAATAGTTTCTTCTATTATTTGTCTTTCTGAATTTGTTGTTTTCGTCAAATTCATATTTGCTGTATATATATTATCAAAAACGCTTCTTAAAATATTATGCGTGTATGATTTCTGTTTAATTCCATACATACTAGCCTAAGAATTTAATAAATGTAAATTATACAGCTTGAGCGCGCGGGGTATGATCACCCGATGCTAGTCGATATTCTTCGGACGTATATTCGGCAAATGATCTCCGCTAGCTGTGTTCGCCAGATATAGATATATAGATTTATTTTTCCAGAGTTGTTATTTCGTTATATTTACTGGAGAGAATCTCTAATTTTAATTTCTATTTCAAGGGTCGTTTTTATGTTATTTTATGGTATTCCTGTTATACTTATTTATAGTTTTTTTTTTACCATGAAATTTCTATTTATTTATTTTTCTCTAGACATCTTAGTTTATTCTGCAGATGTTTCAGGCGGGTTGTTTTTATTTCATTCTAAAACCCAGTTGTACTGCTATAACTTTGTACACAACTACATTATTATTTAATTTCATTAGGATAATCATAATTACGTTATAAGTATTACAATCTTCGCGTTATTATCGACTTAGTTATCTAAGCAATCGTCATCACTTAAAGAGAAAATTTAATTTGTTCTTTTTGTCAATCTGCAAAAAAATAATCAGATCACTATGAGTTCGAATATGAGCAGGCAATGCTAGTATGTTGTGCCGTTACTCTAATATGTATTATCGGACCATGTTTAGATGGGAGTTTACGTATACCATCGGGTGATCATACCTCGCGCGCTCTTGCTGTATAACTTGAAAATCACACGGAATTTATTATTGAAGTAACAATCCAAATGACAAACACACAATTACTATCGTTATCATTATTACTCTAAAACAGTGAATTTTGAGTTCTTATTTTAATACAAATTCGTGTTTGTGCATGTTTTAATATATGAAACCATATTTTTTAATATATCAAAAATATCCATTTATTTCTGATATCTCTAAAAATAAGTGTAGGATACTCTTATGGTAAAAATAAGTATTTTTAATTTTCTCCGTAACCAAGGAGTATAAATCAACTTCGAATAAAAAGTATTAGATTTCTAGTGTTGCAGGAACTCTTTTCTTCTATGAAGTTTTCGTGAAACCAATAACAAAAACATTACCCATTTGCCTCATACTTACGTGGACTTGTATATATCTTACAAATATATTTGTAACATTATATTATTGTCCCAACTGTGGTCAGTATGAAAATGCCATTTATTATCCAAGCCAGGGTCACGTTAAGTTAATAAAGTGGTAAAAATAAAAGGTTTTCTTTTTACATCTTTACGTCTGACTAACCTTCGCACGGAATAACCCGTTGTTTGCGTCTTCAGCAGACATATGGTAATATATTTAATGACTTTTTCCTTACAAATAGAGACACCAACCGAAGCACAAGCCCACAATTGTTTGGTATCCAAAGAGAGAAACCAACATTCGAGCGGTCGCGATTAGATATGTATTTGGCGATTGTAATTACTGTGACTTTGATATGGTTCGCGGCCAGTTATTACAAGTGGTGGCGAGATGTTTACAATAATTTGGCGAAGCTACCGGGCCCGCGGAGGCTTCCTCTACTGGGAACTCTTTACGTGTACGCCGGAGTCAGTAGAGAAGGTATTTTTTAATGAATATGTAAACATATGTACGATAACAATATGTGTGTAATCTAGCAATAACTTTATTTATCATCATGTATAGATTAAAATCAATGAATAAAAATAACAAGAGGGAATACGAAAGAAAACATATAACATTCAAATTTAATACATTTACATTAATTTATAATAATCATCACTTGATAGGGTGAAACAATTGTAGTGAAGTGAATAAAACTATTTTGAACTCTATTTGAATTTATTTCAATTTTTTACTTGTTAATACAGGCTGTTAGGGTGTTATTCCTTTGGATATTTTAAGACGTTTGCGCTTGAATGATTAACAAAAAATAGCTTTTGTTTCGAAGATAATAATAATAATTACAAATTATATTTCTTGTTACAATTACAAAAAAGGTCAATAGAAATAAAATAAGCATAAATGCTTAACTTAAGTATAATTGAGGAGCTGACATTCAATATGCGTTTTGTCCAAATTACATAATTTCTGTAAAACGCAAAAAACTATAGTCTAAAAACGATACAACTTATAGTAAAATTCAACATGTCATTAAATATGAAAAAATGTGAGTTTTCATCCTATCTTTTTTTTCAAAAATTCCTCTTTCTAAATAATTGCAAAAAACTAAAAATTGGATAGTTTAATGCTTTTTGATTGTCCAATGTGGACAAAACTCACTTTGTTTGTAAAATAAAGGACTTAAAACTGTTTGTTAGGAAACATGCAATTTTTGTAAGGTAGGTAAACTTTATTCATTGTTAAAGAAAACATTCTGAAAAATGAAGCTAATACTTCACAACCTAACCCCACCATCATCTTCCTGGCATTGACACAGCTCTTCCTGATCATGATCAGAATCATCTCCATCCTCACCCTCTTCGTCATGATTTTGAACATTTTCAGGTAAAATTGGATTCAGCCATGCCAATTCTGGGTCATTCCTCCAATTTTCAGTAGCCAGTTCAACGAGCAACTTTGTTAGACTCTTTACTTTCTTTGTCTTGATTTCTCGATAAAGTGGTAGTTCTGGCAGCACAATATTCTCAATCTTCTTGTTCTTTTTCAACAATGTTTCATACTTTTTTGATTCATCATTATTTCTGTAGTACTGCTCAGTTTTCACGCTCACACCTCTATTTTTGGTTCTTGTGATAAAAATTCTTTTTGCTTCGCTGATCCCATCAACTTTCTTCAAAACTGTTAAAGCTTCTTTGAAATTGTAGACACAAGTCCACTCCATCCCTAATTTTCGTACTTCCCCAACTTGAGAATAAAGTTCCCAGTACTTTTCCGGCGATTTTATTGTACTTTGTGCTCTTATCAATTTCTCCGCTCTTCCAAATGCACGGTCGGCAGGAAGGTACGAATGCCCACGAACTGGAAAACACATCCTTATGCACTGTAATGTTGGTGGGGCACGTCTATGGAGCCAAATCATCAACATGTGTATTATATGGCTATTCTTATTTTGGCCACCACATCCATCTGAGTATAGTCTTAGTTCCCTCACGTGGTCCGGGATTTCCAATTTCAAAAGAAAATCATAAAGCGCAGATCCTACTTCGATCGATCCCCGACCAGCTTGCGTCTCTAGCCAGGAATAGAATATGGGTGTCTTGCTGGAAATGTCGGTTATGCAGAATGAATATAAAGAAACTTGCTGTGCATAAAAAGCATCTCCTATCGGAACTTTCGGTAGCACCTGCACTTGCTGCAAGTCAAAGCAAAAAGAAAGAGAGTCATCCGAATCTTCTTTCATCATGGTATAAAACTGTTTCGCCCTCAATTTGTGTACTCTCAAGTTGGTTATTATCTTTGTTTTTTCTTGCGGATTTTGACTTAATTCTACTTGTCTGCGATGACGTACACAAAATCCACAAACATCGGTGGCGGGAGAACCAAATCCAATGTTGAAGTGACCATTGAAGATGCGACTAAAAAATTTGTAGTTCACTTTATAGCTTAAGTCTACGGAATCGTTATAAGCTTTTGCGAGTTTGGTGATATTAAGCTCAGAAGGTAAGTAAATTCTGCGGGATTTGGCTCGTCCATAGTGGCTTTCTGTGCCCTTCAAGCTCTTGATGAATTCCATAACTTTAAGCTTTTTGGTGATATTTTTTCTTGAGCGGCGATCACCACCACGATTCTCCACTATTCCGTCACCACTTTTCATTTTCTTGGCAACTGTCTGAACTCGCCTTTGGCTGACGCCAAGAACAGAAAGAAACATTTTCTGGCAAACATCTTTCTTCCCAGATCTGGTCCACAATTTGTACTTCACACTCATGCTATGGTGCTTCGGATTTCGAGGCCTCCTACTCCTTTTGCTTTTTGGCGATTTCACGTGAAGACAGTGAGAAATCTTGGTGTCTTGTTTAACTTTATCTGGGTGCTCATAAAATTTTGCGCGGCTCAAGCGTAATTCCCGCAGTGTAATACTGTTACAAGATTCATGATGGCAAGGATATGTTACACTATCTAAATTGGGATCACTGTCAGAATACCTAAAAGTATGCACCAAAATCAAACCAAACCTAACCACAAAATATTATAAAATTACCTTATCTGCTTTTTTCGCTCTCTGGTTGTCACATTTTTGGCTCGCGTACGACTTCCTCGATCGGTATCGCCCACAATGTGCTCACTTTCCATATTTTTTATCAATTATCAAGCAAGCACGTTGGCACAACGACGACCGACACATCAGAACAATATAAACAAACATTCAAAGTGCAACAAGTCCGCAGTGCGAGGACAAAACGCAATTTGACAGTACCGTTGTTATGGACAAAATGCACTTCGAATGTCCAAGCAACATTCACCATGGATTTTGAACTGGACAAAATGTACTTGGAAGGTCCAGGATGCTGCGAAAAGATGCGCTGTATTTCAAAGACTAGAACGCCATCTCTAACTCAAAACTTGAAATTTTGGACAAAACGCACATTGAATGTCAGCTCCTCAATTAACAAATTTACCAACTGTATAAAGAGTATTATTAATTTAATTGTTATATTAATTTTCCGCAGAGGTAGCATTCGATTTTTTTATTTTAAAATATTACAGTACTTAAGGCTTGGTATTTTACACATCTCTGCGGCTTTGAAAATTTACATAGTTGAATTCTCATTACATTGTTCTTTCTTTTGTATCTTAAATATACCGCTCTCATGTGGAGTACCACCCCAGAAAAGAATACTGTTATCTATACTGCGTAAAAGCTAAAGTTTTATATCAACTTGCCTGTGTTGATGATGATTCCAGTTTAAAGAGTGATCTATGTGTATACCCAGAAGCTTTATAGTTTGAGGTTCACGTGGTCTTAAACTAAACCTGATATTCTGAATTATGTCATTGTTAAATTTTAAGTTATTTGTTCTAAACCAATCTTCTGTTTTTTGAATGTTCCTTCTGATGGAGTTCAGCCAATGTTCCAGATGAGAAAATCAGTGGGATGTCGTCTGCATATATTATTGTTCGAGATGTATAATATGTAATATATTGTACGTTTCATTTTGTCTTTGCTGGCAGTAAATAATAATTATAATCAGTTATAATATCACAAGAGCATAGAAAATAATCGATTATACATTTCTGAGTCACGAGACGTATTCTGCGCAACACCACGAGAGCGTAGCTCGAGTGGTGTTTTAAGGATATACGTTGAGTGAAGAGGTTATATAATGGATAATTTTCGTTTGCTCGAGTGGTATTCGTTACGATTATATAAAGAATTAACTAACAAATTTTTTTTATTGGTTGAAATTAAAAGTACAATTATTATAATAAATATATGTTATATTATCTTTAGAAGTTGAATTTGAGGTGCTGGTGCCGGTGATGGTAGAGTTGGCAGAATCTTGTTTATTTCTCATTTTTTCAAGTATCTTGCTATGGTGTTCATTAGTAAGCTTTAGATACGGCTTCAGAGATTCAGATGATGAGTGGCCTGTTATCTTAATAATTTCTTGTAAATTTGCTCCAGATTGTGTCAAGATGCTAGCAGCGGAAGAGCGATTGAAATGATTAGATATTTTTTGCTTCTTTGTATCAAGTCCTATACTTTCTGCCGCTGAACGTGTCCATTTACTTAATTGATTAAGGCCTACAGGGCAGTTTTTATACCATATTTTAGTTTTCTGCCAATCAGGATTAGGTGTTAAAAATAGACGATTGGTTTTAATGTTTGGTGTTCTTTTGCTTAACATTTTCTTCAACAGACTTACTGGACACTGATCTTCACATTTTTTATTCGGTGTCAACCATTTAGATTCAGCTGTATGTTTTTCGCCACCTTGTGCTGTCTTTGAAAATATGGTATTGTACTCAATACGTCCTGTGGGTTGACCATAATTGTCGCATTCTGCTTTGAAATAGTCAATTAAGCAAAAGACTGCTTCATTTCCACGCCACGACAGTTCCACAGAACAAATTTGATAGAATTCTTTTTGTAAACCGTCTGGCGTATTTTCGTCAAGAAATGACACAATTTTGCTAATTTCTTCCGTTTTAAGGACGACAGAACTTGTTTTTCTTTTTTCAGGAATTCCTTGTAACTTCTTCCTTTTAGCTGCCCGCGCCTTTCTTGCATCTTCAAAAATCACGCCTTTGAACGGATTTGTTTCTGGATTAAACTCTTCATAAAACTTTTTCTGGACAAGTTTAGCGGGAATATTCCAAATTGTTTTCACGGTACCTTCTTTGTATTCGGTGCCGTCTGCACGTTTCATGTTGAATGCCCAATCTTTCAAAATACTTGCTAATTGTTCGTCAGAAGTTTGAGCACAAAGTTTATAATTCCGCTGTTCACAAAATTCGGTGAACTGTTTCCAAACATATTTAAGTGTTTTAACGGTATTTTGCGGTGTCAAATTATCAATTTCTTTATCTATTTCGGTCCCCGAGCTTATACCAAAGCGTTCCATGTCGAAAAAATTAAAAAAAACATTATGAAAATTGCTGAATATATTTTTGACGTTTATCAACAAACTTCAAAACACTTGTTACCATGACAAAATTCATATTGTTGGAGGAAGCGAAACACCAAAACGGTTATATCACGTCGTCAAGAGAATATTCACTTATCAATACATGGTAACTATGTAAAATTTGTAATTGCTATTGGCTAAATTTCAAATGAGTTATATAATCCTGTTTACACATTTTAAGAATTTAGTGACACTATTTAGATTTGTTGAAGTAGATATAATATTCAATATTTTTAGTTTTTCTTGTTTAATCTTTGGATCTGTAGAATTATCAGAATAAATATTATTAAATAGATAGAAAGAAAGACATAAATCTCAACATCCGCAGAATTTTGACGTGGAAGGAAATTTAGGCATATTATATATATATTATTTTATTGATTGGGTATAGTGGATATGTTAAATATTAAATCTAATTTCGATATGCATATAAATAACTATGTAAATATAAATATTTAAATAAATTGAACCATAAAACGGCACTCTGCGATATCCTAGTGTACCCTCATTAATATAGTATTTGTCGACTTATCATAAAATTTATTAAGATGGCTGCAGATGCCTAACGACATAGGTTTTGCTTAAACGATGTAATATTTCGCGGTATGACATTTCTTCCCAGATCAATAATTTTATTTCTATTAAAAATTAAATATTAAATGTAGCAATTCTAGGAAGATAGTTTATGTCATCACTCCGATAAATTTTGAGGGTAAGAAATCACCTATTAATTTTACCTGTAAATATGCAGAGACATGTAGATATCAGTATCAATACCACTAGCAACGAAGTCAGTCCAGAAATCAAACTTTGGAGACAAATTTACAAGTCATCTTATCAGCGTAATATTAAATTAGGTGTAAGTTTAAGTGGAATTTAAATAAACTGATTCTTATTCTTACGACCGCATTTTATTTATAAACTGTCAACAAACAAAAATAAAAATAAATAAAGTGTGAGAACTAATCGTAATTATAGTTAGATGCTGCATATTTAATCTTTATCTAAATTAAATTTAGTTATATTTTCACTTATAATTACACGAGAGCTTTCTTTTTCCGGATAAATTTACCTTTTTAACGAAAATTTTTGTTGCTAGGTAACTGTACGGAACAAATTGCTTGATAAAACGACGAGTCCGAAGGACGAGTCGTTTTATCGAAGAGGTAATTTGTTGAGTTCAGTTACCATTTAGCAACTAAATTTGAGTTTAAAAATGGAAAATTTATTCGGAAATAAAAAGGAAGCTCGAATGTAATTCGGTAAGATAATTTACTAAATGTGTAAACAATTACTGAAAAATTTATTACATACATAGTAATCATACTATTTAAAAATACAGTTATTAAAAACACAGTTCTTATATATTGTAACGTTTTCGGGTTCACAATAAAGAACTCGTGCAATTATTTATTTAAAACAGTGTATATTTATACACTTAAAATTAATTACAATATAAAATGTAAAACTAATGTATCACACTTAAACTACTACGATTTAAATTAACACTTGTATTTATTTCTATTACTAATATTTAATGTCCGTATATTTATATCACTTCTATTTATATGACACGGTATTTATTTATGTCTTTATTGCACTACCACTTAAGAACTATTTATTTCTCTCTTATATTTATTTCTACGCGCGTCGACTACCTACGGACTTTCTTAATCCCGAATTCATCCGCAATTACTCATCCCGCAATGAATCCTCCATCGGTGACCCAGTCGTCTTATATACACATACGAAACATCTGGAGCATTCGCGTATCTCTCTCTCTCTCGATGCCTGTAGAACATTCGTCAGACATTCCGTCGCCGTAGCACACGTGATTCACTGCTTTATGATGCCTACCAGTCGCGTGGAGATGATTTACAACCTTTTTTTTTTATTGTCGCTCGAATGTCTGCTGGTTTCGTTATATTGCCCCCTTCTTAAAAACTGCGTTTCGTCCCGAAACACGCTATTCCATGTTCTCGTTGCTGGCGGATGACGAAATCCACACCGGGACCCACGGATGCACCCAGCCGTCTTGTGGAAATGGCAATCCACCGTCCCAGGCTGCACAACGGGCTGATTGGGCCGACAGCAGTACACGACCATTTCCATACCGAAACACTACTTCCAGCATGTTTCTTACTGTTCTACATTCCAAACGGTCTAATCCGCAGCCCAGTTTCGGAATTGCCAGCCCCCTTACATTTTGCTCGAGTGCTCGTCCTCGTGAATCGTTAAGGGATTCTCATAAGTTGGCTCCCTAGGTTTTCCGGTAATTTGTCACACATAAGCCACTTCACCGCTGTCACGTCCATTGTATGGGCCAATTGGTTGAAACGCACCACCCCTGGCTCACTATGGGGTGTTAGTCTCATGCGACAAACCACGTCATCTATTCGCTCTAGCATTTCGCATGGTCCCTTCCAGTATTGTTGGAGCTTTGGGGACAGGCCTCGGCGACGCTGAGGATTATATAACCAAACAAGGTCCTCTTCTCGGTAACCACCTCTCTCGGCTTGCACGTGGTAACGATTCTTTGTCCTGTCGCTGGCATCCTGAGTGTGATGGCGCACTCGCTTGTGGGCATCCTCCAACCTTCGTCTGGATCCGCTGACGTAGTCTTCTCCATTTGGGTTCTCCACAACACACTTGAGTAGATCATCCTCCACCTTCAGAGAGTCCCATTGAGCCCAGTTCGGATTCCAGTCCCTGTGAGCGAGGAGCCACTTCTTGACAAGCCGTCCGCGACCAGTACCTTTCGAAACCATCAATGAACCAAGGTCCTCATCAGCTTCTTGACCGATCCGCAAATTGTCAGGTTGCCACTGATCGTCAATCACGGTTGTTCCGAATGTGTTGGCCGATTTTTCTTCTAATCGGTTACTATGCCTGCAGTCTTCTGGACGTGGTCTTCTTGCAACAGCATCAGCGTTTTGGTGTTGCACAGAATCAAATCGCTGTATTGATTTTGAGGCTCTACGATACTGGGTCGACGATTGCCTCTTCTCATCGACCTGTTTCAGTTTTCGCTGCTCTGCTATGGTTTTCTTGGGCTCCTTCCCGCATTTACTATGCGCATGTCTCATTTCCATCTCCAATTCCAGCATCGGAGCTTTCTTCTCTTAGGTTGCACCTTAGTCACTAATCATCGGAGCACCTATTCCAGGTGTGCATACCCATACTTCATCTCAAGACGCTTGATTGATTTAAGGTAGTCTTGACACTCTTCCGGACGTAAGGTCTGCAGAATGTCACTGGCCTCTCCTATTAATGACACAATCAGGGCAGTAGCTTTCTCTAGGGACGTCCATCCATTTTCTCCTGCAGCGGCTTCGAATTGATTCCGGTACGTCATCCATGACGTCTTCCCATCGAAGGTGGGACGTTTTACCTTTGTCTTTGCTGTTCGGGAGATCTCCAGGCTTCCGCTTGAGGCGTCATGGGGACCGCAGTCGTTCATCGCTGGCAACTGAAGCTGAACCCCAAACTCGTCCCCCATTCCGAACACGCGCTCCTCAACTTTCTGTTCCACGGCTTCGATGGCCCCAGAAAATTCCTGTCTCCCATTCGATGAATTCTTTTGAATGTCTTCCTCGACTTGTTTTGAATTACTTGCAATTTCATTTCTTAAAGCTTTTGAATTATTTGCAATTTCATTATTTAAAGCTTTTAAATTATTTGTAATTTCTTTTAGAGTCTCCATATTAGTCTCGAATTGTTTTGCAACTACATCTCTTAGAGTCTTAAATTGTTTTGCAATTTCATCGTTTAAAGTTTTTGAATTATTTTCATTTTTTTTTTTATTAAGTTTAGATCAGGCTGTACTTGAAACAAATATTTCTCGGGATCCTCACCTTCATTTATTAAAAGGTCACGAAGCCGATCCTGGAGAATTGTTTTTTTTCCAGACGTATCTGCGTCCCTTTCTTCCAATTCTGCCCTTAACTCGGAGACCTTTAATTCTTCCAAACGTTTGGTAGCCATTTATTTACTTATTTGAACTTATATTGTTTATCCCACTTCTGACACCAATTGTAACGTTTTCGGGTTCGCAATAAACAACAACAATTATTTATTTAAAACAGTCTGTATATTTATACACTTAAAATTAATTACAATATAAAATGTCTACGATTTAAATTAACACTTGTATTTATTTCTATTACTAGTATTTAATGTCCGTATATTTATATCACTTCTATTTATATGACACGGTATTTATTTATGTCTTTATTGCACTACCACTTAAGAACTATTTATTTCTTTCTTATATTTATTTCTACGCGCGTCGACTACCTACGGACTTTCTTAATCCCTAATTCATCCGCAATTACTCATCCCGCAATGAATCCTTCATCGGTGACCCAGTCGCCTTATATACACATACGAAACATCTGGAGCATTCGCGTATCTCTCTCTCGATGCCTGTAGAACATTCGTCAGACATTCCGTCGCCGCAGCACATGTGATTCACTGCTTTATGATGCCTACCAGTCGCGTCGAGATGATTTACAACCTTTTTTTTTATTGTCGCTCGAATGTCTGCTGGTTTCGTTACTATATTTTGTGAAGATTACTTACGATGAGTTTGCAAATTTTGTCATAACAACACTTCACAATGAACACTACGATGATAAAGTAAGCAAATTTATTTCGGATCAACCAAAGATAGTACGCAAAGCTTACGGTTGCGTCGACTTTGACATTTCATTTTGACAGTGGGTTCGTTGAGTTTATGACATAACGAGAAAACACAAGTTGTTGTCAGGCCAACTAAAAGTAAACAACTTTTTTGCCGATATAAAAGTTAAAGTAAACTTTTAGCGCTGTTAAAGTGACAAAACAATTCTGACTTATGGGTTTTTTACACATGCATTAAATTATCACTTATAATTACACGAGAGCTTTCTTTTTTCCGCATAAATTTTCACTTTTTAACGAAAATTTTTGTTGCTAGGTAACTGTACGAAATAAATTGCCTGATAAAACGACGAGTCCGAAGGACGAGTCGTTTTATTCGAGGCAATTTGTTGAGTTCAGTTACCATTTAGCAACTAAATTTGAGTTTAAAAGTGGAAAATTTATTCGGAAATAAAAAGAAAGCTCGAATGTAATTCGGTAAGATAATTTACTAAATGTGTAAACAATTACTGAAAAATTTATTACATAGTAATCTACTATTTAAAAATACAGTTATTAAAAACACAGTTCTTATATATTGTAACGTTTTCGGGTTCACAATAAAGAACTCGTGCAATTATTTATTTAAAACAGTCTGTATATTTATACACTTAAAATTAATTACAATATAAAATGTAAAACTAATGTATCACACTTAAACTACTACGATTTAAATTAACACTTGTATTTATTTCTATTACTAATATTTAATGTCCGTATATTTATGTCACTTCTATTTATATGACACGGTATTTATTTATGTCTTTATTGCACTACCACTTAAGAACTATTTATTTTTCTCTTACATTTATTTCTACGTGCGTCGACTACCTACGGACTTTCTTAATCCCGAATTCATCCGCAATTACTCATCCCGCAATGAATCCTCCATCGGTGACCCAGTCGCCTTATATACACATACGAAACATCTGGAGCTTTCGCGTATCTCTCTCTCTCTCGATGCCTGTAGAACATTCGTCAGACATTCCGTCGCCGTAGCACACGTGATTCACTGCTTTATGATGCCTACCAGTCGCGTCGAGATGATTTACAACCTTTTTTTTTTATTGTCGCTCGAATGTCTGCTGGTTTCGTTACATTGCCCCCTTCTTAAAAACTGCGTTTCGTCCACTTCACAACGAACACTATGATGATAAAGTATGCAAAATTATGTCGAATCAACCAAAGATTGTACGCAAAGCTTAGGGTTTCGTCGACTTTGACATTTCATTTTGACAGTGCGTTCGTTGATTTTATGACATAACGAGAAAATACAAGTTATTGTCAGGCCAACCAAAGGTAAACAACTTTTTTGCCGATATAAAAGTTAAAGTAAACTTTTGTCGCTGTCAAAGTGACAAAACAATTCTGACTTATGGGTTTTTTACACATGCATTAAATTATCTACATTATTATACTTAGTATTATCCATAACTTCATACTTCATTCTGATGATCTAATTTATAATTAGCCAAAATTCAGAAAAACAAACAATATAGACATTCTTCTTCTAAACAAACTTCGAAATTATAAAAGTCCGGTTTCTTGGAATTCATTATTCTGCATTCCGTGTCTACAACTCGTTGCGAAAAAATTATCGCAGAAGATTTGTCCCAAGATAATTTATCGCAGTATCAGTTTATCTAACACCGCCTATATGATAAAGCCACACAACCATCCGCTGACGTCACTGGAGGAAGGCCAAGCGGACTGTGGTAATACGCTCCGCTATTCTATCTCACGCGGTGTTTGTTACACTTATTTTACTATACATAATAGAAAACAATATGTGGGATGACAAATCTTATTGTAACGTTAATATAACGATACAAGCAATATAACGTTGTTTATAAATATTCCTGAGGTCACCAGATTATCTATGACATTTTTATATCTATTTAATTTTTATTGCAAGTGGGCTTGGGCGGAGTATTCTTTAACTGTTTGACAAGACTCTAGTGTTGGTGGACTATGATTTATCGCTAACGGTTTGACGCTTTCGGTCATTTTTTCTTTTAATAACTTCCCTAGCTTTATGCTATACATAGTTACAAATAATAACGCCTGGCACGGGAGAGCTTTTTCAAAATGATTCCACAAGCCGTTGTTTTTTTTTAATACCGCAGCAACAATACCCCGAGATGTAAATCAGTACTGGGATGTCAGACTCGACTGCATTTAAATCCTGATCGGAAACGTCAATTTGTTCAAACAAGCGATCGCCTAAAACATCGGTTTCATCCAACGGTAAATTATTAGTAGTTTCAGTTGTATCATCCAGCTTTTTGATACTTATTCTATTGCTGGAACCCTATTTAATAGATAAATCAAAAATGCTGAGCAATCGCAACTTTTTCTCAGACTCAAAAATCTGCCTCAAAGATACATAATACTGGAATACGTATACCTCTCTGTAACGGCCATATCTGTCCTCTAACAACCTTTGCTAGGCAACAAAAAGGTCCTATTAAGTTCGGTAATACATTATTTAGTCATTTCTAGCAAAGGATACATAGTTATTTTAAAAGATTCGATTTTTTCATTGAAGTAAACTGCCACTTCGGGTATGCCGATTTTACTGAAAATCTTATGGAGAGAGAGAGAGAGAGAGAGAGAGAGAGAGAGATGGAGAGAGAGAGAGGGAGAGAGAGAGAGTGAGAGAGAGTGAGAGAGAGGGAGAGAGAGAGAGGAGGAGAAACTACTTTTAAAAACACTTTTTCGGTATCAGGGGACATCTGCAAAAATCTCGAGGTCGAAAAACAACTCAATGTAATTTCACCTAGACAACTACTCCGTTATTAAATGACATTAAGCTAAATATGTAGGAACTTATTCGAGTATTTACATCAAGGAAGTGTAAACCTAACCTAAAACACTTACCACAAAGTGTAGAGAAACTTTTAAGTTTTCTCTATAAATTGCTTTAATCCATTGTTCTGTAAAGCTGTCATCTTTCGGAAATTTGAAAACGTGCACTTTTTCCCCGGTGGCATAATTACCAGTACACCGAGGAACACAGCACTTGTTCACCATTTCTTATAAAAGTATATGCGGACTTTGTGTGTGTACTTTCCGTTACCAGTACTTCTTATTTGATTTGTCTATTAGTTATACGTTCATAACATGCAAAATTTAGTCTTATAGCGCGATTAAAACAAATCAAGCAGAGGTTTTGTCGGTTAGATTTGGTTAGACGCCCTGCACGTGTTCATTAGGTTACCGGCCATTCAAAACACAGACTAGGCCTTCGTGGCGTAACGTCATGTGACGTCACCGGCTTGTTGTCTGGCTTTATTATATAGGTGGTGTTGATTTATCGCGCCGACATTTAATCATAATCGACCTCCAATAGTAAAGGATGGACGTCTACATATTAAATTGATTTCATTCATTGTTATCATAAGTTACATTTATTTAACGAATATATTTAAGTAATACATTAACTGATTTACTACAAACAATATATTTACAATTGGAAATTATGAGCAGTTTCGCGAAGATAATCGGAAAAATTTCTTGCCATAAATCGGCTGCGATACATTATCACGCTAGTTATGAATTGACAACTATAACTATAATATTACAAAAGGCATACCCGACGTTGTTTTTTTTTTGCTGAATTCAGCTCTTATGCAAGTTTAACTATCGGCGAATTTGTAGATTTACACAGAAAACGTGATGAAGAATAAAGAAAGCCCATTTTGAACAGAGAAACATGTGAAACTAGAACTATGCACTGATTTGTATAAGCTTGTTGGAATATGTGAAATTATATTATTAAATATGAATCTTTTCATTTCGAATTATAGAAGACACATACATTAATGCTTTATAAACATAATATAATATATTCAGGTATATTATATATGTCAGGTTTTATTATTTTTCGACATATAATTTTGCTAAGCATTTTTAAGCTTAGGAATGCAAATATATGTAATTCTATATAATTTATTCTTACAGTATTAGCAATTTTGTATTTTTCTACATACATTATTCAGTATAATATTTTATAAGCAATAGTCTAGGAAATTCCTGTTATGTTCTTGTATTTAATTCTAGGTCGAGATATACATTATGACGTACAGGCATAACATGAATATTTAGCAAAAGTCATGGAATTAATCATTAACCAAATTTTAAGATTGAATTTAAAGTGTTCTTATAAATATCATTATTTTCATCTTTTTTATTTAGAAATGGTAACCCATTCATGGAACTAAAAACTTGCTCAAAAATTATTTATGGCCATATGTATTTAAAAAATATATACGGAAAAATAGTAGGACACTTGAATTTCTGTAGTGTTTGTAAGAGGATATTGTTAATCAATCTTCTTTTTCTAATGTTTATCTCTGGAACTCTAAGAAGATGAGTAAAAGCTTGTTCAAAATGAACTGAACATATTTGAATCGTATCTACTTTATCTAGACCTTCAGTTAAGTTCAAAACTCTGAACCAGGCATTCACTGCATTCTTGGGAAATCTATAAAAGTTTTTCTAGATTTTAGAAATCATATCGCAAATTATTATACACTACCTATGCATAGATCTTTTGGTATCTACTGACATTTCAGGATATCCACATGTAAGACAAGTATACCCCGTTGCCAGGAAATTTAGTCTATTTTCTTTGTATTAATTCAAAAGAAATGGAATCAAACTACAATCGGTACTGCAAAGACTAACTGAAACAAGCATAATTCATTTGTTTTTTTTTATAGTTTTGATATAAAATCTCTTTATTAGTATATGTAAAGTTTAATTATTTTTCCTTATTTAATACGGCACAATTACTTAATGTTTAAAGAATGTTGTAATTTTAAAGTTATTTACGCTTGATTTATAATTTACACATAATAATAATAATGGGCTTACTTACTAAACAAACTGAAAAGTAGATGAAACAAAGTACAAGTAAAAGCTTTTGCAGATAAAATTCAGGAAATAATTGCAATAAGCTTTCATGTTTAGATGATTAATACAAAATTATATTAATTCTTATAAAAACTAATGATTTAAAGTTATGCTCGATGCAACAATAAAAATAGTGTTTCATGGCCACATCCTATTGCCTCCATTTTAATCAAGATCTTAATATCTAAGTATTAACTGTCTGACAAGTCTAGGAATTATAAATTTAGAAAATATATGTTTTAAATAAAATGACAATATATATCTACTTTAGCAGTAGAACCTTAAAAGTGTTGATATTAATTAATTTCACAATATTATCGCTATATTTTACCATATACAAATTATTATAAGGCAAAAGGTATTTCTTTGTAAATTTTAATATAAAGAACATTTTATATGTGCTCAGCTACAATACAATTTAGTGACAGAAATTACTAGAAGTAATTAGCATATGGCAAAAGTATAAATTAAAAACAAGCACTTCAGATATCTTATGGATATCTTCATTGTTCAAAGTCATTTTCACAATCGTCGATGCATCAAGACATGAATAACAATAACAAGTCTCTTCTTGAATATCATATTTCAGCCTCTTATTACCTCATATCAGGCGACTTATGGGATCTGTGGTGGACATGTCCTATACGTTTTCTATTAGACATATATAAAAAAAAATTCGGAGGTCATGGCAAAAGGATTAGTATAAGCCTCTTCAAATATATTTAATACATACGTATAATTATTAATCATCAAAAATTTGCTGTGTTGTTGCTGTACGAGTGAGGCGCCATAAATTCTCATTCTGATAGGCTTATACAGGTTCAAACGTGTTCAAACTCCGTCACGTCATGCTTGCACATGCGCGAGCTGTACACTATAAATATGACGGGTCCAAACCTACTAGTTCATTCCATTCTATTAGCAGCAGCCTCAGCGAACACATAGAATATACAGCGATTATTTCGACAAGGCGCACGAAAATGTCTGAAGAAACGAAAATTGAGTACAGCACGGTCATTAAATTTTTAACAAAAGAAGGGCATACAACTTATCACATTAAACAACCTTTAGACGGCGTTTACGGTGATTCAAGATGCTGATCGGTCGGGTCGACCAATTGAAGTGATAACGCCTCAACAAATTTCAATTATTGAACATTTAGTGCTAGACGATCGCCGTTTGAAAGTGAAATAATTAGCAATACTAACAAACATTACCGAAATAAGCGTTCTCCGAATTCTCCATGATCACGGCGGTGAGTTGCAAGCAGCTGTTATTGAACATGTTGACGGAAACACTTCAGATTATTTTTAAAGTGTATCGAATTATTAATTAGTCGTCGAAATAAATGTATAGAAGTTAGGGGAGATTATATGCAAAAATAAAAATTCTTATATTGTTCCAAGTTTCTTTCTTGAATACCAGGCCGAAAATTTATGGCGACTTCCTCGTACATTGCTCCGTCCACAGCATTTGGAGCGTGGAGTGAAAAGCTCACTAATGCTGTACCCGGTCCTAAACCCGGGTAAAGGAAGAAGGTTCCTGGGTAAGGCTAGCAACCTGCCCAGGGTAAAAGAATTAGATCGCTCACAGTACCAATAACCAAACCTCGGATCACGGACAGGAGTTAAAGATGACGAACCATGCATGGAAGAGGAAACGAATATGGAAAAAGAAACAATACATCACAAGAGTGGCCTACTGGAACATAACCACCTGGACCGGAAAAGATAAAGAAACTATTCTAGAAATGACAAAACACAACATCGCCATATGCGTTCTATCTGTGACAAAGAAAAAAGGAAAGGGCACCAGGAAATATGCAAACTATGTAGGTACCGATGTACAGCGGTAACAAAAGAAGGATAGAGCACACTCTGATGTAGGGCTTCTGTTACACGAAAAATGTGAGAACATCATCGAAAAGATAGATTATATCAACGATAGAATACTTGTCGTGGTACTACATTACGACACCGAGAAGTTAGACATAATAAGTGTCTACGCACCCGACATAACAAGACCAAAAGAAGAAGCCGAAAAATTTGTCAAGGAACTCCAGAATGTTTCGCCAAGAATCCTTTAAGATGTAATCGAAGATAAACCAATAAAGCAAGTAATGCAAATTACATACTTAGAGGTGAACATTTCCAACCGTCAGAAACTAGTAAAAATACCTTACATACCAAGTTAATAAAGCTGCCGCAATCTCTGGATGTCTTCGCGATGATGTGTGGAAGAATAAACACATGAGAATGGAAATTAACACTCGCATTTATAAAACACGTGTGAGGGCAGTAATGACCTACGGCATCGAGGTCTGAGCAGAGACTAACAGAACAAAAACCAAGATGCCGGCATCCGAAATGAAGACCTTCAGGTCCATATCAGGCAAAACTCTTTGGGATCAAGTCAGAAATGAGAATATCAGACAAATATGTGGAATACAGGACGTGGTAAGATGGGGAAGACAAAGAAGAAGACAATGGTAAGAACATATAAAGAGAATGGATACAAAGAGAATACCCCGTATCGGGCTGGAAGCAAAACCGAGAGGACAACGCTCCCAGGAAGTCCACCCAAGAGATAGAAGAACAGCTGGGACTGGCTGTCGCAGGAAAAGAGGGGAAATTGGTTACAAAACAGATCTGCGGATCTTCTGGAACAATGAGAAGAAGCAAAAGCTTTCATGTAGATGACAGTAAGTCTGGGATATAAGAATACTAGACTATCTAATTCATGATTTAATAAGTCACATATATCCAAAAAAAGGCTGACACATGGAAACTGATATTTACCTGGATATTCTACTGAAGACTTAATTATATTCTTGAATGTTAAGTTGATTAATTTTGGTGTTGTTATTATGTCACAAATTATTGTACATGAGGTATGTTTTTCTTTGTATTCTAATATAATTGCAATGCATTACATTAAATGCTTACATGTTATTTACTATAACATAACACCAACTCGTAAAGCTTCTGACAATATGGTACTTTGTTTGTCTATGTTCCCATATGGTATTTCTGTGAAGCTTAATTATAGATATATTCCTTATATATGTATTCCCTAGGCTATATGCAGTACACCATACAGTTTACCTTAGGGTGCATTAATAATTTTATAAATGTTGAAACCGTTTCTGCCCAAGAAATAACGCCCTCAATGTGAGGCGCATGTTTAGTCAACATATTTAATTCTGTATTATAGCTATATTAAGTTCGCGAATCGCTCGATACATTGTTTTTCAAATTTCTCTTGTCTTTTCTGTTGTATTATCACTTCATTAAACGTGATTTTGTCTATTATTTATTTTTAATTATATTAAATTCATTTTATATTTAACCTAATGTGTTTCTGAAATATGACTCATATCAGGAATTGTCTTTAAACATCATTTCGTCTGTTTTGATAGACAATATTTTTTAGATTTACTGGATGTCATGCAGGCCTGTGCTAACAAGTACAGACCGCTATATTGTCTCTGGAACGGATGGAAACCGGAAATACACGTCGTCAAACCGGAACATGTTGAGGTAAAATAATATATAAAATATAGAATAAGATTTCTCCAATCGCCACTAGTTACATAAAAGTGTCTATAAATAGGTTGTGGAGCATTTAACGCAATATGTAGAATTTGTTCAATTAGAGATACATCAGTACGTCATCAAATGGTGTTCATTCTCTAGCAGGGAGTCTATAAGCAATTATATATATATATATATCAAGGCCGGTTTTTAAGTTTTACAAAAACTTGAAGTTGTTATCTCAAAAACATAAATTTTGACGTCATCAGTAGCTTGGGGTGATGAAAACCGTTGTCCACACATTTTTATGACATTCAAGCAGACAAACAAGTCATTAGGCGATAATTCAGATGAGTATGGGCAGTAGGACATTTATTTATTCGATGTATTTGTCCTCAAAATAATCAGTTGTTTAACGAGCTGTATGAAAGGTAGCATTGTCATGATGAAATGAGGCAACGATTTCAGTTGCTTTTCCTAATTTCGTCGACGACTTCAGATAAACAAATTGTTGTATACCATTCAGCTTGAATTCTTCCTCAAGTCTCTAAAAAAAATGTTGCGACATATGCAGTACAAACGAAGCAACAAGCTATCATTTTCTTGGCCGTGCTTCGTGAACCAATAACTTTTGTAGGAATCGATTCTTCTTCATCCAAACGGTGGATTGTTCCATAGTTTTCGGTTCATTTGAATATATCTAAGTTTCGTCACCTATCGCGGTGGTGTTATCGGTTGAATTTATTGTTCAATTCCTTACACCAATTACACGACCCTTTTTTTGAGCTTCGGTCAAATTATGCGGAATACATCGTAAACAGATCTTCTTCACAGCTCAATGTTTATGCAAAATCGAATGTACTGCAGTCCTCGATATGTCTAAGTATGCATCTATTTCATGTTATTGACATGCTAATCGTACTCAATAATGCTGCATACAGCATTTAGGTTTTTTGGAATAACAACCGATTTTGATCGACCCTCAGAAAATTTATCATTGACGTACTGTCGGCTACGTCAAAATTCTGAAAACCAATTTTAAACAGTTTTTTCTGATGGTGCTACATTACCAGACGTTGAACAAAGTGATTATTGTGCGAATCTATTAAAGACTTAGTGTTTAATAGATTCGTAAAGGCCATCCAACAAAAACCTTTACGAGAAATTGACATTTTTTTGACAAAATTACTTTTTTTTTAAAATGTTCACTGTAAATAAGCTACTTTGCCAGAAGAAATAGTCAATTACAAGACAAGAGTAATAACACATAACAAAACTAAACGAATATGTATTCCTCTTATTCGCTAAAACTTTGTTCCGATAATTGTAAATTAATATCTTTTTAAATAAGTTTGAGCTGTTGCTCGAAAAATAATTTGTATTATTATTTCGGAGATTTTCAGGAGTAAGTCAAATTTAATATTATAATATGATAGGTATTTTATTCATAATGGGGTGGGGTACTTGTCTTTATTCATCTTTAGATGAGTTGTTTACATTATAAGCATTAATTTCTCTGAATCTTACACAACAACTTTTGTTATATTGTTAATTTTATGACTAAGATTAATTTACGATTTAATTAAATGAATGTGTAGAAAATATATTAGTGCTATTGTAATAACAATGTATAAATACCAAACTCAGGATACCAAAATACTTAAAAGTAGCATCAAATTTCGGTCTAATATTTGTTTGCTGATTCTTACAACTTACAAATGAATACAATTAGTTAATCTGTAGAATAAAATTGAAAATGAAAAAAAAATAACTTATTTACTTCTAGGCTTGTTACTATCAGACAATAATTGCACTACTCTGTATGTAATTTGAAGCTTTAAAATAGTGCTTCTCTGTTGATATGTTGACATCATTTTACCGTGGTGTAGATTACCTTTCTTATATTCCCCTTGTCTTTGGAAAAGCACGTTAGTCTACGCTCATGTTATGACCAATATGTAAAAAAAAAGTTTTTTAGTCATATTATTTACAAATAAATTTAAAACAACCTTCTAAAAGTGCGCTACAAGCCAAAAATGCGTCATGTGTTAACAAGGTCATGGACAATACTCTTGAATTTCGGGTTATGTACCTACTTCATTCAAAGTTGTGTTGTGTTTTCTCTTACACTGTCAGAACATAAAAATTTGTAAAATTGTTTAACTGCTTTGCACCGAAAATACCCCAGCAAAAAAAAAATACAGAAAACAGGTTTTTCATTATTACCGTAAATCTTAAACAAGCTCCAGGCGATTATTTTTGCGATATTTCACAATAAAAAAAATGGTAAAGACGACGACCACTGGTTTTTCTTTCAGGTGAAGACACTCAACTTAAGACAAAATCTGTTTATTCCTGGTTATTATTATAAATATTAAATATGCCGACAGGCGATTGATTGTTGGAGTAGATAAATCACAAACAATATTTAGTATTTTTCCGACAAACATTGTAGGTACCTATGTATGAAGAAAAAAAAAACCAACCTAAAGAAACTCTTTCTTACCTGGCTCGGACGAGCTGGTTTTCAGTTGGAGTTTTAGCCCATGCTTACTTAAGCCTAAGATGTAGTTTAAGCTCCAAGTTTTTGAAGTGTAAACTTCTATGGGCGCGTTGATTGTGGGCACTGAACGAGATTGAGCCGTCACGCTCGGCTATGTAACGCGCGAGTCGCCATGGTTACCAAATGAACAGTAAATTCGACAAAAATCGGCAAAACTGTGCAAAGAACTCTCTGGATACGCGAAATTGAAAGCTGCCCTTTGGTATTGGTGTACGGGCGACATTGAATTTCCGGGCGACGGAGAGATTTTCTTCCTAAGTGGAGCGGTTGTAAAATATGGGCTTTTAAGGAAGAACGTGCACTCGATGTTTTAACAGCAAAATGGCTTACGTCATGACGATTCACATGACAATCAAAAAATCCCGAGAAACTGATATTTATGTGCCCCTACTACAAAATAATTTTATTTAAACGATTACAGAAACGGGCACAGTGGGCGGGGCCGGCTGAAATCAATTTCTCTCTCTTCTGATTAAAATTAGGCAATTGGGAGTTCTTACGGTCGCCCATCACTAATTCAAATGTCGAAATAGAAAAAAATGGCCGAAGGATTTTTTGAAAATTGACGTATGAAAGTGAAATTTTAGATACGAGGGTGTCTTAGGTCGCCGATCACCAATCCATAGTCAAAATGTCAAAAAAAAAAACGAAATGGCGGAAGATTTTTTTGAAAATTGACGTATGAATGTGAAATTTTAGATACGGGGGTGTCTTAGGTCGCAGATCACAAATCCAAAGTCAAAATGTCAAAAAAAAAAAAAAAATAGCGGACAAGTTTTTTTAAAATTGACGTATGGATGTGAAATTTTAGCTACGAGGGTTTTGGAGGTCGCCGATCACGATTCCGAAGTCAAAATATCAAAAAAAAAAATTGCGGAAGATTTTTTTGAAAATTGAAGTATGAATGTGAAATTTTAAATGCGGGGCTGTCTTAGGTCGCCGTCACGATTACAAAGTCAAAATGTCAAAAAGAAACAAAATGGCGGACGAGTTTTTTAAAAATTGACGTATGGTTGTGAAATTTTAGATATGGGGGTTTTGGGGGCCGCCGATCACAATTCCAAAGTCAAAATGTCAAAAAAACAAAATGGCGGAAGAATTTTTTGAAAATTGACGTATGAATGTGAAATTATAGATACGGGGGTGTCTTAGATCGCCGATCACGAATCCAAAGTACAAATGTCAAAAAAAAATGGAAGAATTTTTTGAAAATTGACATATGAATGTGAAATTTTAGATACGGGGGTCATTGAGGTCGCCGACCACGAATCCAAAGTCAAAATGAGAAAAAAAACTAAATGGCGGAAGAGTTTTTTGAAAATTGATGAATGTTTGTGAAATTTTGGATACGGGAGTGTTTGTGGTCGCTTATTACGTCTTCAATTTGACGATTCTTTTGGCGACCGTTACACGGGAGAGCCTTGTTAAAGTTTTCACTTCTGTCGTGTAGTTTTAAGCACACTCGTTTTCCTTGTTTTTAGTGAATTAGTATATTAAGTTTGCTAATTTTATACAAATAAAATACAAATATGCTTTAAACTATGCTATTATAATACAATATGCTAGACAAATAATACTGTGGAAAAATTTAGATAATAGGAATTACTTACTAATAGAAATATCTTCGTTTTCCATGAAAAGTTAATAACAAGTTTACACATAAGTAAGTAAAAAATGTACACAAATCTACATTGTGGAGATATAATCTATGGAAAATTCACAGAAATAATACCCATTTATTTTGAAAGTTTATAGGGTGTAACTGATATTTTGTCGAAATTCGGAATAACTGAGAGCAGAAGAATCGCGCATGTACCTACAAATTGTAGTGCAAACCCTATGAACGAGCGTAGTTAAGGCTTATTAAGCTTCTCCATGCATACCGCTTAAGCTTTCGAATATTGTAAATACCTTTAAAATGGCACATTTTTTATATAAAATTGCTTTAATTTGATCTGTATAATCAAAACATGTCATTAAATACAGAGTGTTGCATTTTAAAAAAAACGTAACTTTGATATGTATCTCCGGTCTCAAACATGTTATAGTTGTATAGCATAACGTTTTGTTAAGCATATAATTGCTCTGTTATCTGTGACAAACTACAACAAAATTTAATTTTGTAAAACTTACCGTTTTTCTTATATAGACCACGTAGTTTGTCGTGAATCAATCATTATTTATAATAATAACGAAAAATACGTTTTCTCCGTTATTTTGAACTAATTCTGATAAGTTGCTTATTTGCTGTAATTGATATGCCTGCTATTAATATCTCTTTTACAGATTATCCTGAACAATACCGTACATATCGTGAAAGGAAGCCACTATGAACAATTGCGACCCTACTTCGGAGATGGATTGATAACATCTACAGGTTTGCATGTATTATAAGTACAGCTCAGCACATATAACTTGAGCGGTGAAATTCATATGGGCAAAGGACAAGGGGGAGAGTGGTAGTAGCGGGGTGTACACGCATGCATTTGTTACAGCTGTATCCATCTCTATCTTGCATTCTCTCTCTTCTTGATCTGCGTCGATCACCTCTCAACTTATATGTGTGGAGCTGTAAATAAAAGCACGGATAAGGAAGATTACAGATTGCCGATGTATATGAAGACATAAGCTTAATTTTTCCCAAAAGATGGCAGTTGGAATGCAGAATTATTAAAGTCACTAGATATATAAAGTACCGCAAACCTCCGCCATTTTTGGGCAAAAATTATTATTATTATTATAAATTTGGCGCCAAAATTGAATTGCTGTGTTAAATAAAAAATCAATTTAGTACTGTATTCTTAAAAGAACGCAACTGTATGAACATGCGTTAATAATTAAACCGCAGATAGTAAGGCAATTAATTAAAACAAGCAAGCACTGTTTTCATTATTTATTATTGTTGGTTTACTAAAGCACGCATTGCAACGCTGCGACTACTTTTTAAAATTGACCTGGTAGCCCCTTTGTCCAAATCGGACAAAACAAAATATAATCTACTTCGTATAAATATAGAAATAATATTATCTAATATATTATGACAATTTGGTATGTCAGGAGTATCAAATTTCGTCTTAATAATTGTGGTTGACAACCAAATCAGGGTGTGCATTTGGAGTTAGTTTTTTCATGTCATCTGCTCTTGATTGTTCAAATTGGGAATCAGAAAAATGCACCTTACATAAGTAACTAAGTGTTATAACATGTGATCTGCTTTTACATATGTACTCACCTCACAAATCTTCGCATTTACCGGCACATTGTCTTGATTAATGTCACATAACCACACTTTTCTTCTGTCTGCATTCCTTTCACCACTGGGAAATGCAAATAAACGGAAACCTTTGGCGACACTGTTTTTGCAATTGATAATACAATAACCAGGCATAATTACACTTTATGTTGCCAACGGTGGGTTTAGATGCAACGATGTCGCACGCTTAACCACACTGAACACTACGTCTACGTTTTCGAACGATTTGACAAGTGATTTGACGTTTGGCGGCCATGTTTGGGCAAAAGTAGCGCTTTCTCTCTCGCACTCTTTGGCCTTATGGATTGCGGTACTTTATATATCTAGTGACTTTAAGAATTATAGTATTATAGTTTGCTTTAGCGCCACTTACCAGATAATCTCCAGAAAAAAATTGTTGGATGGCACTACTATCGCAACGTCTGTCGCGAATTACAATTAAATTATTCGGACAGCACCTTTGTTGTGACATATCAAACAACAACCTTTCTATAATGATTTTATGCTTTTGCACTGATAATTATTAAATTATGTAAATATTTCGTTTTACTTTTACCGTGTAGTAAGTCTCGAACCCAAGACCTTCCGATAGCTAGTCAGGTGCGCTTTCTTCCTTGCTACCGCGGGTGATAGTAGTTCAGTCTTTTAAATCGCCTGATATATAATATTTAAAAAAGTAAATACCTGCTTCCAAATACAATTTTACAGATTAAGTGTCTATTTTCAAAACGTTTACATTACAAGAACCACCTTAATTTTCCTAAATTGTATATAATAAGGTGTGACCACCACACGACTTTCTTATAAGTATATGAGTATTTCAAATTATACAATTTTAAGAATTTTTTTATACAAAAATTATTCAAAATCCTAATCTAAGTACTTCTATTCTCTTAATAAATCTCTATAGAATGCATACTTTGCGAGATATTCGAAAAAAGGTGCTACTCGCTAAGAGTAAAAGCGTTATTTCCGGTCCGAATTTTGAATTTTTTTATAGAAAAGGTATTGAAAATCATATTTTTTAATACTTTTGTACTCGTAAAGTACCTGCTTAGAAAGCATAACTTGCGAGATATTCATAAAAAACTGATTTTCGATAAGAGTGAAAGATCTACTTCCGGTAGGAATTTAGAAAAATTTTTGTAATAAAATTTTTCTCAAATTTAATTCTGAATACATATGAATTATTTATAAATTTGTTTAAACGTAGTAGTAGACTAAACATTGGCAAAATTCGATTTTTTCACTGAAGTAAACTACTGCATCCGGTCTGCCGATTTTACTGAAAATCTAATTAAATCTCAAGAGAGAGATTATACTCGTAAATACAAAATTTGGAATAGATACCTATTGCGGTTTGACCGCTATCGTGGTCACACACACACAGAGAGAGAGAAATAGACACACACACAGAGAGAGACATTTTTAAAAACCACTTTTTTGGACATATGCAAAAATCTCGAGGTCGAAAATTTTTATCATCACAATACTTCCTTATACTACGTATAAGAAAGTAAAAAGCAAGTATGTAAAGAATAATAGTAAACGCTCTTTCATAATATGTAAATTGAATTAGATAAAAATTATAAAAAGTATATTTTAATAATTATTTTATTTCTGATTCAATTCCGACTCTCATCATTGTGATTTCGCTTATTATTGGGAATAGAGGATATGTTTAAATTTGGCAAAGTTAGTGAACTTTGTGTTTGTCATAGACCCGGAAGGAAACGAACTGGTGACAAATGACCGAGATTTTTTTAATAATGAAAAATGCTAATTTTCTTCTATTAAATCTTAGCTTTTTAATTGACCTTGCATGGCAGAACCAAAAACACATTCTTGAATACACTTTTAGTCTTCTATTGATGGAATAATTGATTCTTTTCTAAATCGTTTCGGTTGTTTCTAGACACCTTAAATTTTCTTATTTCTTATGAGCTCCATACTGGATTCTAACACTGAAAAATAGCCTGATTTTAACCATATATAACATACTGATAAAAGGTTTCAATATTAATCGATCTATCTTAAGACACGAAACTTACGATTAAGGTGGTTATAGAATTCTAAATAATCATACTTGACGTGATAGGTTAAACGTTTTTATTCATCGAATCAAAAATTGCGAATATAACGTATTTACAAATACATCCAGCATGACATTATGCGAGAGAGTACTATTTTGTAAATCTTGACTGAAAGAAACTTGATCGAATATGAATCATTTATCAAACCGCCTAATGTTGATGTTAACAATAATATAAATGACTATAAAAGGGATATTTTACAAAAAGTAAATTGCAAAATTATAGTTCTTTCTAAATGTACATAAATCTTGTATTTTTAAATTAAAAATAATTCTTTAACATTTACATGGAAAGAGGCAAGTGTTTAGAAACTGGCGATATTTTATGACGTCTGAAATACTAAAACTGGTTTGTGGGAAGGCTAGAAAACGACATTTTTTTAAACGAAGCTATCGGTAGTGGAATTCTGAGTATTTTGCAGGTTTCCAGGGATTTGGAAACGTACTACTGATATTTAGACTAATTCGAGGACACATATGATCCATGGACTATTCTGAATGTCAATAGCACGTTTATGAAAACTGCTAAAATGTTGTGGAACTCTGGTGTCATTTCGACTTCAAGTGTAGCGTCGAGTAATCGGAATCCCACAGCTATTCAGAAGAATCCATATCAAACAATTCTAGCATATTCGACAACAACATTTTGAACTAAACGTTTTGGAAAATCGTGTATAGGTCGAGTCGTGTTAGATGAAATATTAAATGAAGAACAATATCTCAACCTTATTGGTACATACGTGTCTAATTTAAAACATAAGGATATCTACCATTCTACAAAAACGGACTCAACCAGATCTCTTGGTCTCGATTATAAAATACTATTTTAAAAGTCTCGCAAAATATTGAATAACTTTGAGATAGACAATTAATGCAATCCCAAGAAGGAGCTGTTAAAAATGTGCTGTGATTGTTGGTTTCTTGTTCTGTTTTTAATCAATATTACTGTTATTGTAATTTTCAGTTACTGTCGCAAGGTTTTAAAAAAGATTGATAAAGAACGCATAATACCAAAAGTTTCAAATAAAAAAAATGTGTTGTTTTCTTAACAAGCACCAAATCTGTCAACTTTGTCAAATTTAAACTTACTTTATATAAATAAATGAATCAATCTGTATGTGCAGACATATTTGCATACCGCTGTGACAATGAATAATCATTTCTGTTGCATAGATATTTTAAACCAAATAAAGACATGCAAATAACCTTGAGATACAAATAATATAAATAACTGTGAAAATTGTTCACTATTATTTTTACAAAGAAGCTTCTATTCCATTTCGCCTTTTTTGTAAAAAATGTAGATTGTTTACTTTAAAAACTACTCTTCTATATGTCTGACAGTTTAAGTTATAAACGAAGTAGGTATGTGGGCAGTCTATTTGCCGTAGAAAATGAACAGAAACTTTAATTTTGCTACGTTCAACTACAATCCATAACAGAGAGAGCCCCCGAATATTTTTCAAAACTTGTAGCGCCCCCAATTTTAGTGTGTTGTCCATCTAGTAACGCCCGAGTCGTCTCCAAATATGTTGTTAGTAATTATATCGGATATCTATAATCTTCTTTATGTGTGATAAAACGTACACTAAAATAAATTTGTATTTTCCTGATGCAGATAAAACGTGCACCAAAATAAATTTGTATTTTCTTCGTGTTTTGAAGGAAGCAAGTGGCATCAACGCCGAAAAATAATGACGCCGACTTTCAGTTTCAAGATCCTGAAAGAATTTATGGAGATTTTCATCGACAACACTAAGAAGCTAGTCAACATCCTGGACGCTAAAGGTGACGGGAAGACGATCGAGATTTTCGACTGGGTCGATCGGTGTGCTGTGGACATTATTGTTGGTGTGTTGTATTATTGTATTATTTCAAAAAACTAAGGGCATTATTACGGTAAAGTATGATTCTTTTGCAGAAAGTGCGATGGGTGCATCCGTAAATGCAATGTTCGAGAAAGAGCACAAATATATAAAAGCTATTAAAAGGTAAGCAAATGCATTTGTGTGTAAAAAACGAATTTTAGAATAAGATAATATGATATTACATTACCTAAATTCACCAGTCGGATTTACAAGAAAAGCAGTAGGTAGCTATTTTACAACATAACCTTGAACTGATAGCAAGAGCTCCAGTGTGTAACCTAAAACAACTCCGCACGAAAACAGCAACAGTACAAACATATCAATATAACACCTTTATGACTGGCTGACATCAATGTCCCCCCTGATTTTAAATGTCCTCACTTTTCCACAAAAAAGCATGGCAAGCCAATTATATTTGCTATAGAGGTTAAATAAAAATGACCTTTGGTAGAGCGCAGTTCTGTGCTGTGGCGGGGTTATTTTAGTTATTTTTGACTGAATAAATAAAATACGTAAACTTGGTTTCAAAAATTATTTAATAATATCACTACAATATCGTTTCGCCAAACCTTGGCTTCATCAGGTGATGAGTAACTCAAAGTTTGGCGAAACGATATTGTAGTGATATTATTAAATAATTTTTGAAACCAAGTTTATGTATTTTATTTATTCAGTTAAATATGGAGTTTCAACATGTATCAGGCTCATCATCAATTACCTTATTTTTGGCTTTTTATATTTTTGGAAAATTAATATTTTATTTATAATATTTTATTATATTTACAATATTTATCGAACTTGGCACACAGAAACAGAGACTGTTTGAAATAAAAGCATTTAAAAAAATTTTTAATTTACACTATCTTTTCAAATAAAGTAAAACATCAGTACAAAATCCCTTTGTTATAGTGTGATTTTTATCGATGGTGGTGTTCGCACTACCATTTTAAACCAATGGCTCCTTATTATTTTCTAAATATGGACGCTTTGTAGTTATTTCTTCTATAATCACTTCATATTTATATTTATATATTTATCTCTATTTATTTATGTATGACAATTTCTTTGTAATGGTGTTATTACAAAAGCTAAATATATTATTATTATTATTATTTGAAAACAGCCAAAATTTCCGAGACGTAACTCTTGAGAATATCTCCTGATTATTGCGGCACTGTACTATTTCGCATAGTATTTTCTGCATGATCCGCCATTGTCCCGTCCAATTAATGTTCGGGACTTCGGCTGGTATAGGTGTTTGTTGTTTTGACGATTTCGTCGGATTTTCGGCGGTGGTGTCCTCGTCGACTTTTCGAGTCGGTGTTTGTAGCTTCGTTTCTTCGGTCTTTTTGGGTTTCTTTTTGTTTTTCCTCTTCTTCGGGGGGAACGGTGTTGTATCTGTGTCCATCGGGGCGTTGTGTTCTTCGATATCTTGCGTAAAATGCGGGCTCATTGTACATTCGATTGTCGGGTTTATCTGCTCGATTATCGGAGTTTGAGCGGATACTTGACCAGTAGTACGGTCGGTGTTTCGTTCGTATCGGCTGTTACGCCGGAGTCTGTGTTCTTTCTTCTGTTGTGTGGGGCCCCGGGACATTGCTTGTAATTTGCGGTGTGGGGCCCTGCACAAAGAGTGCATTTTGGTGTTTCTACAGATAGTTTGCACTCCTGGGTGTGGTGCGCTTCCGCGCATTTCATATATCTTGGCCCAGCTTGGCAGTTTCTCTGTCCGTGGCCATATAATTGGCATCTGTGGTATTGTGTTCGGTATTCTCTCGAAATGATTTTGGATTCCACGGTCACTCTCGTTTCTCCTAGTTCGTAGCCCTTCGTCATTCGTTTGCACAGAATGACATTATTTATATCCTCGGTCGGTGAGTTCTTTCTTTAGGTCTTCGTCTGGGATTCCTTCGCACACGGGTCTTACAACCACTTTTAGCGGTTTGATTTCCCTTAGTTGATAGGTGTGATATTTTAGTTTTCTCGCTACAAATATTTGCAGCAGTTTGTCGTAGTCGGTCCTGATTGGTGGTAGAAGTCGTACACCGATCGTCTGCACTACCGCTGATTTTAGTTTTATGCCAATTCGGGAGATTGCATCTCAGAGTTCGGTCCATTTCGCCTTCTCCCGTAATATAATAGGCGGAGCACGGCCGCTCGCCGTTACGAGGGTAGGCTTGGAACCTGTGTCCAGTTTGGGGCAAGAGCCGCCAGGTGACCTTAGCTCGGACACGGGTTTGTCAATGATTTGGATCCCTTTCTTCTCGGTTTTCTTCCGCTTGACGGCTTGAAAACCGTCGTTGAGGTCTTCGGTGGGTATTTCTGAGTCACTTCCGCTTTCAGAGGTGATCGTCGTATAATCCGTCGTTTCGGAGTTAGTGTCCGCTGCATCTGGCAGGGCACTGTTGATTAGTTGTGCGTATTCTTGCGCCGATAGCGGCGGCGGTGTCTGTGTGACGCTTTGGCGTAATTCAGGGAAATGTTCCCAGAATATCGAGTTTTCCTGGATGTTCGGCAAATATCGCGGCAAGTTTTTAAACGCGACTTCCCAACTCTGCCTGTCGTCCTTGTTCAAGATGCATTTTAAAAATGCTTGAACTTTTCAGTCGTATTCTTCTGTGGTTGGTGCGGCCATGGCCGTTGTAACAGTCGCCTTGAAAAAGGCAGTTTAATTCGAAAGTCTTGCTTAATCTCGGAGGTCAGTATATGTCTTCTCTTTTCGATGTCTGGCTGTCGAATGGTGATGTTCAAGCGACATACTTTCCAACAGGTTTTTCATTTTGAAATTCGGATCATTACTTTTTAAATACTGCTCGAGTTTGTCCATTGTAAATAAAAGAGTCACAAAACAAGTATTAGTAGTTCATTCATTTATTCATACATACATAATAAAAGTAAGAATTACAGTTTACAATTATTATTATTCTTACATCTTCTTCACCAGTTGTTCCCGAGATGGTACATCCATCTCGGACTCTCATTCGTATTGGCTCCGGTTACCTTCCACGTTTGTTTATATGTATCTCTTTATTTAATATTTTCGGCCGTTATTGCAGACACTTTTTGGTAAAACATTTTTAACTTCATACAATAATAACTGATTAAAGAACTTGGCTCGTTCCACCATGAGTTTTATTTATAAAATATTACTCTATTACATATACGTTTCGGTTGTTACACCATTATTAAAGAGTTATACACATCTAACTTAAAGCCTGTTTCTATTGTGCTTACATGTCCGTCTGGTCTTGTGTGTGGTGGGGTGGTAGTAGGTTGTATATGACAGTGCGTACGAAGGGTGTGCTGATAAAATCTATTTGTGTGTGACTATTTTCTTAACAATTCAGTGTGAGCTATTTTCAAATGATTATTTTAATCGGAAGGTTTCAGTAAATCGAACTACCTACTTCCTTTTAGTTAAATTGAATTAGAAATTTATTTTCTAAACTTTAGGTAATCCTATATCCTATTCCAGAATAGTGATTCAAATACCTCGTCAAAACCCGAAACAATTTGATATGACATGCCAGCAGTTGAAAATGTAATTTATAAATTATTTTAAATTTAATTTTTTGTTAATACAGTGGGCAGCGGATTATCCATACCTAAATTTATGATTGGTCAACCGTGCGCAGATTATCGGTGGCTGGCAACAGCGGCTTTATAGCAACCATGCTACTGTTTCAACGACTGGTTATCGGGGAAATAGTCGCGTTACGAATTGAAAACAAATGTGGTGTAGTGTATAATTTAGTTGACAATATGACGCGTGGTGCGAATGAAAGGCGTAAGCGCAATAATTTAACTATATAACAAAAATTCAAAATTTTTGATCAATTTTAAAAGGCAAGCAAACGGTGCGTGATTTTGTGAAGATAAAAGCCGAATTACAGAGCTATTTCTGACAGAAAAACTTTAAAAAAATCTATTTATCAAGAGCTTGATGAAGCAATGTCCAATTGGTTCTTAGAGAAAAGAGCCCAAGGAGTTCCGATATCAGAATCTATGTGTGCTAATCAAGTTCAAAAATTTCATAAACAGTTGAAAATTAAAAGAAACTTTTCTGCGTCTTCTGGTTGGCTGCACAGGTATAAAAAGCGCCATGGAATAGGAGAATTAGCCACTCAATGGGAGAAGTTGAATGGTGATGATATAGCTGTGTTAGATTTTTGCTATGATTTGGAAAATATTATAAAAGAATACGACTTAAGGCGCGAGCAAGTGTACAGCGCAGACGAAACTGGGCTATATTGGAAAGCAATGCCTAAAAAAACTCTCGCAGCCGGGAGAGAAAGTAGTGCTCCGGGTAATTATTATTTTTCTTCATTTTTAATCAACTTTAGACTTTTGTTTACTTCAGGTCTCAAAATCAGCAATATCGTATAACAGTATTATGCTGTGCTAATGCATCAGGAATACATAAAGTCAAGTTAGCCGTTGTTGGAAAATCCAAAAATCCCAGGACATTTAAAAATATAAAAGGCAAATATTTACCCTTGACTATTATAATCAAACACTGGTCCGAGTAATTTTTAGAAAGTGTTTTTTTACCTCATCTGAAATAAAATAATTTTCCACCAAAAGGAATATTGGATAATGCAAAACAGACGATGGAAACATATTTGTATTATTTTTTCTTTCAAATGTTACATGTTTTACTCAGCCAATGCAAGAAGGGGTTGTAGAGGCCACGAGGAGACTTTATATGAAAGACCAATTGTTGGAAGAACACGACTTCATGAGATTTTGGAAATTTAAAAGGAGCAATTTATGCCGTCGCTCGTACCTGGAATAGTGTGAAGGAAAGTAATATTAGCAACGCATTTTATAAAATAATAACATTAGAAGATATTGAAATTGAGAGGAAATATGATTTGAAAGGTCAAGACCTACTATCAATTGAAAACATAACCTCCATAGTGTCAGAAATCATAGTGGAAGGAATAGGGAAAGAGGAAATACAGGAATATTTTGACGAGCAACCTGAACCTACCGCACCGTCTGCCGTACTTACAGATTAGTGGTCTGTTTTGCATAGTGGTTCCAAAGGTATAGACGGATTGGAAAATGTATATCTGGCGAGTAATAGAACTGCTCTTCAAAATGACGTTTAGAGAGGATATCAATTTCGTCTCTTATCAGCTGGTGGTGGTGGTGTGGTGGTGTACTCGTGGCTTGTGCCGTTTGTTCCGACAGACCCGTGTGACGCTTCGTTGTATCAACCTTGGTGCCGAACACTGATATTGCTACTTCCAAGTATAATTTCGTATCATTATGTTTAACATTTGAATAACGATTTCTAGTCTCGAAAATTTTGTCCTTAATTTAATTGATAAGAATGTGTATATGTGAGGAGATTTTAATTGCACTAAAGTTAATGCCGAAGAATGAGTGATTTCAGATATAGAACCATGCACAATTTTATAATTACAACTAACTTAGTACAACATAATACAATAATGAGTGGAGACAGTAGACTATTAGATTTAGATATTGCCAGTCTCGCCTTCACTAATGTTACAGAACAAAATCCCAGTTTCTTAGTTCTCAGGATACTTACCACATGGCTTTAAATCTCCAAATAAATCTTTATAGGTATCCGTATTAGTATTTCCGTCTAACAATCAATTCCGGGTATAATTTTCGAAAACCCACTATTTTTTACAAGTGGCAGAATGCTCTAATGTTAACACGTCCAGCCCAAAATTTTATGGTACCATATCCATGCTACTATTGAAATGCATGGCGAAAATATTCATCACCATCTGATCGTTTCGTGTTTGGTATGGCTCCTTATTAATCAAAATAATAAAACTAAATTAATTAATATGTTTTTATCATAAGACATAAACATCTTCAAGATCATCAACCTGCCAGAATAAATTTGTCAATCTACGTAAATGGGTAAAATTGGTAAGAAGTGTATCACGGCTTACTATACTTACTTGGCTAATTTGGAGAAGAACATGTCTAAGAACTCCAAAGCATTCTGGCAATTTATTGGATAAGAAACGGGAAAGTAAAGAATTCCCGACACACTAAGACATGACGAGGATGAGATTACTATTCCGGAAGACATTGTGGGCGCTTTTACTAAAATATTTTCAGATATGTATCAGGAATGTTCTAGCAGCTTCATTATGCATTCCTTGTCGACAAATGAAACTCTGAATGACATGAAATTTCTTAAGGCTGACATTACCTTAGATCTTGATAAATTATCTGTCTAGGGATTGCGTAACTATACTGTACGTTACGTTGATTACGAATTCTAACTTTTCTTTTCGGACATCTAATTATATATAAACAAATTAGATTTCAGTAGGTGTTGATCCTCATTCCAGTTAGGTATACTATAATGGATTCTATTCTTTCTCAGCTTCTTCAGGCTTTACGCAGGGTCCAAATCTTGACCCACTCTTTTTTAAGTGTTCATATTAACGATCGACTGTCTATTTTTTGCTGTTATGTCCTAGCTTATGCTGACTATTTAAATATTTTTTCAAGGATTTCGTCAATCTTCGATTGTGAAACCCTGCAGAGGGATATTCGTGTTATCTACAACTGGTACTAGAGGAACCATATAAAAATCAACTTTACAAATGTGCAGTAGTTAGTTGTTATTTTTATTATTACATCAAATAAGCGTACGCAAGAACCAGTAAAATATCTTAGAAATATGTACTATTTTCGGGCAATATTTGAATCACGCCCTCTTTTCTGGGACAAGCATAATAAATCTTAAACGTCCAAAATGCCTTTACTACCAGCTTGAAAGCAACAGCGATCTGGAGGATTTTGCACCCCTACGTACCAGACCTTCTGTTCCGTGTTATGCCTCGAGGCCGTGCATTTCAGAAATATCTAAAAGTGGCACAGGACTACACCGCGAATATCATTCGGTCCAGGAAGGAAGTTCTCCAAAAGAAAACGAACGGATCAATGACAGAAAAAGTGATCGATGATGAAGAGGTATATGGAAAAAAGAGATGTCTATCTTTCTTGGACATGCTCCTAGAAGTTTCAGCAAATGATGGATTACTAGACGACGATGATATCAGAGAAGAAGTGAATACATTTATGGTAGCGGTACGGAACTTGATGATACGCTTTCATTCATTGTGCTATTATCTATGTAATTACTTGCAGGGTTCTGAGACTATGTCCGTAACAGTGACCTGGTGCATTCTTCTACTAGGAAATTGTCCGGAAGTTCAAGTGAGATCAGTTTTAAAATCGCTAGTGTAGTCACTGACGAATTTAAACAGCACATTTAAAGTACAAATTAATCGACTATCTGAAAGAAGTGTTATAGTAGCACCATGTCACCCATCAACTGCGATTGGTTAAAAGCCCTGCGCACTTCTCGGCAGACAAAGTCACCTTCTACACCAATTGCTTTTGTCTGTGTGACACGGCGCTAATGTAATTTATGTTTACTGACGTACTACAAACTTTATCCTCACGCTTTTTATAATCAACATTTCATGAAAATCGCCAGTCCCCTATGCAAATTTTTAAATATTTATTGACTTTCTAGGAAAAAGCTTTTGCGGAAGTCAGGGACGTTATGCAGGACAGGATGACACCGGTATCTTTGACGGAGCTCAGCGACCTAAAATACCTGGAATGTGTAATTAAAGAAGCGCACAGAATATTTCCCCCCGTGCCATTTATCACGAGGAATCTACAAACAGATGTCATCTTAGGTATGTGCATTTTAATATGGCTTTAGTTAAGACCACGCAATTAGACAATATACTTTACTAAATACGAGGCCCGCACATTTAACACATCTATTTCTGACCATCACGGCATAAGCTTTCATTATAACTGTACACAAGTAAAGTAAAACGAGATTTCAGGAAAACAAGAAACTTATCGCACACAAATTACGATATTTTTGAAAACGCCATAAAAGAACAAACATGGTTGGGCTCACGCAAGGTTAACGATGCTGATGGGAAGTCAAACATAATCTTAATACAAATACTCTCTTGCTTGAATATCGCTTTTCCTTTGAAGACCAAATTAATAGGAGCTAATAAAACTAGTCAACCATTTTCGTTCAGCAATGAACTTGGACAGATTAAAGAAACTCTTTCATTAATATAAGAAACCTATAACCGCCTTGGTGGTGACGATCTTAAACAAATATTTAATTCTTACAAAAACTTTTACATCACGAAATTGAGAGAAGAGAAACGAAATAAGTACTTACGCTCTATATATCAATCTGACAACATTCAGAAAGATATTTGGAACATCATCAAAAGGGAAACAGGTACATCAAACAACTTACAACGTCGGACACCACCTGCTAGTAAATTAAATAATACATTCTGTAATACGGCTAATGAGTTTTCTGCATTGCATAAAGACAACAATGAATTAATAAATTTTATAGGAAATATTCAGTATAATGATCATTCATGTTTTCTAGTACCAGTGACACCTTTGGAAGTACAGACTATCATTCAAAACATAAAAACGAAAGATGCTTTGGACATATACGGCATGAATACGACAATGCTAAAAAAATGTTCGAATTACCTACTAGAACCACTTGCTGATTTGGTGAATGCATGTTTCGAGCAAGGAATTGTGCCTGATAACATGAAAATTGCAAAAGTGACTCCTATTTACAAATCCGGTGACCCCAATAATCCAAAGAACTACAGACCTATTTCCGTGTTACCTGCACTGTCAAAACTCCTCGAAGGCGCCCTCCTGCTACGCCTCACATCATTCCTGAGAAAACATTCCATTCTAACCAGACAACATGCTGTAGACATATTCATTCTACAAAAAAAAGCAATTCGCTCGATAGAGCAGGTCGATGGAATGACATCGTTCAGGCCTCTCTTTTCTGGAAACAAGATAATGTCTCTCCCATCAGCGTATATCTATAGACAGCTCCTTCGTGCTAGATTGGAGCTGCCCACGTTACACAGTAAAGGAGATGTGACGCAACTGCGCCTAAGATCCCAATCACAGGTTCTACTTCCGAATCACAGGTTGCAGACAACGAGTGCCAAACATAGACATCTAGAACTCTTTAATAAATTACCGAACACTTGGATTGAAAAACCAGTTCCGCAATTCAAGACATCCATTAAGAAATACTTATTAGAAAACAGCTTCTACTCGGTTACTGAGTTTTTACAAGCTATCAATAAGTTTTATTTACACTGAATTATACCTACCATCACTACACACAGACATTCTTATGTAACACACGCCCACACACGTTCACACACACACACACGCTCACGCACACACCACTTGTTTCGACGTTACCGCTGTATTTTATATACTTTTGTATTTTATATTAGTTGGTACAATAAAGCTATTCTATTCTATTCTATAAAAATAAGAATCAATGTAAAATTATAAAAATTCGGATAGTCAGTTACAAATATTATTAAGTAAAATATTACTAATAAGAAATGTATAAATTTGAATTTCCCACAATAAAAAAGATCAGTACAACAATAAAAATTAATTAAAATTTGGACCTGAAATTCATAGCGACGGGACCGGCAAGTGACAAACCAAATATGGGATTATAAAGGAGAGCACTAAAGTAGAGCACCCTTAGACATAAGAGCATTCGGATCTACGCTGGATCGATCTCTGCCCATTAGTACAAAGAACATCAAACACAAACATTAATATTACATAGTGTATATGCTAGTTAGTTAACGTATATAACACCCACCTTGTATGCCAGTTGAGCGAATTAAAGGTATTTTATAATTTCAAAATAAAGACCCCCAGAAAACCAACACTAAATTTATGCTACTCTTCATAAATTTCCTGTTTCCTGAGACATGCTACGGACCTTTACCTACAAACCCAGAAAAGCCGCAGGCCCAGACCACATAACCAATAAAATGATTAAAAACCTCCCCTTCAAAGCCTTCATGTTCCTCCTCACTATTATTAATTCGATCCTCAAACTCCAAATTTATCACAAAATATGGAAAGACAGCTACAACAGTCATGTTCCATAAACCAAACAAAAATCACGCCCTACCAGCCTAAGCAAAGTCACTGACAAAATTACCCTTCAACTACTAGATAAACTCACAACAGAAAACAACATCATACCTTTAGAGCAACACGGCTTCCGCAAAAATCATTCCACGACGACGCAGTTAGCCAGAGTCTCCGAAAGAATATTAGAAGGGTTCAATAAAAACACAACTACTACAGCAGCTTTCTTAGATATTGCCAGAGCGTTCGACAGCGTGTGGCATCAAGGCTTGATTTACAAACTTAACTCCTTCGGATACCCACAGAATCATCCACAATTACCTCTAGGTACAGAGGGAATTTCAATATTAAAATCAACAATACATTATCTTCCACAAAAATACTCACCGCAGGCGTCCCCCAGGGATCACCGTTATCCCCCCAATCTACATTACAGCCATATTAACCCAATAATTACACCCCAACAGAGCCGTAAAACTTCTTCAAGAAACCCTAGACAATATCATAAATTGGTGCCACACCTGGCGAATAGTCATAAACGCCGACAAAACGCAAGCGTTAATTTTCAAAAAAAAAAACTAAACCTATCACCGGTCGCTCTATATAAATCACACTCCAATATCATTTCCATTTGTCAAATATCTAGGCGTCACACTCGACGACAAACTATCATTCTCACTACACCTCAAAAACACGGCAAAGAAAACGAAAATCGTAAGAACACGCCTATGGCCATTATTAGGAAGTTTTAACACACTCTCAGCCGCCATAAAACTCAGAATATACAAGCAAATACTAAGACCAATAATCACCTACGCTGCACCAATTTGAATCAACGCCTACCCCACGAATATAAAAGCTCTCCAAGTAACAGAATGTGACTTTAAGAATGGTACTTAAAGCCCCATGGTACATGAGGAACAACCAAATCCACGCAGAAACCAACACATTATCCATAGACAGATACATTAAGGAACTTGCAACAAAATTTAAAACCAGATGACAACCCACCCCAACCCAGACATAGAACAAACTCTCAACTACGATCCTCATGTACCATGAAGATACAAGCGCCCCCGGCAATCTACTAATCAAGACATATAAACTGAAATAGTTCCCAACACTCAAAGTCAAGATTATTCACATTCAGAATAGAAGTAAAAGGCCATAGGCCTGACTGGAGACCATCAATGAAGAAGAAGAAGAAGAAGAAGACCTTTACCTAGTTATTCCCTGCTAGTACTGCTCCTATAATATGTGTTTTTGACAACAACAGTGCAAGTTTATATTATTAGTAAAAATTATTATCATTACAGTTATTGCATTCATTTGCTTTTCATGAATACCAAAGGGCAACCTAGATATTATTACAGACTTGTTTGAAGTGAATAAATTATCTATTAAATATAATTTAATTCTTAATTCGTAGGGGACTAGTATGTTGATTTCCGAGTCGAAATGCCGTGAGGAATTTTTAAAATCAAATAGAATATTTTGAGACTACGACTGAATGAACCTTTGATGATATCTTTGTTTAGCTATTGTGATTTTATTTATGGGCCATGTTTAGGTGCGCCGGATAAGTTCAGAATTTAAAAACCACAAAACTCTTTTGTAGACTCATTTACAGCCTTAGAAAGTATGATCGCATTTCAACGTGTATTAAATCTATTACATGGTTGAATATGGAAAAGTGCCTTAAATTGCATTTGGCTGACTTTGTCCATACGTTGCTTTAATCGACGTCCTTGCACATTCTTTACAGAGGATTTTTGATTCGGTGGCATTTCAGTCATGTTCTCAATCTTTTTGAAAGGTCTTTTAGATATTTTGCCGTTATAGTTTGTTACAGCATTCCAGGAAATATTAAGAGTTTCAGCTGCCGCGTGGGATTTAGCAGTGCTCTTAAGTCTTCATTTTTGTCGTTCCAATAACACTTCATACGTATTGTTGCCCAAGTTTTGTTAATGTAGTGTTTGTACTTTACCTTACTGAATTTCACGACTATGTTTATATTTTGTGCGTTGATGGACTATGGTTAGTATGAATTGCTATTGCTAGACTTCTCCAGGCTTCATCAACTTGATTTTATGTTCTTAAATAAAGAAACTTTATTATTATTACTATTTTCTAACAGTAATTGCTCTTTGCTGTTGGTTTTGGGTTGCAAGATTTCTAACGATTTATGTGCTTCTTTCTTAGCAATGCTGGCATTAAGATTTTTCTGTAATATGTATGGTTGTCTTGATACACTTCAAATTACTACCTTCTAAATGTTTACTAGTATTGCGTAACATAGAACACACAACGAAGGTCCATCACATAGTTCTCTTATAGCTTTACGCTTAGTAATTGCAGAAATGTGCTGGCTTTGAAGAATACAATTGCTTAATTTTTTATGATTATGACAGAAATTTCCAGCAATCTTCCACATCCCACACAAACAGCTTTCCAGGTTTTTGATGTACCTCTCCGTCGGATTTCACCAGATAACACACGCTGAAAACTGAACTTGTATTTTTCGGAGAATAGAAAATCTAACTTTCACCCTGTTGACTATCGGATACACGATGTTCTGCTAAGGAGAATAGTTTGCATTTTGAATTCAATCTCTGATAAGAAACGCAAGAGTTTTGATGAGGTAGCTACATTAAAAAATCGAGGCGTTGACGAAACACAAAATTAGGAAATATTGGGTTCTGATAAGGGTTGTATAAGACGCCACCCAGTTGCAATTAAGGGAGATCATTGCAAAACTAATCGGAGATACTAGGCAGATCATTTTAAATATATCGAGACATAATCCTGTTCCAGGTATAGAAAAAGAGTTGTTAATTTAACAAAAATATTGAGACCATATTGTAAAAACAAAACAAAAACGGGTGAAGTTATAATAAATACCCCTTAGCAAACAATACGGCATTACACAGTTATTATTACATACATGGCAGTGAATGAAATGGACTGAATATGACTGATAACAATACACCACTTCATTAAATAAACAGTTACACAAGCATTATAAGTTATTTGAAGAATAATGGAGACCTACCTGTCATGAAATACATTTTATCTACGATCATGTAAAAAGTGATAGCTTTTTGCATGATTTTTAGGGTAAAAAGTTAGCATTTATTGAACCCGTGCAATAAAAGTTTTTATTGCACGGGTTTTATTGCACAATTTTAACTAATAGAATAATAAGAAAAATATCAGTAAGATATTTTATTCATTTCTGTAAATATGTACATTTACTTTACAATTAGTACAATTTTTAATAAGAATTTGAGGAATCTCGTGACTTCTTGATGTAGAAGGAAGTATATCGGTAGTAGCATTGCTTGAGTTTGCTTCTTCAGCTGCACCTCTACCCAAAATTTGATTTGATATCGCGACCTCGTGTTGAACGGATTCTTCCACGTAAGATGCTGCCACCGTCTCAGCTGGACCTCTGCCCAAAATTTTATTTGATATCGCGACCTTATGTTGAACGGATTCTTCCACGTAAGATTCTGCCACCGTTGATGACTTCCAACCACCATGTCTTTTTAATTCTAGAACATCTGCTCATGCATCTGCAAGTATGGTGGTAGATGACCGTCTAAAACTATGGCCAGTATACTCGTGCGGATTAAGCAACTTCAGATAACTAGCTATTTGGCTTGGTATTTTTCCAAAAGTATTAATACCTATAGGCTGAACAGAACACTTTCCATTATTGTAACTGACAAACAGTCGATTATGTGCTGTTGCTGGTGATCTTAGGCTGACGTATTTTCTGTATATTTCAACCATATTTTTCATATCTCTCGTTTCAGTGCCAATAATAAAACATCGAGGCTTATTGGTTTTAGATGTTGGAATTTTGACTATCAACATATTACCAACATCTTCCACATCATCTATGCTCATTTTATGAAACTCATCTCTTCTACAAGCACCCGCAATACCAAAAAGTGCTACAACCTAAAATTAAAAAGTGTCTAATTTTAGTCACTGACCACTCAAAGAAAATGTTGCATTAAAATACCTTCATCACTAAAAATCTATTATCAGGTGCGTCATTTATAAATTTGAATATATCATTTTTACTGAATACTTTGGATTTCTTGGGACGATATCCTACAGATTGGCGCTTCATATAAGCGGTTAACTTCGAAAACTGCTTAAGATCGATGTCTTTTTCGGCTAATAGGAGGGATTTCACCATGGAATATTCCGACCATAGACTTGATGGCTTTATATCCTTAGCCCTTTTTGAAAAATAAGCAAGGAACACATTTTCCGTAAGATTCTCCACTTTCATTGAAATACACCAGGCGTTGAATCGTTTATATACCAATTCATACTGTTTTCTTGATTTTTCTGGTATTAGACTCGCTGTAGCCGTTTGTGCGATCTCTACAATTGTATCACTATGATCATTATCAATCATTTTATACTTTATATTTAACAGATTAAATTAATAATTTCAGAAGCAACAATGACATACTAATGAAGTTTGTTGATACCGTTGTTTCCTTAGTAATAGCAGGTAATAGAGTGACAGAATAACATCCAACATGACAGTCTACATGATAGCATAGGAGTACTTGAATAATACGATACCCGTCAAAGTGACATTTATTAAAAGATCGATATACTACAAGTATTCATAAAAATTGACTATTTCTGACCAAAATGATCGTAGATAAAACGTTGTAAAATACACGTGTAAAAAGTCTCTTTAGTGCACTCACGACTTTAAAAACACTCGCTACGCTCGTGTTTTTAACTACGTCGCTCGTGCACTAAAGAATGACTTTTTACACTTGTATCTTAAATAACTATTTTCTACTCCCATACTTTAATTGTATTATTAGATATGCCGAACCTGTACTTCAACGATGTCCATTACGATACAGATTTTCATTATGTTACAAGTTTATATCCAATAGGAATACAGATTTTTCATTACGATGCAAGTTTATATCCAATAAATATGCGACATTCGAATATTAAAACAATATTCAATATGGCGACTGCATATCTGACAGATATACAAATTAAATAAATGTGACAGTTCTCTGCAATTTACAAGTAAGTACTTAAAACTTGTGCTTTTTTGAAAATATAAACGGTAAAAATGAGGGATAATGACAGTGAAATGCAAAATTTGAGTCCACCAGAAATTATGGAACAAGCCTTAGTAACCACCAACAATTTATTACCAGCTAAACTCGCAAAGGTGCATGTAATATTTTAACCTCAATTTATGAAATAGAATGTTCAAAAAATAATGTTTTATTATGGGGTCGTAGAAAAAATAGTGTATGCAACTCGCATTTAATGGCTATTAAGGCACTCGTATCCATTACAATACGAGGCGAAGCCGAGTATTGTAATTTTCTTACTCGTGTCTTAATAGCTATCATTAAATGCTCATTGCATAATATACTATTATAGTAATCTCGTGACAGTTATCAATACACGACTTGGGTTGATTAGAAAGTGATTATACAACTATAAATTAATTATACTAATCTTTTGTTTGTCGACTCTATAACGACGGGTCTGTGATATCATCAAATCGCGGCACTTTAGGTCGATGTTCCCTCTAACAGCAGATGGAACAAAATCACCTGCTTCCGTCAGAGTAGAGTATGAGAACATAAATCACGACTGATACACCATGGTTGGTTGATACGGAACGGATAAAGATTGCTAACATATGAATACACAATAATAACTACCGCTGCCCTAGTTTAACTTGTCTACTTTTGTTGTGTTTTTAGTTCAACTACTGATCACTGAATCTTCTAATTCCCATGTTTCCCCGTCCCTTACAACTATACGGCGATTGCAAAGTGTGATTTCAATTAAACCAAAATATCAAATCAAGGCTTCATAACAATGTGGTTTAAGTTAGCTTATTATTTTCTCTGCTTACAGATGGACATAAGATACCGGCGGGGACCGACGCATTCTTCGACATATACAACATCCACAAGAACGCGGAATACTATCCCAATCCGGAAGAATTCGATCCATCCCGATTCAAGCAAGAAAATTCCACAGGAAGACATCCGTACGCTTTCTTGCCGTTCAGTGCCGGCCCCAGGAATTGTATTGGTACGAATACAATGAATAGGCGTTCAAAAGAGGAACTAAAGGTAATTCAATTCCAGGTCAGAAATTCGCCATGTATGAAGCGAAAACCGTCTTGGCGTCGATAGTTAATAGATACAAGATCACAGCCTTGGACACACCAGAGAAGATAAGGCGCGTTCCTGAATTTATACTTACGCCAATGGACGGACTATTTGTACAGTTAGAAAGGAGGAAGTGAAGAAACAAAACTCTTTAGTCCAGTTTATCGAAATACCACACGGTTTAACGCAGAAGTAAGAAAAAAAGCAAACAAACATTGACCTATGCGAAGAATATTGTAAACATAAGCTGTAATTTCAAAAAAGTTTGTATTATTTTGTATGAGTTTATATAAATACAAGTATTTAGCATTTTGATTAATGTGCATTATTACCACATATAATATTACTAATTTTTCGTCACAACTAGGACACAATTGCTGATATAGTCTGTTCGATGAATGCTTTAAATCATAAGGGGGAACTGCCGACTACAGAAATCAAGAGGTTAGAAATTCAAGTTTTTCTCCGTTATTTTTGAAGCGATTTTATTTAAACAAAAACCAACAAATATTTAAAGGTTTTTCTGAGGTACCTAAAGAATTAATTTTATAAAACTAATTGAAATATTTAAAGATGGAGTCTAGAAAGTGACACAAGTTTACCATATGTTTTCTATATTATTTTTCCACAAAGGGAAAAAACGTCCTTTAGGTACCTTCAATAAATCTTACTGTAAACGTACAGCCTTAATTCAACTTAATTTACAAAATAGTTATTGAGAAAAACTTGAATTACAAACGTAAGATTTGCTCTATTTCTGAATACACATAGCCTACCTTTCAGGCGTTGCAGTAGCTATGTATCCTTATACAGATGTACCTAGTCGTCATCCGCATTTGCTTTATGTACTTATTTATTAATTTTCTTACAACCAAACTATGAACAGAAATATAGTGGGAATATTGTTTTGACTCCATATATTATGACAGACCCACAGTAGGTGTCAATAAAAGTAATGCTCATATGTAATTGATATACAGTGTGATTTTGTTCCTGATCTGGTAATCAATGACTTTGTCGACTCTAATATAAAATACATGGTCTTTCAAATAATTTTCTTCTATTCACCTGTAATATTTTAAAAAGAAACGCTCTACGTAAAGCGGTGTTACATATATTCAAAAAACACTCGATGGATAAAGGATAAAGCAGACTGTAAAGAGTGTCATTTATTAATTTAAATCTAATCAATAATTTTTAATCTAATTAACGTCAATTGACAATTAACACTTTGTTGACAGAATTAGCTAGTTAAAAAAAAGAGTATATGGATTAAAGAAAATTTAAAAATTCCCTTCGTATAATGACTATAGTACGAGGGGAACACTGAACATTTCGGAAAACTCATACATAAAATAAAATGATGACAGATTGAAGTACTTTATTGTTTTTCGAAATAATCACTCTTAATTTCTACACATTTTTCCATTCGTATAAAACAATTAGAAAGGCATTTATCCCATTCAGAAGTTAGTATACTTGAAATGTGTGTTTCATACGTCTCAATTGCCTCTTCAGGTGATGAAAATCTTCGTCCAAGCATATGGTTTTTAATTTTGGTGAACGTAAGGAAGTCATTGGGGGATAGCTTGGGGCTGCAGAGACAATAGCAGAGAAATTTAACGTTGTTGTTGGTCAAATAGCCGAGTGTTAGTTTTGCGGTATGCGAACTCACATTGTTGTGATGAAGTAGGTTCGGATTGCATTTTCGCATCTCTGCAATAATTTTCGACAAACAAATGATAATATTCCATTCTGCATTTACAGTTCTACTATTTTCCAAAGGAACCGTGACACATGACCAGTCTTAGATACATAACAAGCAATCATTTGTTTAGAAACACTGCGCGCTCGAACAACTTCCGGTTTTGCTTTACCTTGAAATACCCATACAGCAGATTGTTTTTTTCTTTCATGTTCATATAAGTAGGTCTATGTTTCCTCACCACTGAGGATGTTTAAAATAAGTTTTGATGAACATCAGTGGAAGCATTTCAGTGTTTTTTTGCACCACTTCACGCGAGTTTCTTTTTGGTTACTGACAGATTACGTGGGATCCACCTCGCACAGAGTAATCTTACATTTAAATGATCATGCAAAATTGTTTGTATTGCAGTGATGCCAGTGCCTAAAGATGCACGAATTTCAGCATCGCAATTCATCGCTGAGACTGAGACTATCACGTCCAAGTTTCCTGAAACCAGCGATATATTGTAGTTTTAGATAGAGCTTCACTACCAAAAGTAGAATTCATTCGCTGGACACATTCTTATTGACTTAAACCACTTCGGAGATAATAATAAATTATCGCATGAAAGTGTTCTCTTGTTAAATTCATTTTGTTACTGTATCACTAATTTCTAATTGTCACCATAAAAAAACTATCTGACACTTATTGGTTCTGTCACTTGTTTTCGCTTACATAAATGTGAAGTTAGTCAAATTTGCATAAATCATGGGTCAGCTACCAACTGTATTGCTGGTTCCCGAAATTTTCAGTGTTCCTCTCATAATGAGATAATAAGATATACTTAAATTAAAACGCACGAATAAATTACTTTGTTTTGTATTTGTTCCACAAAACAGAAAATTAAAACTCTCGTCAAGAATCTTACTGACGGCGGCAGTTCGCCCTTAAATCCCTAATTGGTTTTTTCTTTGTATGTTGGGGATCTACTATTTCTGGAAGAAAGCATTTATGAAAGAATGTGGTAAGTTGTTCTTTCATTTTATTTCTCCAGAAATTTTAATTTCTAAATATTATTTCAACATTCAAACCATGCGGTGTCCAGATAACAAAGTAACAATACCGTCTTTTAGTAATTTCTAATTGTCCCTGCACACGTAGTACGAGTGACTACGAACCAGTTTTATTGTATCCTTTTCAATTTTTGCAAATTTTATTATTTTGTTTTTCACAGCTTCAAATGGAGTAAATTCTGCTGCGTTTGCTGGACATTTTACTTCCACTACACCTTCTTCCATTACCAAACCATCTGGTGATGCTGCTAAAAAACTATGTGTGTCATCAATAGGGAGCGGGATCGAGCGAGCTAAACTACCACGGAGCCACAACCGTGAAAAGAAATAATGTAAACAACTGCGTGTTGTTTACATTATATCTGAATAGCACTAATTCATAGGGCGAACTGTAACATCTGTTTACTCCAGAGAATCAGAGAAAAAACTGCCATAAAATAAGGAATTTTATGAATAAAATCCTTTCTTCATCGGCGTAGGTACAAATGTGACGAGTTTTTAAAATTTATTATATTTACCTTATATTTCGCAATATAATATGTATGTTTCAATAACATACGAGTACATTTTTAGTTATCCTTTATTTAGATCTAGAACGTTGTTTATGTTACTTTTTCTGAGATAAAAATTAATTGTCAGTGATTCCGAAATTTATTGCAAAGTCTATAAAATATCGTCACTTAGCTTTGCTAAAACATACACAGAAATAGTTTTCATGCAGAGAATTTCGATAGTTTACAAAATTTCGTTACATGTTTAAATGACGATGCTCGAAGTATTTCTGAGTGCAAGGAACTAACACAAATCCCAAATTTAAAAAATCAGTTGTTATTCCTTCAGGAACACTTTGGAAATTTGCCTAAACTAATGACATATTTTGAAAATCGAATCTCAAATTAAAAAATGAGGTGTGGCCACCACACGACTTTCTTATACGTATGAGCGTTTCAAACTATATTATATTTTTTTTACACAAAAATTATTCAAAATCCTATTCTAAGTACTTCTGTTCTCTTAATAAATCGCTATAGAATGCATACTTAGCAAGATATTCGAAAAAAGGACTACTCCCTAAGAGTAAAAGTGTTACTTCCGGTCCCAATTTTGAAATTTTATATATTCAAAAAATATTGCAAATCTAGCACTAAATACTTTTGTATTCTTGATAAATACATATAGAATGCATAATTTACGACATATTCGCAAAAAATCGCTATTCGATAAGAGTAAAAGTGGTAATTCCGGTCTGAATTTTGAATTTGTTTTTATGCAAAAGATATTGAAAATTACGTTTTAAATACTTTTATATCCGTAACGTACCTGTCCAAAAAGCATGAAATGCGAAATATTCGCAAAAAACTGATTTTTAATAGGAGTAAAAGACCTACTTCCGGAAGCAGCTTCGAAAAACGTTTTAAATAAAATTGTTCTCAATTTTAATTTCAAGTACATATGAATTCTTTATAAATTTGTTTAAATTTAGTAGTTGACGAAATATTGGCAAAACTTAATTTTTTCACTGAAGTCAACTGCTACTTCCGGTCTACCGATATTACTGAAAAACTACTCAGATCTCAAGAGGGAGATTAGACACGTAAATACAAAATTTGGAATTGATATCTACAGCGGTTATCGTGGTCACATAGAGACACACAGACATTTTTTAAAAACATCTTTTTCGGTACGAGGGGACTTCAAAACGTGGACATCTGCAAAAATCTCGAAGTCGAAAATGTCACATTACTTCCTTATAATAATAATAATAATAATAATATTTTATTCGTTGTAATTACCATTACAAGAAAGTCAGTGAATTAATTTAAAATGCACAGTTAGCTGTATATGTCAATAAAACAAACAATAACAACAAAACAATACTTTCTTATACTACGTATAAGAAAGTAAAAATGGATTAACCACATTAGATGTGGCTATTAATAATTCCAAGTGACTTAGACGCAGTTTTTAATAGAAATCCAGGTTTAATAACATTGCGGCAATTGTGTATGCTAATGTAGAAGGGACGTTTTCTATCTACAAGAATGTACTTAATTCAAAGAGAACAAGTCTTACAGAAGAGAAAATGAAAGAATAGTAGGGTATTTTGTATTTTATAATCACCAGCCACTTGTTATTCAATTATATAAATAAAATTAATAGAATCTACGGTTGGTTCTTGGTGAAACATTATGAATATTAAACGAATAAAACACTTGGTTATATTGTTTCACTTAAGGACAGATTTATTGTACTCTGACACGTGTTTCGACCTCTCGGTCATTAACGAAGAGTTTACAGACTTAAACTAAACTAAGAAAGTTACCAATACCTATTTATATGTGTGGGCTAGTGTCTTAAGTACAGTGTCAATAATGGGGGTGTTTATGAAGTCCAGTTGTGTGTTTGTGACATGTTTATTTGCTGTTGTAGCTTTTTTAATTTCTAGAATTTCTAATAAATCTAATTTCCTTCCTTTATAACTATTATGTAATAATGTATAATTATTGGTATCAAATACATGTACAAGGTCTATGCAATGTTCAGCAAAGCCTGTATTTTTATTATTGTTTAAAATTGATTTTTTATGTTCATTAATGCAATCTTGTACGGGTCTGCCTGTTTGGCCAATGTAGATTGCGTCACAATCACTGCAACCTACCTCATAAACACCTGATTTGTCACACAATTTTGCTTTTTCTTTGTTATTGACTAAGATTTTTCCTAAATTTACTTTGTTCACTTGGATAATATTTAAACATAACTTTTTTAATTCGTTAGAAACTCTGCTGCTAAGACCTGGAATATAGTTAAGAGAATGATACCGCTTGTTGTTTGTATGTTGAGTTTGTTCAATGTAAAAAATTTTTATAAGGATCTTTTTTTGTTTCTTTTCAATCATTCTGTCAATGAGTTGTGTGCTATAACCATTATTTAATGCTATAGTTTTTAAAATATCTTTTTCTTTTTTGTAGTTGTCAGTATTTAAAGGAAAGTTGAGTAATCTATGGATTAAACTGTGGAAAGCTGCCATTTTTATATTCCAAGATTGGTTTGAATTAGCGGGAATGATACTATCTGTGGTAGTTGTTTTCCTAAATATATCAAATTCTAATCTTTGTTCAATTCTAGTGATTTTTATGTCTAAAAAGTTTAGAGTTTTTTCCACCTCTTTTTCTATTGTAAATTGAATATTATTGTTGACTGAATTTAAATGATTGAAAAATTGATCTAATTGTCTGTCTGTGCCTGACCAGATACATAATATGTCATCTACATATCTAGCCCAAAAGGAAATGAGTTTTAAGAAAGGGTTGTTACTATTTTTTATGTGTCTATCTTCAAAATCTGTCATATATATTTCGGCAAGTAATGGGTAGTCCGTTAAGCCCATTACTTGCCGAAATATATATGACAGATTTTGAAGATAGACACATAAAAAATAGTAACAACCCTTTCTTAAAACTCATTTCCTTTTGGGCTAGATATGTAGATGACATATTATGTATCTGGTCAGGCACAGACAGACAATTAGATCAATTTTTCAATCATTTAAATTCAGTCAACAATAATATTCAATTTACAATAGAAAAAGAGGTGGAAAAAACTCTAAACTTTTTAGACATAAAAATCACTAGAATTGAACAAAGATTAGAATTTGATATATTTAGGAAAACAACTACCACAGATACTATCATTCCCGCTAATTCAAACCAATCTTGGAATATAAAAATGGCAGCTTTCCACAGTTTAATCCATAGATTACTCAACTTTCCTTTAAATACTGACAACTACAAAAAAGAAAAAGATATTTTAAAAACTATAGCATTAAATAATGGTTATAGCACACAACTCATTGACAGAATGATTGAAAAGAAACAAAAAAAGATCCTTATAAAAAATGTTTACATTGAACAAACTCAACATACAAACAACAAGCGGTATCATTCTCTTAACTATATTCCAGGTCTTAGCAGCAGAGTTTCTAACGAATTAAAAAAGTTAGGTTTAAATATTATCCAAGTGAACAAAGAAAATTTAGGAAAAATCTTAGTCAATAACAAAGAAAAAGCAAAATTGTGTGACAAATCAGGTGTTTATGAGGTAGGTTGCAGTGATTGTGACGCAATCTACATTGGCCAAACAGGCAGACCCGTACAAGATCGCATTAATGAACATAAAAAATCAATTTTAAACAATAATAAAAATACAGGCTTTGCTGAACATTGCATAGACCTTGTACATGTATTTGATACCAATAATTATACATTATTACATAATAGTTATAAAGGAAGGAAATTAGATTTATTAGAAATTCTAGAAATTAAAAAAGCTACAACAGCAAATAAACATGTCACAAACACACAACTGGACTTCATAAACACCCCCATTATTGACACTGTACTTAAGACACTAGCCCACACATATAAATAGGTATTGGTAACTTTCTTAGTTTAGTTTAAGTCTGTAAACTCTTCGTTAATGACCGAGAGGTCGAAACACGTGTCAGAGTACAATAAATCTGTCCTTAAGTGAAACAATATAACCAAGTGTTTTATTCGTTTAATATATATAAATAAAATTAAAACCTCTTTAAAAATACAACATTTCAATAGCGCGCCCATGGGCGATGAGTCATGACTCGCTCGATTCCGCTCCCTAGTCATCAATATACAGTCCGCATTCTGTAACAGTTAAGCTGTATTGTTCTTTGAATTCGGCAAGAGCTAGTTTTTCATGATCTTTGACCAAACGTGTTGCGGCATTGCCAGAGAACGTTCCACAGAGTAGGTTTTTTACTAGTTTACTACAGTGTGTGGTTTTACGCAGTTTGCAAATTGTGCCGAAATTTGATGCTGTCAGTCTGATGGAACGTTCTTGTTTCCACAACATATTGTCGCTTTGACCAAGAGTATTTATTTGTATATAGTTTCTTTCTTCTGCAGTTTTTGTAAGTGACTCTAAAATTTCAGTTTCACGTATCTTACGCTCTTCTTCTGAAATATCGTCTTCAACTCTCCAATATTCAGAATCTGCAGGAGTTGTGGCGCAAATTTTCTTTTTTTTGGAAATATGTAGTATTTTTCTGCACTTAATCCACTTTCTTCTCTGCACACAACTTGCCATAAATTTTTTTGTGAACTTTCCAGGACAGCTTTTTTGTGAACGTATCTGGGCAGCTGACCAGGTTCTGAACTATAATCTATCGCTGCAGCTTCGCATCGTGTTTGGTAAGATCTTCTCCCGCTATAATTTATACGCTTACCGCCTACAAATTTAGCTAATATGGCATTATAGCATTCCGCCGCATTATTATCCATATTGATTATCAGGCTTTCGGAATTTCTAGCGACTCTGTCTACAATGACCATCATATCTTGATATAATCCAGAAGTCTTCATACTTAAAATCCAGTTTTTTTCATGAATTGGTGTAGTCCCATCACAAAAATGTGCAGAACATTGTGTATGATCTCCAAATATGTGAAGATGTCTTTTCTAAGTTGTAATATTTTTTCCGTTTGACCCAAATTTCTGTTCTCTATCATATATCTTGCTGCAGATCAAATACTAAACATAATTTTTTTAATTGTGTTATTCAGTGCGTTTCTTTGCAGAACAGGAACTGATATTTTTTTATAACTTATAGTTTTGCGTGTGAGATCATGTAATTTACTACATAAATTACGGCACTCAATTTTTTGAACTAGGCGCTCGCCATATGGTCGTCTGTCCGCTAACTTTTTTGTGATGCTACTATCACTATCACCAACAAGGTATTCATATTTCAAATTGTGCATTTCCACACTTTTCATAAATCCTTCTAAGATTATATCGGATTCCATCCCCGTTGATGGCCGATCCCAATTTTTAAAACATTCATGCGCTGGTGGTTCACAGTTTTTGGACTCAACACGGGAACATATAAAACAGTATTTATTTCTGATTCCCAAAAATAAAACTTTTTGCGTTCTTTAACCAACTATTACGCCAACACCGGAAGATGCGTTGTAATTTACTCGGTAAGAACGCTACTCCAGGCACCAACAGCTATAACCGTAATTAATGGTATATTGTCAACTCTACCTTCTTCTATTGCTAGCTTTGCTTCTTCTTTTCCAGCCATCTCCATTAATTCCCAAGCTGTTTCATGAATAAATTTCGATATAATTTTTTCATTTTTTGTAAAAACGTAGAGTCCCATCGAAGGTATATCACAGGTTGAAAGAAATTCTTTCAACTGTGTGTAGCCATTTCCAGTGGATATACTTCCCAGAACTGCAGCTTTGTTTATGTCCAGTGCTTCTGAATAATTGTCAGAATCAATAATTTTAGACGCATTACACATTTTACATTTTACCAGACTCTTGCTTCGCAGTCCGATTCTTTGTTCGCTTATCACATTCAAATGTTCATTGCCACAAGAGAAATGCTTGAAATGTATTACAGCATCGAAAAACGTTTTAATATCAACAATTCTTCTTCCGTGTAAGTCCATTGTTGGAAAATTTGTATTACGACTACTTTCGATTGGATCGTAGTTGCTACTTTCTGCTAATTCCACATTCTGGGTATTTTCTTCGGAACCGACGTAAGTTATATTATTTTCATAAATCTTGTTATCGAATTGAAGCTCAGCATTTGAACTTATATGTGAACAGCTAGGTTGTGATGTTACTTTAATGTTTTCTGCCATTTCGGTAGAAGCCCCACAGGCTTCTCGCATATTTTTCATTTTTCGCCCGATACTTTTCCTTTGGGAATGTGCTCTTATTCTTGTCATTTTAAGTGAGACGGTAGCTAAATAAGTTAAACAAATATGATAGTATAATAGTATTAATTATATTATCAACACAAATTTTATAGTCCAATATTTCAAAATTGGCATAGCTGACTTTGTAACTCTCTTCATAAAAACGTTATTGCAACCAACAAAATGAACCAACGTGTCTCAAAGTTGGTCAGAACCTCGGGAACCGTATGTGGAAAATTAGGTAAATAAAGAAGTGAATTAGATTTTGTACAATCCTTACCTATATGTTTATGGTATTTTTGTGATTTTAATTCCTCAAGATTTGATTTACAAATATTTTTATGATGATATAAGTCAGTTATAAGACAGTTTTGGTTAGCCTTACTTGTCATACATACATTATAAATAAATGGGAATTTTAACAAATTCGCTGGATTATAGGAATAAAACAAACACGAAGCGTTTTGTCTGCACATATAAAAAAACGTCGTAAATAAACTCGCATGTGTTTCAGAAAATCTGCAAGTGTAGACGAGCGCCTCCATCCCACTTTAATTTTACCCCTTCCAAGTTCCGTCGGCACATTGAATTTGCCCATGTGTCGCGATCTACTATCCTGCTTCGAACTTTTTGTACTCTCTCGTCGAAAGTCTGGCATATCTCGGCAGTTCCCCCTTAACAGGTATTGAAGAATTGTAAGATTTATAAAATGTAACAATATCGTAAAAAGAAGAATTATGATTTGAGGTTATGCCTGCAGTCATCTTTCCATCATTCACAACACTGTACTATTTAGTTTCACAATGAAAATAATTCTATAGTAGCTTGATTAAAAAATTGAGTGGTAGAAATTACAATAAGTAATTAGCGTTTGACAAATGTATAAATTAAAAACGAACAGTTCAGTTGTGTTATGCGTTCATCCTTAAAAGTTATTTACACAATCATGGATACACCATGATGAATTCCAATATTCGGTCAATCTCTTCTTGTAATACTATATTTCAGCATATTGTAATATCATGTCATATAGGGTCTGTTGTGAACATGTAAAAAATCCTCAACCTCTATGTCCCATATATGTTCTATAAGACATATTGTCGCGAATCAACACTCTGTATAGTGCTACAATTATTACAGCGGTAACCTGATTCCTGATTTACCTAGCACTGAGTCGATATTGTCTAAAGGACATCCTGTCTGTGCGTTCGATGAATTCAACGGAAGTTGATCGAACGGACAGAATGTGCAAATTCTGCAAGGTATTGACGGACTCGGCGTTACCGAGGTAATAAAAAAGCACATTCCGAACGGAATGAGATAATTCATAAGTGATCTTCCGATAGGAGGATCACTTGTGATCCTTCGCAGTACGTCTTATTTTTGTCATCTAGTTGTTATTAGTATTTAATAAATGAGTGTGTTACAAGTAGTGTTTTATTGAGACAGTTCAATCTCCTCGCCTCCTTAAGAGAAAGCCAGGTCTGCGGAGAATTAAAAGTAGGTACCTTTTGCTTTTGATATTTTATGATTATAAAGCGAGTGCTCCCCGCAGAGCAAAACACCCCCGTCACGGATTAGAGGCCTGCGACCGTAAAGTTAAAGCCCACCGTGACATTGTGGTGGAGGCGCGTTAATATCTTCACCGTGATATTGTGGTGGAGGTTGCCGATTCGATTTTATTTTTAGAAGAACGTGAAATATTGAGTTTGTATGCGATTTTTAAGTTTGAAAGAGTATCGATGCTTTAACAGCAAACAGCTAAAGGAAACTAGTGCTAGGAACAACCAAAATGCTCTAATGAAGAAACCAGTGTAGATCAAGAAGTGAATCCAGTGAGAAAAAGATGACAGTGAATAATTAGGGACAATTAAGAGTGTAGGAATTAAGATAGTATTATAATCTTGTATAAGTTTAGTTGTACGATAAAGTGTTGATTTGCGATCCCCACAGTTTTATTGATTATGTATATGCTGGTAGCATATAAACTGGAGAAGGAGGAGATGTCGCGAATCAACACTCTGTATAGTGCTAGAATTATAACAGCGGTAACCTGAATCCTGATTTACCTAGCACTGAGTCGATAGTGTCTAAAGGACATCCTGTCTTTCTGTTCGATGAATTCAACGGAAGTTGATCGAACGGACAAAATGTGCAAATTCTGCAAGGTATTGACGGACTCGGCGTTACCGAGGTAATAAAAAAGCACATTCCGAACGGAATGAGATAATTCATAAGTGAACTTCCAATAGGAGGATCACTTGTGATCCTTCGCAGTACGTCTGGTTTTTGTCATCTAGTTGTTATAATAAATAAGTGTGTTACAAGTAGTGTTCGCCTCCTTAAGAGAAAGCCAGGCCCGCGGAGAATTAAAGGTAGGTACCTTTTACTTTTGATATTTTATAATTATAAAGCGAGTGCTCCCCCCAGAGCAAAACCCCCGTCACGGGTTTAGACCTGCGACATTAACGTTAAAGCCCACCGTGACATTGTGGTGGAGGCACATTAATATCTTCACCGTGACAATATACCGACAAAATTTGGAAGTCGTTGCAAGAAGATCGGTTGAAGCCTCTTCAAAGCGGTTTAATACATGCTTTTATTGGTATATAACTTTCTATACTTACATGAAACTATTCTCTATGAATCGATCTATAAAAGAAATTGTACATTTTTGCTTTCCTCCGTAAGCATTTATTAAAAATCAGTATATAGACTGTCCTACGATGACCGGGAGACAGGGATATTTTTAACTCTTGCATGCTGATATGAAAGATCAACATCTGCAGTTTAAAAATAGTGCTATATTTATTTTACCTTGCAAATATTGCGAAAGAATCTCAAGAATGCAAATTTTGTTCCAGTAAGTCAAAATTTCTATTCCTAGCAAAATGTGTTTCCATGTTGAAACAAAATAATATAAGCCTTTATGTGCCCAATCCTCAATTAAATTCTATCCTGAGTCTAAGCATAATACAATATCTACAACATTAAGTAATTTTACACATGGTTGTAATACTGACAAGGTACTTTTTTTTCACCAGATAAACAAAATTCCACAGTAAAATAAATAATTGAATTAATACTACTATGAAAATAATGGAATAGTTATGTAAAATTATGTTTTATAAGCATCTACAACACAGGACAGAAATAAAAATAAACTACCAATTATGTCTCAAGTCATACGAAGATGGTTTGGTATGTTTGGTATATTTTTAGGAAACGGACTCACATTTTTTTAGACTCAAAACTATTGATAAGTTTCATTCTACAAACTAGCTTTGCTTTTGACAGAATGCTTGTTGGACACAATTCGACAAAGCGACAATTGGAATTCGAATAGTAATTAACAATGGCGACTTCTATCGTTATAAATCGTAGTTTAATTATTTATTTTTCTGTGCAATTTTGTGTATCTGGAATGAATTACCTAGTTTTGCAGATGTTGATCTTTCGTATCATAGATGAAGTGATTTGCTACAATCATACTATATTAATATGGTATAGAAGAAATACCAGTAGATTTTATTATAGTGGTCGCAATATAATAATTATAATAATAATAATAATAATAATAATAATAATAATAATAATAATAATAATAATAATAATAATAATAATAATAATAATAATAATAATAATAATAAATGTCTTTATTGAAACGAAAGAAAGAGACAGCTAGAGAAGTTATATGGAGTTACAAAGAAACGGTAAGTACAACTTTTTTCTGAGACAACCCCAATATGCTTCTCGAGAAGAGGAAGAAGCAATAGCCCTTCTTTCATCTAAACCTTGAAAAATATTATAATTTTTTATTTATACAAAATTGCCTAATATAAACTTAAGTATAATATAAAAAATACTGGAATATAACTAATAATAAAACTAAACACTATTCATACACTTATATGACTTTCTTATATTAGGCAAGTTCGCAATAAATGCTTTATCAAATCGACTTTTCAACACTTCGCAAACTGAATATATCACAAATTAACCTACATATTCGAATTTTGCTGATTTGCAAATGATGGATTCTCGATGAAAGACAAACTTCCCTTAGAAATTTTGAAAAACTGCTATGTTTGATAAAATTAACCTCAAATTCTTAACTGCAATAAACGGCTTTCTTGGAAACAAAACAGGCCTAAATTACAAATATCTGGCAGAAGAGATGTTGACAAATTTTAGGAGTTAAGTGTGTAATATGAGGTTTTAAAAGTACATTTTCTCTATTTATAACAGCTTTATTTTGCTGAAAAATTAGGGACTGTCAGCAAGTGGTAAGGGTAAATATTGATTTCATCAAGAAATAAAGGATATGAAAGGTCAATATCAAGAATAATGTAATACGCCATGATATTCGACTACTGTCGTATTTACATATATAATACTCGGAAATTCTATAAGGGAAAAGATACCAAAAAAGTGGTTTTTAAAAAATGTCTGTGTGTCTGTCTGTGTGTGACCACGATAGCGGTCAAACCGCTGTAGATATCTATTCCAAATTTCGTATTTATGTATATAATCTCCCTCTTGAGATCTGATTAGTTTTTCGGTAGACCCGAAGTAGTAGTTTACTTCAGTGAAAAAATCGAATTTTACAAATACTTCGTCAATTACTAAGTTTAAACAAATTTATAAAGAATTCAAATGTACTCAAAATTAAATTTGAGACAAATTGTCTTAAAAGTGTTTTTTGAAATTCGTACCGGGAGTAGGTCTTTTACTCTTATCTAGAAACAGTTTTTTGCGAATATCCCGCAAGTCATGCTTTCTAGGCAGATACATTATGAGTATAAAAGTATTTAAATGATAATTCTAAATAACTTTTGTATAAAAAAAATTTGAAAATTCGGACCGGAAGTACCACTTTTACTCTTACCGAATAGTGATTTTTTACAAACATGTCGCAAATTAATTTATTAAGAGTACAAAAGTATTTACAGTTAGATTTGCAATATTTTTTGTATACATGAAATTTCAAAATTCGGACCGGAAGTAGCACTTTTACTCTTAGCAAGTAGCACTTTTTTTCGAATATCTTGCAAAGTATGCATTCTATAGCGATTTATTAAGAGAATTAAAGTACTTAGAATAGGATTTTGAATAATTTTTGTATAAAAAATTCTTAAAATTGTATAGTTTGAAACGCTCATACGTATAAGAAAGTCGTGTGGTGGCCACACCTCATTTTTTTATATAAAACCTCCTCCAAATGATGTTTCAAATACCCGTATCTTCTTAATAAACTTGTAAGTAGAGGTGTTGTTGCATCCGGTCCGAATTTTGAAATTTTGTTTATATAAGAACTGTTCCAAATCGAACTCTAAACACTTTTGTATTCTCGATAGTTCTGTATAGAATGCATAATTTGCAAAATATTTGCAAAAAACTGTTATTAAACAAGAGTGAAGTGCTATTTCCGGTCCAAATTACGTAATTTTTTTTATACAAAAACTAATTAAAATCAACTTCTAAATCTTTTAATATAACCGTTTAGAAACCACAACTTGCCAGATATTCGCCAAAAAATATTTTCCAATAAGAGTAAAAACCTATTTCCGATAGGAACTACGAAAAACTGCTTTTAACATTTGTTTAAACTTAATAGTTGACAAAATATTGGTCAAACGAATTTTTTTCATTGTAAACTCCAACTTCCGGTCTACCGATTTCACTGAAAATCTAATTAGATCTCAAAAGGGACTTTGTACTCGTAAATATATGCTTTAGGCTAGGCGCAGGCATGCAACGATTTGATTTGCTTTATGCAAAAGGTTGTTCAGTTAACTGGAAAGAATATTAAAAGAAAGAAGTGATAGCATTTCCTCACAAGCTAACGGTGGAGGAAAGAGCAAGTTTATAAGTTTTATGAAAAGGTGCGAGGCCATCCAGAAGAGCTTTCTAATTATCGAATGATTGTCTAGAGCGTCGATGTTATTCGAAATCTGATACAGTCACATATCACATACCAAGATACTAGTATTAAATGGAGAAATGCCATTCCTCTGAAAGTGACTGACTGTAATTGTCTAGTATCAATGTGCGGGGACTCATTTAACCCTATGCAATACAAATGGGTTGCATACGATTGAATAAATATTTGGTTTGTGACAAAACACAGGCTGCTTGGTTGCTCGAATTTATGGTTGCATGCCAGTTGTACATGTGCACGCTTCCATGTAAATCCTTTGCATGCACTCAGAGGACCAAACTATTGCGCAACTGTAAATTACATGTCTACGTCCAACTGTAGTTGTTTGGCCGCTATCGTGGTCACACACCGTGAGACAGACAGACAGATACAGACATTTCTCAAAACCACAGTTTCGGGAACGTGGCATTTCAAAACGTTGACATCTGCAAAAATCTGGAGGTCAAAGATCTTCCTCATTGCAATGCTTTCTTATACCGTTTGACTGAAATAAAAGTAGATATAGGGAAATACAGACACGCACACATGTGCATGCAAACATGAAATGGAGGGGTACGATAGTAGGGGAGTACAGATGAGTTCATATCGGGACACCGGGGTACCCAGGCTTTAGTGCAAAACGTTGAAAGTTAGTATGTAGACGTTTGCTTTAAGGAATTGCTACGCTCTTTACGGCTTTTGTATAATATTTTGGTAACTGATGTATAATGTATTAACATTGAACTGAAACAAAACTCTATAAAATTTGTAACTAAAATAAAATTCTTATAAAAAAATTAAATTAAATTCTCACATTTAAAACGAAACAAAATATTAAATGAACTATACAAAATTTAATGTTGAAGATGTTCAAATGTCTGTCCCTCTTGCATCAAGCAGTACCCTAAACGATTATAAAACCCATTTCGTACATTCGATAGCATTTCAGGAGTAATCATTTGTATGGCGTTAAGAATTTGTTCTCTTAAGCCATCCAAATCAATCGCTCTATTTCCTTCAGCGGTATTAATATTTGCGAGATTGCTCAGATATGTATGTACGTTCACGCTCTAAAGTTACGGAACGAATGTGTTGTCCCCGCTCTCGATCTCCCCACTATCTCCCCACACCACCGGTCTTATACATAGGTACATGTTTATGTGTGTGTATTTGAAGATGCATATTAACTTTTAACTACGACAATCTGTATGTAGTAAAGTATAAAAAAGTAAAACGCTATTGTAAGGATTTCAAACCGTTTTCGTAACTTCTGTTTCGATTGTTATAATGACTAAAAGATAGAATATAAATGAAAATTTTGAGATGATAAACTAAATAAAAATGTCAAACTGATACAATTTCACTTATTTCCTCCAAAATATGCCATTGTAAAAAAAGAAAACCTTATAGTTTCCCAGTAGTATTATTTTGTATATTACTAAATAAATACCAGTATTTTATTGAATTAGAATCTTTGTAAAGAAAATGAGGGTGTACAGCATCTAAATGTTGCACACATCTCTAGGACAGAACAATCAATTAAATTAATTATTAGTGTAATATGTACCTTTGCAGGTGTTACCAGAAAATATCGATCAACAAGAAGCGACAGTATGGTCGTATCTTTTATTGTTTTGTGTCCTACTTTCGCCACTTCGAATATACGTGGTAAACAACAAACTACAGTACAACCATTGAACAGGAAGATAGCACGGCAAAGCAGAGACCGGATGGCATTGGTGGCAATGACAATAAACAACAACGCTCCCCTCTCCCACCGAAGAAACACGGACAAGAATTTCAAAAATAATCTGGATCTGAGAGCAAGCGTCCTGACTAACATTTGTAGAAAGTAATAATTGTAGATGTATGCAAATCACTGCATAACCCACCTCATGCAGAATATCTGTGCAACTTAGTATCATATATTTTAATATAGCTAGGACCACAGCATATATATTTAGCACCCAACTTAAAAAGCAGTGTTTTTTCTACAGCTTTTGTTCAAAATTTTATTCTATTAAATTCAATAAATTTGGTGCCAAACCAGGAAGCCGTTTTTGTAATTTTCTGAAATTCTCGCTATAAAGGTAAAACTAAAATTGCTAAACGTCAGACTAAAGCTAAAGACGTACCACAGATAATATCACCTGGCGCTGGACTAGCAACAAAACCACGAACAAGTAAAGAGGGGAAATTAGTCCAGGTACCATAGCGATTATATTAGAATCTGATTGTAATGGAAATCTACATACCCAGTGGCGTAGATAAAAAATTTAGGCCCCCCCGCAAAATTTTTAGGGGGCCCTTACAAAATACTTGTTTAGAGATAGTAGCATAGAATGTGAATATCGGAGTAATTATAATAAATTTATTTTATAATAAAAAAATCTAAATTATATTTAATTATTTATTTTATAATAATACATTTGAAAACACAAAAAAAGCTAATTAGAAGACAAAATGCCGAAACGTCTTTTTTTCAGTAGTAGGAAATTTTCAACTAACTCTTTCAAATCAACGGACCTACTTTGTTCATGTTCAATACTTATAACAGCCAAGGCACTTAACCGAACTTGTTTAATGGTACTGCGTAAATAGGTTTTAATTAATTTTAATTTCGAAAACGATCTTTCGGCTATTAATGATGTTACCGGTAGTGTTAAATATAACTAAAATAGTGTACATAGATCTGGAAGACTAGTTGCTAAACATGCATTTTCCACTATTAATAAATTGGCTAAGTCCTTAATAGAAGATTTTTGTTTAATTTCATTAAACAAAACAGTCTTAAGATTAATTAATTGAATCGGCAAATCTTCTGAAAAATCAATTCCATATTTGCTCAGAATATGTCTTCCGTATTCCACTATTTCTTCATTCGTTAACTTAACAAATTTTGAGGGATTAAGAAACGAGAAAAGGTTTACAACTTCATTTATGGAGTAAAATCTTGATAAATCTGATAATAATATCAAGTGACGCATTAAAAACTTCTACTTGAAATTTTTTTATCGGGTTAGGCATTACACAGTCGTTTTCACATTCATCAAAAAACTTTTTAATTCTCTTCTGGCGTTTATATTTTATCACAGGCTGAATATTCCAAGATTCTGCTAGATTTTTAGCTTCTTCTTCTAATTTATCAAAACTTTGTCGCAGTTCTGTCAAGTTTTCTTGACCATTATTGAGCAATTTGCACGTCTCTTCTAAATCACATGAAGGGCTCTGAAGTTGCTTTGAAATTAAATTAACAGTTTCGAGGATTTTACTCTGGAAAACTAGCAATAGAATAAACTCATAATTATCCATTTTATTCTGCAAAGACTTTGCTTCATTTCTGTCATTTTGCTTTTTGCACACCAGGATAAAATTTGACAAACATTGCATTACAGACTGATAACTATATTTTATTGACAGTAAGCATTCAAATCTAGAAGACCATCTTGTTACGCACAGCTTTTTCAGTGTGTACTTAATTTTACTTCCATATGGTGTAGCTTGATGAAGGACTTGCCAGCGTCGCAAGCTTTCACTAAAAAACACATAAATGCTTTGCAAAAGATCATAAAAACTCTGTAGTTTAATGATGTTTTTGACAGAATCATTTAAGACTAGGTTCAAATTATGAGCTGAACAATGAATATAATCAGCTGTAGAAACTCGATTCTTAATTCTGGCTTGTAAACCATTATATTTTCCAGACATATTAGCAGCCCCGTCGTATCCTTGCCCTCGACAATTTTCTATTTTAATTTGAAAATTTTCTAAAGTAGTTAGAACAACAGCTTCTAAACTCTGTAAATCTTGTTCGGTTAGCTCTATGAATCCAATAAATGATTCCTTTATTTCTATAGTGTTTTGTTTATTTGAATTTTTCTTCATACTTGTATACCTTATAACGAGACTTAGTTGGTCCTTCTTGGATTTGTCTAGCGTTGTATCAATTATAAGGGAAAAAAAGGAGCTTTATTAATATTTTTCGTTAATTTTTTTAAAACGGTTTTAGCCAAATGTACAATTATTTCATTTTGAATATCGGGGCTTAAGTATTTGTTTCGAATATTAGTGCTTGACAAATGAGCTTTTAGAACAGGGTCATAACGTGCTATCAAGTCAATAACATTTAAAAAGTTACCACTAGTTGCTCCAATTTCTTTAACATTTTCTCGATGTCCACGTAATGGCATATTGCAAATTGATAATGTTCTTATCACATCACATATTCTTATTAAAACTTCTTTAATTTTTTCATGACCACTTATTTGACTATCAATGGATTTGTTTTTTTTTCCCAAGTACTATAAACTATGCATGCTTGCAAATGAACATCACTTCCCTCGTGGATTTTAATTTTTTTACCTAAACCCTTCCAATCATTAATTGTGCCCTTACACCAATTTACTGATGCTTCATTACTAGAGAACATCCAACACGGTTGACAGTAAACACTATTCAACTTTTGGGAATAACATAACCAAAAGCGATCGATTTTTTGACCAGTTTTAGTTTTAATGGTATAATAATTACTACTGAACGCTCTATTATCGTCTTTATTCCTTGGAAACGGTTCCATAGGCTTATTTGGCCCTGCAGTAATAATTTTTCTTTTTAATTCGTCGGAAAGTGATTCCGAAAATAAGGCTCTGTCGGTGTTAAAATATGTTGAATCCTCCTGAATGCAATCGATTTCACTTTTTTCCAAAACTATATCTAATTTTTGTTCGATTATAACATTTTCGTATGGTTCAACATTTTCATATGATGCAGATGTACTAGCTGTTGAAGCACTTTCAAAAAAACTGCTAATCTTCGGTAATTTACGCAATTTTACAACATTTTCTTGTTTCAATTTTCGTTTTTGTGCACCACTCATATATTTTCTTTCGCTCATCTTATTTTGAATACCTCGAACTATACACTTTGGTACACGTTAATGTACTTAGTTAAATTTTGATAAAATTAAATTAGTATACGTACATATGCTAATCACTAATTCGTCACAAAAGTTAGTGCACTAATACAAATAGAATTTATTTTCACAATTCGAACAAACTCGCTGTTAAAATAAAACTGAAGGAATGGAAATAATTTTTCGTATTTATTCAGTAAAATATTTTTTTACAACTAGGTCATTAAACCAAATGTGCAAATGCAGTTTTATGAAATAAACGTGCCTTTTCATAATTTCGTAATTTCAAGTTTTATGTATTAGTTTATGTACCTACAATCTATATGCATAACATAGTCATATAACTTCATAGTACATGTAAAATGCAAAATTATTATCGTTGTCTGTCTCTAATGAATTTGCAATTTTTTTTAGCTCATAAAAGCATATTATACGGACTATATATTACCTACTTGTTAGAAAGCATTTGTGACATCTGTTGTAAAACTGTAAGACTGTGCAGGCCAAAATGTAGGTAAAAACATGAACCTTTTTTTTATATGGACCTGTGTTAAGGCAGAAAATGTAGTCATACTGTGGGTGCTATATAAGTAGAGATATTTCATTTCTTTTTAAGAAAGAGCAAATTGTCAATACCAGATGTGATATTTTCTTGGAACTGAAAGAGAAATACGAACAATAAAAAAATAAAACTGGACGAACGTTATCAGAGTAAAAAATAGAAATACACGTACTGTTATAATTTTTAATACTAGAAAACAAGTACATATAAAATAACATACACATTTTTTATACATGAAGGATAAAACAGAAATAGTTTTGTAAATTTCATTACTAGTGCGGGGCCCTGAATTTTTTAGGCCCCCCCCGCATTGCGGGTTCTGCGGGCGCCTTATCTACGCCACTGTACATACCCCACAAGAAATTGTTATACAAGAGGAGTTTATGGTAGAGACTACTCAACTTCCAAAGTTGGAAAAGAAATTTCACCTCGTTTCACACTCTTTTTGAAAAATTATTTCATAAATTGATGAAAATGACGCAAATCGAAAATAAGATGAAAATAAGACGAACATGAATCAAAAATTTGACCAGAATAATCAAAAACTAAAGAAAAATTAACCGGAAATCAAACTGAAATTAGAGACAAATTTTAAGATTCAAAATGATAACATAAATCAGTAATTCGAACAAAACAATGTTGAAATGAATGATAAGTTCAATATTATCAGTGAAAGGTGCGAAAGAAGTATTGAGCAGATGAAAGTAGAAATGTCAATCATCAATGAAGATTTAGAGAAGAAAATGTATGACATCGTTTTTTCTCATGAAAGGAGTCATAAAATAAAATGAAATGCATCAATAGAGCGAATTCTTAATCAAGATCATAACAACGAGGTCAGTTTTGAAAAGAAAATATTTTGAAAGGCCTAAAAGGAAACTAAGTGGACCGGAAAAGGAAGTACACATTCAGAATCGAGAGTGGATGACTATAGTGTCAAATATGGGCCTCTGTACTAACACTATCCTTAAATTGTAAGATTTGACGTTAAACTGTCAGCAGTCCGTGGAAAATATTGAGGAGAAAGGTACTCATGAAATGAAATACATGTTGTACATTTTCCACAGGTACCTGTTAGCGTAGAAAATTCACCCAGTTTCTCGGGGGGTATAGTAGGAAAAATTCAGTGGCTTTACTGCGTACCCCAGAAAGCTATACAAATGGAATACAAGATGAGAAGACAAAACTTCATCATATTACAAGATGCTCTGCAATGGGTTGACATGATTGCAGATGAGGTGCATACATACAAAGAGTTAGAAAGGTTGTTTACCCGGCAATACTGGGGATAAATTTAACAGAAACGTATAAGACATGACCTGACATTTGGAAAATATCGTTCAGTTATGTCCAGAGACAATTATTTCATTAGGAAATAGTCTTTCCTAAAGTAGAGTAAGTCACCTATCCAAGAAAGCGATATAATCCCACAACTTGCACGCCATTTTAAACAAGGTTTAGAGACAAATGACGAACTCTTGGGGCGGGTAAAAAAATTCGACGCAGTAGATAATCAGTTGGACAAAAAGACAATCCTCCATAAAATAATATCAATTATCCACGAAAGAACGAGACATACCCTGATGTAATAAATAATAGATCAGGTAATGAGGATATCGAGGGTCTGGGAATAACAACTACCAATTATAATTGAAATCAAAGATCCGTCAATTATAACAACCAGTTATAACAATAGTATACCAGAACTGAAGGTTACGGAAAACCCCAAAAGAAGCAACGTACAAGCTCTGGAGAATATTGATGTGCGCACTATGCTTCAATTTGAAGCTCCCCAGAGTATAGAAACCCTTTTAACTAAATGAATTAATGCTAGATGGTTCTTGAAAATCGATCTTAGAAGTCCCTTTTAACTGGTTCCCCTACAGAAAGACTCCAGAAAGTATTGTTCTTTCATGATAAACTTTCTGCTGTGTTGTTCCGAAGTTGTACCTTTTGGATTGTCCACATCAACTGTTCTAGTAAGAGCCATACAACAGATCTTGGATCCTTATGATGATTTTGTTTCCCATTATGTCGATGACATTTTAATTTTTTATCCTGACATTGAAAGTCATTTAGTTTCTTTGGTAAAAATATTAAGTATATTAGCACAAAAGCATGAAAAGAGTGAGTTTTGTAAAAACAATATTAATTACCAAAGTTATGTCATCAATGGCAAAACGGTAACAATTAAAGAGGAAAATATTCTAGGTATTAAGAATTATCCCAAACCTAAAAATATAACAATGATACGTGGTTTCTTAGTCCTGGTGAATTTACTACTAACTCAACAGTTATCGAGAAATTTACAATTGAACATGCATCAGTTATTGATATGTTCAATTGTAAATTTCTCGATAACTGTTGAGTTTGGGTATAGGACATGGTACATGAAACATACTTAAAATTCGATGTAGAATTAACAAATTAAATAAAAAACACATGTTTCCATTTGAAAAAAAAAATTGATGGTCGTAACTTATTTTTGGACCATCAGAAAAACCGCAGCTAAAAATAAAAATCGATCTATCCGAGCGTTTTTCCATAAAGCAAAACCAAAAATTATAAATGAATTTATTCTAACCCGCGCGTCCTCACTGTATATCAATATACACTTATCAATTCATTATCGTTTCCTTCATTGATAGAGTTGTGAAATTGTATTCGTAGATAGAACAGGAACTTTTGTTGAGGTTAAAAAAACATCCTGTAAAAGAAAGGATACATATCTAAATGTTTATTTGACAGATATAAATGATAAAGAAATAGCAATACTTACATGTTTATGTGAGATAATTGAATTTAATACAGATCCCAGAAGAACGGACCAAAACACACGCCCGGAGACATCAAGAAGTAAGACTTAAAGATTTATTTATGGTAAAAAAGTATTGTAATAGATTCTCTAAAAAATTAGGTTAGAATCATTGATATTGATTTTCGAACGAACCCACCATTTCAATAAAGTCGTACGTTAGGTATAGTACTAACAGTATAATAAACTGTAGCAATAGAAGTAAAATTATTGATATTAAAATTGAGTGAGCTAAGCCGAGGTTTATAAAAACAGATTAAAGTTTACAATTATTATAAAGTATTCATACACTAATATTGTTTCATTTAGCATCCGAACATGTGGTTTTACAAAATACTGTACATTTCGACTGAATATCTCAGTCTTCATCAGACACTAACATAAATACTTGTATATACATCACGAGAGAACGAAACTGACATGAAACACATTAAAAATTTGTTGTCAGAAATAAAAAAGGGACACGTACATTTCAAATGAATAACTTGGATATAACATTTTAATTTAAAATTAAAAAGTATGGAATCAAATATCCTATGTATTTGTTGGTCTTCAAATAAATATATTATAATGATTTAAATTGTCAATATAAATAGTATAAAAAAAATTAACGTGTCAAGAAAATTAATTTATGTTATACATATAAGGGATCATTCGTAAAATAGACGAATTTTATTAGTATGGTAGTGAAATGTATACAATGTTAGATAGGATCTAAATTCATTGTAATCTCACTTCTTAATAAAAGATTTTAAAAAAACAAAGTTAGAAATATTGTCAAGATAAGATAGGCAACTTAAATTACTATACAGAAAAAAAATTCATTATTATGAAAAATCAAATACGTATATGGAAACTAAGAAAAATATCCTGGTTACTTATAAACAAAAATAGATGATTTGTAAATTTTGACATAAAAGGTAGAAAAATATTGAATGAGACGAGAATTTTGGAATAAAGAAGAATTAATATTGAAATTTTGGTATAAAAACACAGATTAGATCAGATGGTTCACTTAAATACGGGGTTTTGCCGCCTAATCTACCTAACTGGGTCATTATTAGATGACGCCACGGCTGAGAAACAAGAGACCTATAAGTAAATTTGAATCATGAGTTTAACCGAATATCTTGAGATGTCGCTACTATAGCGCTGTCATTTTATTAAAACGCGTAGAAGCGTCAGCCATTAAAGTTTGTGTGTGTTGCTAAACATTATTTTTCTTATTGCTACTAGTTAATGGTGTTATAATCGTACCGTAAGTTCTGTAAAGAGTAATATGATAATTTTATTAAGTTAACATAAGGCATTTTTAGAATTGAAGGATGAATAGAACCTGGTGGATCGTGTGTGGGGCGTACAAGCAGGAAGCAAGAGCGATGCATATTTTCCTAGAATGCGAACAAGTAACTAACGACACTAATAGTTGATATATAACCCGAAGGTGAGCTGGAGATTTTTTGTTTGTAGTTCTAATTCCAAGAGCAATAAGGACCACCTGGTTGTAGCAAGGATTTTGTTGGTTCCCCGATTACACCAATTAAAGTTTAAATGACAGTTAACTAAGTAATTGGCAATTATTAGGAGTATAATATAAGTGGGAATAATAATAATCGGTGTCAGGCGATTTTTGACAAAATGATTAGTGTATGTTATAAAGGACCTCTAATTGAACACCATTTTTATATAAAATTATCAATGTAAACGTAGGGAAATGGAGATAAAAAATAAATTAGGTACTCGCCGAGTCAATATCTTGCAGGTTACATCTCATGTGAGATGTCCCATATAGAGCATTGAAATAATGAAAATCACAATAAATGATGTTTATTTAAGCTCACAACACAACAATTACCTTTGATTTGTAGGTTTTTTTGATTGAATTTTAGCAAAATTGTAAATATGAGATCACATGACATCAACTGTTTTTATTGACATTCGATGGTGCTTTTAAAATCGCAGAAAAGTTATAAGAAAACATACAAATTGACCTAAATTGTGTGTGATTATGTGAAATAAACATCAATTATCGTGATTTTCATCATTTCAATGATCTATATGGGATACCTTTCATGAGATGTAAACTGCAAAATTGACTCGGTCAGTACCTAATTTATTTCTTATCTCCATTTCTCTATGTTTGCATTGATAATTTTATAAGAAAAAGTTGTTCAATTAGAGGTGCTCTATAAGGTACACTAGTCGCCCGACACCTCAACTGCAGTTTAACCCTGTAGATGTATAAGAAAGCCTTTAAGGTACACGAAAAGCTTACTACTTGTTTTTAAGTTTCTATATTATGTTTTTTCACAAGCAAACAATCGATGTTTAGCAGTGTTAATAGAAACTTCAGGTTTCTGGGTACAGAAGCATTTATGGGTTTTCCTAATGATTTTCCTAGGCAGTTTCCTTTAATGAAAAGTGCCTTTATACGAGGCATGTTTTTTAAGTAAGTACCGTTTTGAAATTAAAAAAAGACGTGCAAAGATATATCAATAATTTTATTTTTACATGAAAGCCTGTACCTTAATCTACTTTTCAACGTAATTTCCTTCAATATTGAGGCACTTGTCATAACGTTGTACCAGTTTATGAATACCCTCCTCATAGAAGTCTGCCGCCTGACTTGTTAACCACTGCATCACAACTGTTTTGACTTCGTCATCGTCATGAAGACGCTGACCGCCCAGGTGTCTCTTCAAGTGCAGGAACAGATGGTAGTCACTGGGCGCCAGGTCAGGGCTGTACGGAGGATGAACTAGAGTTTCCCATTTAAAAGATGTGATGAGATCTTTGGTCTGATTAGCCACATGCGGACGGGCATTGTCATGCAGCAAAACGATGCCCTTGCTCAACTTGCCTCGTCTTTTGTTCTGGATTGAACGGCGCAGATTTGTCAAGGTCTCAGAATAAGCTGCTGCATTGATTCTCTCATTACGAGGCAGAAATTCCACAAGCAATACTCCTTTTCTGTCCCAAAAAACTGTGCACATGATTTTCCGGGCAGAAATTGTTTGCTTAAACTTCACTTTTCCGGGTGAATCTGAATGCCGCCGTTCCATGGACTGTTGCTTTGGTTCTGGTGTGGCGTAGGCCACCCATGTTTCATCGCCCGTAACAATTTGGCTTAAGAAATCATCACCGTCGTTGCGGTACCGCTCAAGGAAAGTCAATGCACTGCCTAAACGTTTGGTTTTGTGCACATCCGTCAACATTTTCGGTACCCAACGTGAGCACAATTTTCGGTAATTCAAGCGCTCGCTCACAATGCCATACAAAACACTACGCGAAACATTAGGAAAGCCATCACACAAAGAGGACATCGTAAAGCGTCTGTTTTCTCTCACCTTATTGTCCACTTCCTGCACCAAACTTTCATTAACGACCGAAGGAGTGGGAACGGAGTGGGCGCCGTTGTTCATCATGCACATTTGTGCGGCCATCTTTAAATGCTCTCACCCACTTACCATTCCATCACTCATTATGTTTTGTCCGTAAACTGCACAAATTCCACGATGAATATCGATCGCTTTTAGGTCTTTAGCACTAAGAAATCTTATAACAGCCCGTACTTCACAGTCGGCGGGACTCACGATTATCGGTGGCATCTTAAACACTCAGTAAACAACGTAAATAAGGTAGAATAAGACTGTAATGGCGTCAGTGCGTAGGCAAGAGATGTAGGTCCCCAGTGCACATACGCAGAACGCCGACCGCAGCGCTGCGGTCGCGGTGTGGAAAAACGGTACTTACTTAAAAAACATGCCTCGTACTATCGTTGATATTTGTTAGTATACAGTTGTAATTATTATATTTTATTATTCAGGAGTGAAACAACAGCAAATGGGCATGAAACCTGTGCTAGATGCCAGTACAACATGTAATAAGAAACTCTGCAGCCTACATTTTGACACAAACTGCTATGCACACCCTCATTCAGTACGCTTAAACAGAAATGCAGTGCCGACACTCCATCCCATGAGGCCACCACGGAGGCTAAGGCAGCCATATCATTGGAAGTCTCATTTGTTTTACGACAACAATAAATTAATCAATTTGGTCTTAGTTATTGCAGGTTTAATTTTTTTGTTTTCTTCTATAGCCATGTAATTAACATTATTTAATTTTTAAGCCCTAATTGTCACTCTTTTAATTGTATATTGATGAAAAGACATCTACTAAATTTGTTAGATATCTTATGTATCCATATTTTTATTTATGTCACCTTATTTTATGTTCATCATTTATATAATACAAGATTTTGTAAATGGTGCTAGTAAACATGGGCGGGCTTAAGTCATTGTGTGTTTATCAGGTTTAATTACATACTTTGTAGTATTTTGAGCTTGTGCTTTTTCGACAGAAATTCTATCTTATTGTTAAAAATATGTTTGTTAGTCGAAAATTCTACTTTTGTTAGATTATGCTATTGTTCGTTAATTTAATTTTGTACTGGTAATTTAACTAAAACATAAGTGTTGGATGTTAGTTATAATTTTTCAATAGTAATCATAAATGTACTTTATACCTTTCCTACATTGTAGTATTTTGAGTAAGTACTTTTGCTTTTTCGACAGAAATTCTATCTTATTGTTAAAAATATGTTTGTTAGTCGAAAATTCTACTTTTGGTAGACTATGCTATTGTTCGTTAATTTATTTTTGTACTGGTAATTCAACTAAAACATAAGTGTTGGATGTTAGTTATAATTTTTCAATAGTAATCATAAATGTATTTTATAGCTTTTCTACTTTGTAGTATTTCGAGTAAGTATTTGTGCTTTTTCGACAGAAATTCTATCTTATTGTTAAAAATATGTTTGTTAGTCGAAAATTCTACTTTTGGTAGACTATGCTATTGTTCGTTAATTTATTTTTGTACTGGTAATTTAACTAAAACTTACGTGTTAGATGTTACTTATTAATAATCATAAATGTACTTTGTACCTTTTCTACGTAACAATATTAAAATGTAATTATTTAAGTAATTCTTTTCTTTAAAACTTTATTGTGTGGTTACAGCATTGTCATTGAATATCGTACTGTATACTGTTTTCCTTAGAAATGATTCCTCATTACTACGAGAACTAGTAAATAGTATGCAATTTAATTACAGTGTTATAATCATGTATCGCGAGATCAAAAATTATATTGATGAAGGTTTGTCATGTAATGTAAAACGTCTTTCTTAAGTTATATCATTGTAATATTGTCCATATTTGTCATTATAATTTCTCTTATAATGACAAATATTAATGACAGTATGACACTTAATGATATAACTTAAGACAGACAGACGTTTTACCTTCCATGACAAACCTTTATCAATATAATTTTTGATCTCGCGGTATGAAACCCTAATTTGTAATAAACTTTCTTTTGAATTTCCCGCTACCAAATACATTTTGAATCTCCCGCTATTTGCTTAGTGTTATTGAAAACTGTAATTTTTTGATGTCGGCGTCATCTATATTTGACCCGAGGCAATACAAAACGCGGATAAAAATTTTGGCTTGACTGAGCCATCTCATGGTAATCTGTGTATAAAAATAATACATACTTAATTTTACAAGTTGATTATTATCATTTGCGAGTTTTTGGGAAGGCTTGCGAAACTCATATATTGGATTAAATTGATTAGTAAGCCGGAATTATCTAATCTTACGTATAAAACAAATGAAGAGTACACTGCAAAAAGGGGGAATGTCACAAAACTAAAACAACGAGAAAAATTGATTTTAATACAATAAACAGCTAAAAAAGAAACGTTTATTTATTAAACCAAACAGCAAATATGTTATCATGTACTTTAAAAATTTTTTTTGGTTTCGATAAAAAGCCAAAGCAACAGTTATTCCTAAAATTTAAGAAAAAAGAGAAACATTATTTTTGGTATAATTTTTCTCCGCAAAAAGGGGGATTGTTCATTATTTAATCATCAGTATCTTCTTGGTTGTGGCTTTGGGGAAGATTGTTGAAATAGTGCACGGCTTCTGGACGACAAAATTTTTTCACTTCTTGCAAATTTTTGTATTTTAAGAGAGGCACTGGAGTCAGGTCTAAAAGTAAAAGATTAAAAAAACTGTCAAAGGGATGCTAGATAAACTTACCACTGTATGCTTTGTCGGGGAACATGAACTCGCCATCTTTCAAGACTGACTTTTCTTTTTGAATTACAGTCCTGAAATTGGATAGTATGACTACAGACGTTGCCCAACCACCATTATAAGAATTTCTATGGATAAGAAATTGAGGACGATCTTTTGAAACATAAATTTCTTTTATTTCGCGAATGGGCATTGGACATTTCTTCTTGTAATATTTTTCCAAAAACTTTGTCCAGGCTCTAACTAATTCTTGTTCTACTTCTATAAGTTGAAACGGTGATGGTTTTATCCTAGCGTTCTTAAATACTTCATACCAATCTGATGGAACTTCTGCTTTTGCTTTTTTATTGATTAATCCCATATTCTTGTCACATTCCATATAGGAATGCCCTCTTATAGGGAACGTAATTTGAATGAAGTCTAACCGGTTAGTATGATGTACAATATAATGTAGATATCTCAACATTGTATAATTCTTATTTTGGCCAGGGCATGAATCACAAAAAATTTGCAGATGACGAACTGCAGGATTTAAAATTGTTGTAATGAAGTGATGAAGCATTGATACCACTTCATCTGCTCCTTTTCGCGCAATTGTCTGAGGATACGCATAGAAAACGGAAGCTCCAGTGGAAAGAGTGTGAATATTGAAGTTGTACAATGATAACTGACGTTTGTAATACACGTCGTTTGTGGATATGTTTGGCATAGGTAAATTCTGTTGATAATCCAGTGTAATTGCTTCAAAGTCTTCCGAAGTTCGAGCTTTTTTACGCGCCTGCCTTTTTCGTTCATAGAATGTTTCTGCTTTCTTCTTGTGGACTTCATTCTCAATGGTTAATTTTCTTTTCTGACTTTCAATTTGACAGCGGTGTTGTTCGTTTTGTGGGGTTTCTTTATCTAGTGCTTTCATTTTTGCCAAATACTCGTCGTAGGTGCTGCACGTATCACTCCTGGGATAACCAAATGAGATATTAAAGTTATTTATAAATATCTGTCGATATCTTTCGTATGATACAGGGTTTTCAGAATATTTCTCTTGGTACAGCTTGTGCATCTTTTTCAAATTTAGTTCTTCTGGCAGGTAAATTATTTTTGTCTTTTCGTAGCTATAATGGCTAGTACGACCTTTAAAGCTGCCAATATGTTCCTTTACGTTATTAATGGTTGCTACCGAATGTTTGTTGGGTCTATTATGATGAAGACCCCTCTTGTCTTTCGGAGCGTATCCGGTATCCTTTAGCGACTTTTGAAGATATTCTAATTTTTTTTTAGAAATCCCATAAATAGCTCTGAATCCTTTAGCACATACCGGGATTTGCACTATGCTTCCTTCACGTTTTATCTTGACAATGTAAGAAAAACTTCTTTCGTGAAATTTTGCACATTCTTCATTGCCACGTGGACGTCTTCGTCTGATATTATGTGTATTTATTAAACTACACAAATACGCATTTTGATTGGTATGAGTGTCAATGTTATTGAATTGATTCAACAGAAATTGCCTTTCTGTTTCCAAAATGTTTATAAAACATTTTAGACGTTTGCATTTGCAATCATCACCGGCCTCGTGGCTACTTAACCTTAATTTTTTAGCAACATCAGTCATTCTTCCAAAAGATTTTCTTTTCTTGGACGTATTTTCTACGTTAATCGACATTCTGACAGAATAATTCTGTCAATTAAATTGAACAGATAATAAAAACTAATTACCTACCTTCCTTTCCAATTAATTCAACAGCAAATCTACTATACGTCACACCAAAAGTAGCACTGAACGATGAAAATTGAATTCTCCCAATTTACATTTGGACATACCTCGTTCTTGCCTGCAAGCCAGTGGACAGTCCTCCTTTTTACCGAGCACATATATTTTCAGTGGCTTCTAGGATGTGACATCGCTACTTTTTTGCTATGAAACGTTACCAGGGTAATAGTACCTAGAATTCTCCATCAGATGGCATGGATAGTTCTATTTCGTAATTTTTGTGACATTCCCCCTTTTTGCAGTGTACTCTTCAAATGGAATTGGATGTATAGACTGGGAACAATACTTAGGAGTGTACCAACACGAGGATATTGAATGCAGTTAACTTGGACCTTATGTGACGTATTATCAGGACCTTAAAAGGATGTACCTGCAATTCAAGATAGATGCATTTTGTGAAGAGGATTAAACCTATGATGAAAACAGAAAAATTGTATAGTAATAACACAGCTAGACATGCAAAAACAAGATTTAAATACTAATATGCAAAATATACAAAGCCAGTTTGACATGCAGAACACAAGCATACAGGATATTAACATTAATATACTAAACTTACAAACTATACAAGGCCAATTACATCTTAAATTTGACACAAATAGTCAAACGTTAAACACACATATACAAAATATACAAGGTCAATTAGATATTCAAAAGAAGGAATATAGACAGAGTATTGAAGGATTACATAGTAAAATAAATAATTTGCAAGAGGAAATGAAGAAAGAAATGCAGAATAATGTGAGGAATCTCCAAATAAATATGATTGACATGGAACAAAGAATGGATATAAGATTGAAGGACAATGAAGAGAAGACGAAAGAATTGGAAACTAATACGAAGAAATATTTAGAAGAACAAAAAGACATCCAAAATTATTTTGATGTTTTACAATCAAGAATTAGAGATAATAAGGGAGAGACAAAACAGGTAAAAAGGTGATATCAAAACTTTGAAATAAGATAAACTAATTCTACAAGGAAAAGTTAACTTGGTTGATGAAGAATACCGATCATCCATAAATAGATTCCAACAAGAAAAATGTGATTTCTTCGAAAATATAAGAAAAGAATTGGAACAGATGAAAAGAGCTGGTAACAGGATTAGTTTTAACGTTGATAGAAGGAATACATAAAGATGCGCAACTACATAGCACTGAGCGTAGCTAAAACTGTGTTCGAGATCTATAGCGATGCATCAGTCGTTTGGGTCCGAGATTCGAAACAGCCCGCGACAGCGATGATGTATCTCGGCAAGGGGTTTGCGGAACAACTTAACGGAAAGACACGCAATTTTATTATAGCGTTGCGCATCTTTATATATTCCTTCAATCAACGGTTTTAATGAAAAAAGTAATTCTTATAATCCATATTTAAGACCGAAAATGTGGCCTAAATATAAAGATAGTAGAGATCAAGTTCATCCTAAGACCACTGATAAGTGATATTAAATATGATTACAAGAGTAAGAAGAAAAAGAAAATTTTGATTTATTCAGATACAGAAAATCTGATGATTCCGGAATTGAATCGGTGTCAACCGAGTACTTCTCGAAACTAAATTTGTTACCAGTAATATGTAGCTATTCATTGGATATGACCAAAAATAATCGATTTTATGACAATCCACACAATTTTATAAAAATCAATGAGGAATCCGAAATTTTAATTGAAAATGATATACCTGTAATTGAAATGACTATAAAGAATTTAAATCTTAGAGCTATTGTTGATACTGCTTCTGAAATTTCTTTAATAAGAAGAATAGATTTAAACAGGATTATTAATTATGAAAATTATGTAATTAAGATTAAGAAAATGGATATTATTGCTAAAAATCAGAAAAATTAGAAATAATACAAAAAAAGCTTTGCCTTGAAACGATGTTGAATAAGTAAAGTTATTTATTTGAATTCTATGTGTTTGAAAACATGAAATTTCAATGCTTTTTAGGGATTGATAATATTAAAAAGTATAATATGGTAATTGATTTTGAGAATAATGTCTTACGCATTAAAAAAATGAAATAAAACTAGCAAAAGAAGATAATAATATTAGCATTAATAGTTTTAATATTATGTATAAGGAATGTTGAAGAGATAAGAGAATTTAATTATGTAATTAAGATTAAGAAAATGGATATTATTGCTACAAATCAGAAAAAATTAGAAATAATTCAAGAAAAGGTTTGCCTTGAAACGATGTTGAATAAGGAAAGTTATTTATTTGAATTCTATGTGTTTGAAAACATGAAATTTCAATGCTTTTTAGGGGTTGATAATATTAAAAAGTATGATATTGTAATTGATTTTGAGAATAATGTCTTGCGTATTAAAAAAAATGAAATAAAACTAGCAAAAGAAAATAATAATATTAGCTTTAATAGTTTTAATATTATAAGGATGTTGAAGAGATAAGAGAATTAAGGGATAATGAAGAGGATATTTTGGAAGATGGAACAATACTTAATAAGAAGAAGAATTTTATATATAATGAAGATGATGATGTTAAGAAAGAAGATTATATTGAAGAATTAAATAAGAAAATAATTGGAATGGATTTAGAAGAAGGATTAACGAACGATATGAAAAGAATCTTGATGGAAAATAAAAGGTTATTTATAATGAAGAAGTTGCATTTGCTACAAATTATAAACACAAGATAATTATTGATAATGATGAACCATTAAATGGAAAGAATCCTATTCCATATTAATACCAAAAACAAGTTGAACAAGAAATCGATAAATTATTAAAACAAGGTATTATCGAAAGATCAACTTCCTATTTTATTAATCCTGTTGTAATCGTAAAAAAAAGTGATAATAATTTAAGAGTTTGTTTGAATATGCGCTGTATTAACAAAAGAAAAGTCGACATTTTAAGAAATATAACGTGAGGGACAAAGTAATCATAAAGAACTAAAGAGTTACTGACAAACATAAAAATCAGGTAGCGAAATTTGTAAAAACTTTTATTGGACCTTATGAGGTAAGAAAAATATTCGGTGATACTACCTATGAATTGGTTGAACCTGAAACAAATTTAATAAGGGGTAGATTTCATGTGTCAATGCTTCACGATTATATGAATAGATATTTGAGAGAAACTATATTGTAAAATTATAACTTGAACTTAAAAAAAATAATGCAATAGTTTATTTTTTTTATAACAAACAGGAGGCACAAATATAATTATTTAAATTGTCGATATAAATAGTATAAAAAAAATTAACGTCACAAGAAAATTAATTTATGTTATACATATAAGGGATCATTCGTATATAAAATAGAAGAATTTTATTAGTATAGTAGTGAAATGTATAAAATGTTAGATAGGATCTAAATTTATTGTAATCTCACTTCTTAATGAAAGATTTTAAAAAAACACATTGTTAGAAATATTGTCAAGATAAGATAGGCAACTTAAATTACTATACAGATAAAATGTCATTATTATGTAAAATCAAATACGTATATGGAAACTAAGAAAAATATCCTGGTTACTTATAAACAAAAATAGATGATTTGTACATTTTGACATAAAAGGTAGAAAAATATTGAATGATACGAGAATTTTGGAATAAAGAAGAATTAATATAGAAATTTTGGTATAAAAATAATACATACTTAATTTTACAAGTTGATTATCATCATTTACGAGTTTTGGGAAGTCGTAAGACTTGTGAAACTCATATATTGGATTAAATTGATTACTAGGCCGGAATTATCTTAATGTTCCGTATAAAATAAATGCAATTGGATTTAGACTGAGAACAATACATATAGAAGACGTTTTACTGTAATAGAAGAATTCCGTAACGAGTGTAGGTACCAATACGAGGAGATTGAATACAGTTAACTTGGACCTTATGTGATGTATTATCAGAACCTTAAAAGGATGTACCTGCAATTCCGAATAGATGCATTTTGTGAAGAGGATCAGACCTATGATGAAAACAGAAAAATAATAAAGTAAAATTTTAAACATTATTAAAAGTCAATCTTTAATAATCATTAGAATCAAGCAATGAAGTGAAATTTTGAAGAGATAAAGAGAATAATAGAATTAATCTATCCTTTGTAGTAAAAAACGATTCTATTTTATATTATCTGAATAGTCATATTTATATTTTTGAATTGGTGATTTTCATTAAAAAGGAGAAGTTAATTTTTGAAATTGAATTGTTGTGTAGATGTAAAAAAGAGTTTTACATTATTACGTAAATTATTTACCTAACATACATTATATTGTGTTTTGAATAAAATATTATTTTGAAATAAATAGTAAAATAAATTTTACCAAAGAATTCAATCCTGAGAGTATTATTTTTTTCATGCTTAATTGTAATTTCTACCGTCTGAGCTTAGCTAGAGAGACAATAGTATAATATATATGTATATGTATACAGCGTCCGGCAACGAAGCGGGGACGGAAGGTTGCATGCTTATTTGAAAGTGAATCGAATATTTAGTCATCGGATATTCTTACGTACCATCTAGCGCACGTTTTAAAAATATTTTGGTTTATACTGGGTGTTCCAGATGGAAATTCCAGACTAAAGTTGCTTTTTTTTTAAATGGAACAGCCTGTATATTAATAGATAAAATGATCCGCGCTTGAAAGCTGCTTACATCGATATAATGCTGTATGTGTCCAAAGTTGATAGTTTCTGTGTTAATAATTATTTTACTTGATAAATTAACACATTTCAGTAGACTATTATGCATAAGGAAAAACAAAAGATTCGAAACCAACAGAATAGAATATTTTTTACTAGTATTGAGTTTCGTTCCTACGTGAAAGAAATTCTGTAACTGTTCGCGTTATACAGAGTGTTCACAATTTCCCAAAATCGAAGAAATCTCGTAATTTTTAAATGGAACACCCTATATATCAGTTTATTCCTGAATTGTTTATTAAATTTCATGTAAGACGTTAATACCTTAAATGTGACTATTACTGAGCTACTGTCGTTTTTTGATATGATTTTGTTAGTTTTTGCAAAAAAATAACTTTTTTCAAATAGAACATCCTATATATTATTTCATTTTTGAATTTCTTACTAAATTTCACATCAAAAACATGTAAGACGTTAATACTTTAAAAGTCACTATAACTGAGCTATTGTCCCTTTTTGATATAATTTCGTCAGTACTACACTATATTAATTAAAACCACAAAACTGACAAAAAGCTTTTTTACTTTTTTTTCAAAAACTGACAAAAGCATATCAAAAAACGATAGTAGCTCAGTAATAGTCACATTCAAAAACTGACAAAAGCATATCAAAAAACGACAGTAGCTCAGTAATAGTCACATTTAACCCAGTCAGCACAATAACGTCGAAAAAACGTTAACAAACAACGTTAACCTTGTTCTAAAAAACGATTAATTCGACGTTGAACAAACGCAAAAATGTCGCGAGCTTCAACGTTATATTCGACGTCAGTTGCAACGTTTAAGTAACGGTGAAGCCAAACCAATTGATAACGTTTTCTTTAAATTGCAATTCATCGTCACTTACAACGTTATATTCAACGTCATTTAAAACGTTTAAATAATGGCATCTCCAAACGTTTCTTTATGAGCTGCAATTAAAGATAAAAGAAACGTTTTTTGAACGTTACTAACACGTTGTTCTTAAACATTTTATTCGACCATAAATCGACGTTTTTTTCAACATCCAGTCAACGTTTATATAACGAAATGTTTCAACAAACAAATGTGAAACGTTTCTTATGAGTTTCAATCAACACCTAATCGACGTGTTACAGAACACTTATAATAGATTGCCGCGGCGTCTCACGGGCGAGAGAATTGTTGTAGCAATTGCTCCTAAAACAACTGCGACTTACGGGCGAGACTGGACGATCTATTATAAACGTTTTGTAAAACGTCGATTAGGTGTTGATTGAAACTCATAAAAAAATGTTACGCATTTGTTGCAGCATCTCGTGACGTAAACGTTTACTGGATGTTGAATAAAACGTACATTTATGGTCGCAATAATAATTATAGACTACAAAGTAGTACCTACATGATTATTAGGTATTGTTACCATAGCAAATACGTCTTATTTAGATAACTAAATACTCACCATTACTTCTTTTATATAATTTCAATAATAAAATGACACATCATACACATCACATCATGTTCTAAATAAAATTTGGGTTGTTATCCAAATTTTCTAAAAATTTATACAGGCCAGGAAAATTGTTTTCATTTTTGGGGTACACGAAATAATATTAAACTTAAATTAGTTGTAAATAAAAAAATATTATTTATCTTTTTAAAATATATACAAGTATACAACCACAAACAAATAAACTAAGGTACTACATAGATTAATACAAATATCGATAAAAAACATAACTAACTAACTGAATATAAATGTTTTGAAAAAAAAAAGAAAAATACATCACACATCACATTATGTTATAAATAAAATTTGAGGTTTTATCCATATTTTGTAAAAATTTATACCGTCCAGGAAAATTCTTTTCATTCTTGAGGTACACGAAATAATATTAAACTTTGTTGAAATCGGTAAACGAGACATACCTGTAAATAGCACACGTGCAGTATTTTACATCGAAAACATTAAAATCTTTTAATAAAATAATAATGGTTTGAAAACATAACCACCTACCGTGTATTAAACCAGAGATTATCCCGTTTTGTATCTTGCTTCTATACAGGTTATTACCGTTACCAGTCACAAATATTAGAGAAAATCAAAACTGACACCAACCACTGACCTAAAATACCACTTTGCAAACTGCTTTTGCCTCCTTTTTCACCACATGCGTACTTGCTGTTTGACCTTGATCCCACTCTTCAGACATCCTTAATAGACAAGGAATAAAAGGATATAATATAGAACTACTAAATGTACTGTAGTGTGAGAGGAATAGACTTTGTTAACAACCTCATGTACAAAAGAAGCGCGTAATTTCTTTAATTCGATTTTTTTTCTATTATTATTAATTTAGCTATTTTAGTCATGTAATACATTTTCGCGCCTAAAGAATTACTCATCGCTTCTTCCGTACATCAACAACTTTGGCTTTTACGATAGGAGAAATTCCAAACTAAAAATTGCTTTGTTAAGGTCACGTTCGGACGGTCAGTTCCCAGAAGGTCATCCCTAACCGTTTACCTAAATGAAGCCTTTTCGCTTATTTTAAACACGAAATACTTAGTATTGCAGTTTTCCTTAATTATTAATTCCTCGCGATCTAATTATCAGACGACAACAGATATCACGTTATAATGTTTCTTAATCGCTCTTTTATTTCTCATTGGAAGCCTATAACTCTCAGATCAAAGATTTACGAGTTATTCAATATTTGTTCTTATTTAATTCTGTCTTAACGTAAGGTTATCATGTATCCTTAGTCACCCCTTCAGACCGCATTAAATACTCATAATACTATAGAAAGAACCCTATTGTGACTCATCTTTCGTAATGTATTCTACTACCTGTTATGTAGGTGCCCCACAAACGTACATACCTGCAGTAATTTCTTAGACAAATTACCTCGAGTCAGGTGTCATTCTTTTCTATATTTAATAACGAATCTGATTATAATGTTTTTTTCCTGTATTTATTGATTGATTGTCCCGCGAATTATGTTCTCTTATTCTCTTAAAAACAGTTCGCGCCTTACCACCCCCACTCTCCTGCTTCTAACCACAGCCTATATAAATCACGATCGAAGAAAAGAGCTCTCTCTTATTTTTTTTTCCTCTTACGCATCCACAGCTTTACATCGTTCCAAGTTCGCGTCCCTCCCAGTTCTAAGTCACGTTTGTTTTAGTGCCCCCATTGTGCTTTAACATAACAAAGTCAAGTTATAGTGCCGCAATTCCTTTCGCCGGTTCGGTTAATTGTTCGCGTACTGTCAGACCCCTATTCTGATTCGCCGATTAATCAACGCTTCGACTCCAGACTTACGGGACCCGAGGACAACGAGGACACCACAAAAGTAAAGTATTCCTCATCCTTATCTATTTAATTCTTAATTTTCTCTTACAACCGCTACATTAAATTTTACTTTATACATTCTCAAAATATATCTAAAAATCATTTACGGTGTGAGACTATCGAACCCCCGTACCGATAATACCTGCCTTAACCAACGATCATTCTAACGACCCACTCGTTCCCTCTCACTCTCTTCCTTTCGATCTCACCTACTCCTTACGTGAATCAATATTTGTGTTATTATGTTTTATTTAAATAATGAATTAAAGAACTTAAGGACACTCTTGTTGTTTTATTTTCCTTAATTTTTTTATCTCTTCTTTTATGTACTAATTAAAATTCTTTTACAGGAAAATAAATATAATAATCCTACATTTGTTTAATTTTCTTATTCTATATTTTGTGTTTCTTTCTTTTACGTAATTCACCATTAGAGCTAGCTGATACAGCATTTTAAAAACTAACATCATTTTAAAAATATAACAAGTGGCACCTTTTAAGGATATTCAGTCTCAGTCTTTTTTAAGGATAATAAGTGGCGGCCCTGTAACGTGGGGCTATTTATTGATTAAGAGCAATCAACGAATTCACGCCGACTACGATGGTGAACACGAGACACAACGCAGAAGGTACGACCCAGAACGAAACACAGAACTCTAATGATTTGGGTAATCACAATACCCCGGCGCCCAAAATTAGCAATTACAATGGTATTACCTTAGCACAGGCTAGATTTTGTGACATGATCACACCTGCAATGGACACCGCTTGGCTAGACAGAGTGCCAAATGAACAGAGACACACGATGCAGCAGACAATATCCGACATCAAGGCGTTACTCTCCCCGGGTAAGCTGCTTAACAGTACGACGGCGAACCAACCTACAATTAGGGTACAGGACGATGAGCCAGCACGAGTGCCTCCCCATGGTTATACGCCGGAGAAGAAACGTCCAATAGCCGAACAGGAATCCCATTTTCAGGTAGAGCACTGTCCAGGCAAGGAGAATGAATGTCCAGACGCGCTGTCGCGCACGCCTGCACCGCAATTAATCGATCCAAAAATCGTGGATGAAAACCGATTAATCCCGGATTATAACACTCCTTGTGAACAATCAGATTCTGCCGTATGTTTGTTACAGGTAACTCATATTGCCGATGATACCGCCCACCCAGTCGTAATAGCACAAGAAAACGCACAACAGCAAGACGCTCCCATTGGTCAGCTGTCACAGAAATGGACCCGCCTACGAGAGGAAGGGTCCGCCGAAGATGAGGATGACGCCGCTCTCCGCATCTACACGGATAACGATGAGTATCTTCGACGTCCACAAGGTGAGCAAGAGGTATTAGTGGTCCCCGACGCCGCTAAACCCCGCGACCTCTACGAGTACCACGACCGTGTTACTGCTGGTCACCTGACCGCCGACGAAACCGTCAGGACATATGGATATCCGAAGTACACATCCTCAGACAATGGTCCGCAATTCCGATTAGCATATTGGAAGACGCTGGTCCTACTTCCTATTGGATACGTCGCAAAGCCAACCCACCCGTGAAGTATCACCTAGACCAATTGAGACCTTACACTATTGGTCAAGAAGAGGAACCCCCGCAGCGGTCGATCAAGTACCCCTCCCAGCTACCGCTTAGAAAATTAACTGAAGTGCCCCGGGCTGTGACCTGTGTTTTGATCGTGATGTGCTAGTGTGTGTGCCGCGCGAACGTATCATTAACTTTGTAGAGACCGATAAGCTAGTTGTAAGTTAGGTAAGCTAGATTAGATTGTAAGGTGAAGGGCATATGTGTAATTCGCTATCCGCGAATTAATATGGGATACCTGGTTGCCGGGGACTCTAGTGTTCTCAGACGAGAACACATTCAAATTGTCAAGTGGGACGTTTTCTAAAGCGATATCACACATGCCTTGCACTAGGTTAGGGTGTAATAATAATAAGCTCATTCAATTATTTTCTTTAATTAAGTTCTTTTTTTTATTCAAGCACTTTAATTTAATTTAGGATCTCTTGATTTTAATTGCTAATTATTTAATTTAGTTTTTTTTTTATTTATTCAAGCATTTTAATTTAATTTAGTAATCACTTTAGTTTTAATTCAAGTTATTTACTGTATTTAGTTTTTTTTTATTTCTATTGAAAACATTTTAATATTAGTTTAATGTCCTAATTGTTTGGATTGCTGACAAATAAAACATGTATTTGATTATGTATTCTGACGCGATTAACATCTAAGCGACTTAAACAATCAAGCCAGTCCGTTCTCTCTGTTGTACCTCACTTTATTTTGCTCTCTCTCTATCATTATTCATTTCTGTCAACATAAAGCGCGTTAAACTGGTCGATTATGTTTAAGAGCGCTACCTTGCCACACGCGGTTTTCCAGGTTTTTTCCGCGACTGACGACGTATGCAGTGTGGTACAGTATGCACAAATCGGTCCTGGACGCTGGCCAAAGATTGTCTCAAGCGGGGGGAAAATTGTTAACAACCTCATGTACAAAAGAAGCGCGTAATTTCTTTAATTCGATTTTTTTTTCTATTATTATTAATTTATCTATTTTAGTCATGTAATACATTTTCGCGCCTAAAGAATTACTCATCGCTTCTTCCGTACATCAACAACTTTGGCTTTTACGATAGGAGAAATTTCAAACTAAAAATTGCTTTGTTAAGGTCACGTTCGGACGGTCAGTTCCCAGAAGGTCATCCCTAACCGTTTACCTTAATGAAGCCTTTTCGTTTATTTTAAACACGAAATACTTAGCATTGCAGTTTTTCTTAATTATTAATTCCTCGCGATCTAATTATCAGACGACAACAGATATCACGTTATAATGTTTCTTAATCGCTCTTTTATTTCTCATTCGAAGCCTATAACTCTCAGATCAAAGATTTACGAGTTATTCAATATTTGTTCTTATTTAATTCGGTCTTAACGTAAGGTTATCATGTAGTCTTAGTCAACCCTATTGTGACTCATCTTTCGTAATATATTCTACTACCTGTTATGTAGGTGCCCCACAAACGTAAATACCTGCAGTAATTTCTTAGACAAATTACCTCGAGTCAGGTGTCATTCTTTTCTATATTTAATAACGAATCTGATTATAATGTTTTTTTTCCCTGTATTTATTGATTGATTGTACCGCGAATTATGTTCTCTTATTCTCTTAAAAAAAGTTCGCGCCTTACCACCCCAACTCTCCTGCTTCTAACCATGGCCTATATAAATCACGATCGAAGAAAAAAGCTCTCTCTTAATTTTTTTCCTCTTACGCATCCACAGCTTTACATCGTTCCAAGTTCGCGTCCCCCCAGTTCTAAGTCACGTTTGTTTTAGTGCCCCCATTGTGCTTTAACATAACAAAGTCAAGTTATAGTGCCGCAATTCCTTTCGCCGGTTCGGTTAATTGTTCGCGTACTGTCAGACCCCTATTCTGATTATCTATTACTTTAATTCTTAATTTTCTCTTACAACCGCTACATTAAATTTTACTTTATACATTCTCAAAATATATCTAAAAATCATTTACGGTGTGAGATTATCGAACCCCCGTACCGATAATACCTGCCTTAACCAACGATCATTATAACGACACACTCGTTCCCTCTCACTCTCTTCCTTTCGATCTCACCTACTCCTTACGTGAATCAATATTTGTGTTCAAATCTTGTATTGAGTTGGTCTTTACTTGATGTAAATCCATTTTCAATGTGAAATAAAACAAACAAATGTTTAAGATTTACACTGTATTTAATAACAACGACAGCTGTTTCGCTACACTGTAGCTTCGTCAGGTTGACATATACAATAATAACTATCTACATACACTTGACTCTTATATATAGTGTGTGGATATTAGGAATTCTAAGAACTGATATGTAAAGAACAATTTCTTGTCTACAAGTGTCGGGTGTATACAAAAAGTACGTGGAACTAAATCTATTGCAAACAGATGTTATGTGTGAAATTAGGTAAACTGTATTACTAACTAAATATATTTAACAATGGTGATGAGTTTAACTATCTACATACACTTGACTCTTATATATAGTGTGTGGCTATTAGGAATTCTAAGAACTAATATATAAAGAACAATTTCTTGTCTCAAAGTGTCAGGTCTATACAAAAAGTACGTGGAACTTAATCTATTGGAAACAGATGTTATGTGTGAAATTAGGTAAACTGTATTACTGACTAAATATATTTAACAATGGTGATGAGTTTAGGTCTACTTTATCGTTTAATAAATTGTCTGAATGTTTATATTTATTGATTTCTAATGTCTCTAGTATATCTAATTTAATACTTTTATTTTCAACATGAAGGATATCAAAATCTTTATTAAAAATGTGATTATTCTCTGTCAAATGATTCGCGTAAGTCGAATCATTTTTTTGGTTTATATAAGCGGAGTAATGATCAGCAATCCGTGTTTTAAATGCTCTTCCTGTTTGACCTATATATCCCTTAGTACATGTACCACAAGTTAACCTATAGACTCCCGATTTATTATTGTGATTAGTTTTTTCTTTATTGTTCTTGATGTATTTTGCAAGGTTATTGTTAGTTTTGTATGCAATATTAATTTCCTGTTTTCTAAGTAATTTTATTAGTTTTCCTTGATTCTCCTCTAAGTAAGTGAAAGATTTAAACTTTTTAATTGTAGTGTCTTTTGTAACTGGATAAATTTCTTACAACGTTTTGTTGAATAATTTCTTAGAAATTAATTTATCTATTAAATTTGGGTCGTATCCATTGTTATAGGCAATTTGTTTAATAATGTTATATTCTTTACTATAGTCTGAAGTAGACATTGGCGTGTTAATCAATCTATGGATCATGCTGTGGTAAGCCGCTAATTTATGTTGATATGGATGGTTGGATTTGTTGTGAATGGTTATGTCAGTATGTGATTCTTTGTGGTAAATGGAAAATTGTACTTGGTTATTGACTCTTTTTAACGTAAGATCTAAGAAGTTGATACTGTTATTCACTTCTTTTTCTAATGTAAATGTAATATGGGAATTAATAGAATTAATAAACTCAAAGAAATTATTCAATTGTCTGTTTGTACCTGTGTATCCTATCAAAATGTCGTCAACGTATCTGAACCAAAATAATACGTTCTTAGTTAATGTACTATTTTCAAAAATTTTTCTTTCTAAATTGTCCATAAAAATTTCTGCTAATAAAGGTGACAAAGTATTTCCCATAATTAAACCACTATTACACTTATAAAATTTATTCTCAAATGAAAAGTAATTTTGTTCTAAGCAAACAGATAATAATTGTAAGATCTCGTCTTTTATTAGAATGTTAGTTTTGTTAAATTCTAACATCCTATTAATTAATTCAACTGTTTCAGTAGGTGGGACACTCGGGAAAAGGTTTTTTACATCGAATGAAATTAATTTAGTGTTATCAGGTAACTTAAGATCTTTCAAGTTATTAAATAATTGAAAACTATTTTTGATACTATATTTAGGTTTGAATTTCGTATGCTTAATTATAATATCTATCAAACATTTTGAAACTTTAACTGCTGGGGCTGTAACATATGAAACAACTGGTCTAATCGGATAATTTTCTTTATGTAATTTGATTAAAGAATATAGTTTCGGTGGTTGTGGATTCATTACTTTTAATTTCTGTCTTTCATAATAGTTACTGATATTAAACAAGCTAGGTGACTTACTAATCGTCTTAATGATTTGTTTTTGAAAGGTTATTGTCGGTTGTTTTTGGATTACGATATACTTTTCTGGATCTAGAAATTGATTAGTTTTTGATATGTAATCTACTTTATTTAATGCTATCACTGTTTTTCCTTTATCTGCCCGTGTGAAAATTAAATTATTATCTTTTGCTTTATTCTTAACTCTTTGACTATCATTGTTAACCGTAGTGGTTCGATTTAAATGTTTAATAATATTGCTTGCTTGATATTTAGTATTCAGGTTTTTACTTTCCTTTAATGCTAACTCAGTTTCTACTGCTAATAGTTCTAAATCTTTTTTTCTAATTTCAGTTTTTATGTTATAATTAAAACCTTTGCTTAATACATCAATTTCTTTTTCATTGAACTCTGTGTTTCTAAGATTGCTAAATCTATTGAAAAATTTATGTTCTGAAAAATTGTTGTAAGAATGTTCTACTTGACTTAATTTGTTATTGATTAATGACTCTATTTTTTTTCCTTTGTATTAGGTATTTTTTCAATGAAATAATCCATAAAAAATACCTAATACAAAGGAAAAAAATAGAGTCATTAATCAATAACAAATTAAGTGAAGTAGAACATTCTTACAACAATTTTTCAGAACATAAATTTTTCAATAAATTTAGCAATCTCAGTAACACAGAGTTTAATGAAAAAGAAATTGATGTATTAAGCAAAGGTTTTAATTATAACATAAAAACTGAAATTAGAAAAAAAGATTTAGAACTATTAGCAGTAGAAACTGATTTAGCATTAAAGGAAAGTAAAAACCTGAATACTAAATATCAAGCAAGCAATATTATTAAACATTTAAATCGAACCACTACGGTTAACAATGATAGACAAAGAGTTAAGAATAAAGCAAAAGATAATAATTTAATTTTCACACGGGCAGATAAAGGAAAAACAGTGATAGCATTAAATAAAGTAGATTACATATCAAAAACTAATCAATTTCTAGATCCAGAAAAGTATATCGTAATCCAAAAACAACCGACAATAACCTTTCAAAAACAAATCATTAGACGATTAGTAAGTCACCTAGCTTGTTTAATATCAGTAACTATTATGAAAGACAGAAATTAAAAGTAATGAATCCACAACCACCGAAACTATATTCTTTAATCAAATTACATAAAGAAAATTATCCGATTAGACCAGTTGTTTCATATGTTACAGCCCCAGCAGTTAAAGTTTCAAAATGTTTGATAGATATTATAATTAAGCATACGAAATTCAAACCTAAATATAGTATCAAAAATAGTTTTCAATTAATTAATAACTTGAAAGATCTTAAGTTACCTGATAACACTAAATTAATTTCATTCGATGTAAAAAACCTTTTCCCGAGTGTCCCACCTACTGAAACAGTTGAATTAATTAATAGGATGTTAGAATTTAACAAAACTAACATTCTAATAAAAGACGAGATCTTACAATTATTATCTGTTTGCTTAGAACAAAATTACTTTTCATTTGAGAATAAATTTTATAAGTGTAATAGTGGTTTAATTATGGGAAATACTTTGTCACCTTTATTAGCAGAAATTTTTATGGACAATTTAGAAAGAAAAATTTTTGAAAACAGTACATTAACTAAGAACGTATTATTTTGGTTCAGATACGTTGACGACATTTTGATAGGATACACAGGTACAAACAGACAATTGAATAATTTCTTTGAGTTTATTAATTCTATTAATTCCCATATTACATTTACATTAGAAAAAGAAGTGAATAACAGTATCAACTTCTTAGATCTTACGTTAAAAAGAGTCAATAACCAAGTACAATTTTCCATTTACCACAAAGAATCACATACTGACATAACCATTCACAACAAATCCAACCATCCATATCAACATAAATTAGCGGCTTACCACAGCATGATCCATAGATTGATTAACACGCCAATGTCTACTTCAGACTATAGTAAAGAATATAACATTATTAAACAAATTGCCTATAACAATGGATACGACCCAAATTTAATAGATAAATTAATTTCTAAGAAATTATTCAACAAAACGTTGTAAGAAATTTATCCAGTTACAAAAGACACTACAATTAAAAAGTTTAAATCTTTCACTTACTTAGAGGAGAATCAAGGAAAACTAATAAAATTACTTAGAAAACAGGAAATTAATATTGCATACAAAACTAACAATAACCTTGCAAAATACATCAAGAACAATAAAGAAAAAACTAATCACAATAATAAATCGGGAGTGTCTATAGGTTAACTTGTGGTACATGTACTAAGGGATATATAGGTCAAACAGGAAGAGCATTTAAAACACGGATTGCTGATCATTACTCCGCTTATATAAACCAAAAAAATGATTCGACTTACGCGAATCATTTGACAGAGAATAATCACATTTTTAATAAAGATTTTGATATCCTTCATGTTGAAAATAAAAGTATTAAATTAGATATACTAGAGACATTAGAAATCAATAAATATAAACATTCAGACAATTTATTAAACGATAAAGTAGACCTAAACTCATCACCATTGTTAAATATATTTAGTCAGTAATACAGTTTACCTAATTTCACACATAACATCTGTTTCCAATAGATTTAGTTCCACGTACTTTTTGTATAGACCTGACACTTTGAGACAAGAAATTGTTCTTTATATATTAGTTCTTAGAATTCCTAATAGCCACACACTATATATAAGAGTCAAGTGTATAGTTATGAGTCACTATTTGTTGTACCCTCATTATACACATCAATATTTTGTATTGATGTCTGTCATAATAATTCTGATTATAGTAATCACTATTTGTTATATTGATAAGTATATTCAGACTTTGTCTATTATTCACATTATAATAATCACTATTTGTTATATTGATAAGTGTACTTTAAACTCATGAATGATATTAAAACTATTATATATTTATCCTAAACATTAGAATAGTCAGTTATTGCTGAAACGCTGCATTAGCAGTATTGTAATCAACTCATGTATTAGTATTTTAACTGTATTATTTTATGTGTGCAATAAAGAGTTAGTTTTTAAAAAACCGAATCTCTTTAACTAAAACATAAGTGGCGCAGTCAGAAACGGATCCAAAAAAGAAGAATTACGGAAAGAAAATTCCGGTTTCTCCTTTTTGTTTCAACAATTAATTCTGGACAAATCGAACCAAGGACAAAGAAGAACTCCGAAAAACTAAAACATACGTAAGTTATTGAGTTCCTCTTATTTTTCCTATTTTTTCCCCTTAATTTTAAACAATATAATCTTCGAACTCTTTATTTAACTAAATTTATGAGTGATTCTGATATAATTGCATTATCAAACACATTACAAAACACATCACTAGACATGTCACTTTTTACAGCAGCCAAAGCTATCGCTGATTTTTTACCAACTTTCAATGGTAACTCGTTACAATTAGAAAGTTTTATCTCTTCTTGCAATGATTTTTATAATTCATACGGTGCAACTACAGATAACGGACTAAATCATTTTACATTCATTGCAATAAAATCAAAATTACGAGAGGAAGTAGCCAACTTTGTTATGTGTCGCCCTGATCTCAATACTTGGCCACTAATAAGAGAAGCTATTAGAGAACAATTTGGTGATAGAGTAGACAGACAAACACTAACCCGTGAATTTTTGCATTTAACAAAAAAGCGAAATGAAAGCATAATAGATTTTTTAGAAAGAATCAAATAAATGAAATCACGATTAGACGTTAAAATCAAAGCCGATACGACTCTCTCTGATGCACGACGAACGATATATTTAGAACAACATGAAGCTAATTCACTAGATGTTGTATTAGCCAATGTTGAAGACATCCTTAGAACTAAGATAGAATTAAAAGAACCTAAAACATTAAATGAAATTATTACCATCGACATAAGACATTACTATGCGGAATAACGCATAAACTCTTTACAAGATTCAAACAAAATATTCACATTTAATAATAGTAGGCAAATTCCTTCAACAAAGGGTATTAATATTTCAAAGCAATATAATAGAGTCGATCACCCTATGTATAAGAATCATAACTCACATTTTTATTCCCAAAATTTCAGGAATTCAATTAATTTCCCTAGCCAACCAATTAATATTGAATCAAGACCACAACCACCTCAGAGATTTTTTACTAATCAAGAAGTTTTTGGAAAACAAAAAAATGTCTTTGCCCCTCAGAAAAACTTTATACCTTCTAATAAACCTGAACCTATGTCTATTACGTCTCATGTCCCTTCTAATTTAAGACCAGCAAACGGATTTCCCTCACAAAACTTTTCTAGACCCCCTTATAAACCATCAGGCCAATATTCTATGAACAGAAGTAATTTCTTCCAAAACTCAAGAAGAACAAATCCACAAGAACTCACTCATGTAGAGAATTTGCATAATAATTATCCATATACTAATCCCACAGAAGAGTATTATATACCTGAAGAATTTCAATATCTAAATCCCAATGAGTTATCATATGAAAATTACAACAGCTATTATGATACTGAAAGACATGATAATAATTATTATCCAGCATTATTTCAAAATGACAATGACTACCAAGAAATAGAGACAGAAGCTAATCATGAACAACAACCTGATGAAAGCCAAAAGTCAAATTTTCAAGAAATAGCCTTTCCAACAGAAAACACATAGATCTAAATAATCTTGCTCCTAACTCTCTTCCTTATATTCAGATTCAACAACCACCAATTAAACTATTAATCGACACAGGTTGTCATCCCTCATTATTAAGACCTTATATCGCAGAAAAATATTTTCCTGAAACGATATTCATGTCCGATACACCTATAATAACATGTGCAGGTTCGAGAAAATCTAATTTTAAGGCACATATTCCTTTATTTAACGAATTTAAACCCCTAGAAGAAGAACTAGAATTCGTTCTGTTCGACTTTCATGAATTCTTCGACGGAATAATAGGTATCAGAGACTTGAGAAAATTATCTTTGAACATAGATTTAAATAACAAAACACTTTTTAATGACAATGTTTCCATACCATTACATTACAGACAAGACTTTGACATACAAAAAATTGAAATTCCGCCTTTTTCAACAATAATAAAAAGGGTAAAAACTAATCTCCCAAATGGCGATATTGTAATACCTGAATTAATAAATGACGATAAAACCATAACAATTCCTGAAAGTCTATCAAAAATAGAAAATGGATCACTAAAATTAGAGTTTATTAATAACTGCAAAAGTACATAAATGATCGAAATTAATAAAGATTTTTTAAAACATTTTGCAACAAACTTTAATGAAGACGAATATGAATGCTTTTCTTACGAAGAAGTTAATACGCCCAAGAATTTCAATAACAACGGTACAATTCTTCCCGAAATTAGGGTAGACCATTTAAACTCGGAAGAACAAAATTCACTAATGCAAGTCGTTAAAGAATATAAAGATATTTTTCATAACACCGATGAAAAATTGACATTTACAAATACAATAAAACATGAAATTAAAACAACTGACGAATTTCCTGTTCATGCTAAAACATACAGATACCCTCATATCCACAAACAAGAAGTAGAAAGCAAATAACCAAAATGCTCGAAGACGGTATAATTCGACCTTCAGAATCTCCATGGAGTTCTCCCATCTGGATTGTACCAAAGAAATCCGATGCAAGTGGTAAACAAAAATGGCGTATTGTTGTTGATTATAGGAAAGTTAACGAGAAAACTATTGATGATCGTTATCCGTTACCTAATATAAATGATATATTAGACAAACTGGGACGTTCTCAATATTTTACTACGATCGATCTAGCCTCTGGGTTTCATCAAATCGAATTACATCCTAATTCAATTCAAAAAACGGCATTTAATGTAGAAAATGGCCACTATGAGTATATTAGAATACCCTTCGGATTAAAAAACGCACCTGCCACATTTCAACGTGTTATGGACAATGTTTTAAAAGGCCTACAAAATAAAATCTGCCTCGTTTACATGGACGATATAATTATATTTTCAACATCACTCCAAGAACACATTTGTAACTTAAAACAGGTATTTAATAGATTGAAAAATGCAGGACTAAAAATACAACTAGACAAATCAGAATTTCTTTGTAGATCAGTAGAATTCTTAGGTCATACTATTACGCCTGAAGGAGTAAAACCCAATAAAAAGAAAATAGAAGCTATAAAAAACTTCCCTATACCAAAAACTGCAAAGGAAATCAAGTCTTTCTTAGGACTCATTGGTTATTACAGAAAATTCATTAAAAATCTTGCTCATTTGACTAAACCCCTTACTCAATGCTTAAAAAAAGGTGCCAAGATCACTCATTCAACAGAGTTCATTAATAGTTTTGAAATATGTAAAAATATCTTAATGAATGATCCGATTCTTCAACATCTAGTCTTTTCTAAGACTTTCAATTTGACTACTGATGCATCGAATTTTGCCATAGGTGCTATTCTTTCACAAGGTTCTATAGGTAAAGATTTACCTGTAGCCTATGCATCACGAACCCTTAACCCTGCTGAAGTCAATTACAGCACTATTGAAAAGGAATTGTTAGCTATTGTTTGGGCTGTAAAATACTTTCGTCCTTATCTATTTGAAATGAAGTTTAATATAATTACTGACCATAAACCATTAGAATGGTTATTTTCGCTTAAAGAACCCAACTCCAAATTAGTTAGATGGCGATTGAAGCTTGAGGAATATGACTATAAAATCATCTATAAAAAGGGTAAATTAAATACAAACGCTGATGCCCTTTCGCGAGTAGAAATTAATCCTATTGATACTCTCGATAATTTTTCCATCATAGCAAACCCAGGTGATCCAAATGACATCTTAGATGAAATCGACAAATTTGTCTCTGAAGAAGCTTCAAAATATCGAATTCCAGATCATCCTACAATAAACATACTTCAGAACGATTTATTAACACCGCTACGTTTAAGTACAGAAAATGAAACTATTCACTCTAATATCGAGAATCTTGTCTTAGAAATCCCATATACAGAAAAAACCCTTAACACATTTAAAAACCAAATTATTATATCTTCTATAAATCAAACTCAAGATTGCAAAATTAACAAACTCAAAATATTTAATAATAACCGCATTCACTTTCAAATACCTACCTACGATGTAGAGAGACACCTCTTAAACATCCTAAAAACCTATTTTGAGCCTAAAAAACACTATTGCTTGTACTTCAAAGACAAAAACTTAGAAATCCCTTTTGTAAACATGATACAACAATATTTCAAAAACAAAGCTTTTAGCCTAAGTATATCAACCAAATTCGTATCAGATATTCTCGATGAACAAGAACGCAAGTTGAAATTGAAGTTATATCATGAAACTAAAACATGCCACCGCGGAATCCAAGAAAATATCAAATCAATTAAACAAGTTTGTTATTGGCCAGATATAGATAAAGACGTTAAAGAGTACATCAATTTATGCGATATTTGTCAAAAGTTCAAATATGAACGTCATCCTAATAAAATTGTCTTTAAACCCACACCTATAGGGCATGAACCCTTTGACCACGTGTACATTGATACATATAAGTTCGCAGGACAATGCTTTGTTACTATTGTAGATAGTTTTTCCAAATTCGGACAAGCATATGAAATTCAAAGTTTAAATTCGATAGAAACAACGAACAAAATCATAGAATTCATAAGTCATTTTGGTATTCCTAGAAAAATAACTTCTGATAATGGCGTCGAATTTAAGAACGATGTACTTCAAGAATTTTGTAAAACTCATGAGATTGAAATTCATTATACCACCATATACAATCCAAATAGTAACAGTCCGGTAGAAAGATTCCATTCAACTCTAGGCGAATCCCTTAGAATATTATTGAAACAAAAACCTCGTGAACCAATAAAAAATATTATGAAATATGCTATACTTTGTTATAATAATAGTATACATAGCGCAACAAACTATACACCATTTCAAATTGTTCGCGGTAAACTCGATTATAAAAACCCTTTTGAAATGAACGAAGAAAATCGAGTCACACAATATATACAAAACCATTCAGAGAATTTAAAAATACTAAACAATTTTGTTCATAATAGATTAATTGATAAACAAACGAAAAACTTGCACAAAATTAATAAAGACCGAGCTTACGAAGAAATCAATATTGAGAATCCTCTTTATAGAAAAGAGACTCGCTTTCCCCAATCTAAAAAGATTACACAACCTTATTTAAGAATTCATGACCCCAGCATAGTTAATGATAATAAGATTAAGACAAGTGGTAAAATATACCATCAAAATGTACTGAAACCGCAACGTCACATTTCAGAGCAACATGGTATCCTTCAGTCTCCGCATGCTACTACCGTTAGTGCTGCTGCTGGATCAAACCCTTTGTATCAAAATAGAACTAATACACAACCCGATCCTTCCGATACAAGTTGGTCAAACCAAAGTGGTAACTTCCAAACACACTTTCCTATATTACATTAATTTAACTTTTCCGGAAAATTCTGTATTAGATATCCAAAATAAACTTATAATTGCGAAAGATAAAATCAGCACTTCAAATCAAAATCATTTTTCTATAATGCTATTAAATAAAATTAATACAGCTTTTATTTCTATAGACTCATTAATAAACAAATTAGACTCATTTTCAGATAAAACAAGTCGTTTAAAAAGAGGTCTATTTAATGCAGTCGGTACAGCTTCAAAGTTTATGTTTGGTACATTAGATTCCGATGACGAAACATATATTCTTTCTAATTTAGACACGATAACAAAAAATAATTATAAAATGGCAGAAACAATAAGTAATCAACAAACTATATTGAAAGAAGTGATACAGAGTTATCGCGATAGTTTTGGAATATTAAAAGAAAATCAAAACATTTTACATATACACATAAGTCACCTGTCTGAACAAGTTAATAATATAGAAGAAGCATTTTCTTTCTCAAATGCTATTGATAACTTAATTATACAATTGCAGATAATTCAAAATGTAATAAACAATATAGAAACCGCTATCTCATTTGCCCGATTGAATGCTTTGCATAATTCTATAATTAATCCAAAAGAATTACAACTAATGATTTCAAAATTAAACCATATATATAAGGTTAGGCAAGTACCTATATTAGAAAACTTTGTTAACTATTACTATTATTTTCTACACAAGTTCATATAACTGGTAAGATTATATTATTTAAAATTCATACACCAATTGTGACCATTCCGTATAAACATTTCCAAATTTATCCCCTTCCAATTAATGAAACTACTATACTACCCGCAGAACCTTTCCTTTTACTCAATAACTTAGATTATTGGACCACTTCGAAACCTTGTGTCAAGATAGAAAAATTCCGTTACTGCCTTCAAGAAGACCTACATAAAAGTCAATCATGTATAGCTACGCTAATAAATACTGGGAAAAACACATGTAATGGTACATTAATTCATATACACGAAAGCAGTAAATAAACATTTTGGGGAAAACCTTTTCATTCGAAAACAGATTTTACGAGGAATATATCTTCAATTTACCACCAATCAATATGACGGTAGAAAACAATACCTCGAAGGCGTTCCACCTTATGGATATTAATGAAGTTAACTACAAGCATCTCCAAACGGTTATCCACAACCTAGACATCGATACTCCGAAGAATCACCATCCATGGGTCAACAGTACTATTATATGTATATTTATAATTCTATCACTGATTGCTTGTTGTTATATTGGCATAAGAAATTATATTCGTGTTAGATTAACAAATTCTAATGACATCAATAACCCTCAAGAAATTCCACTGCCCTCATTTCTTGACTTAAGGAGGGAGGAGTTATGAGTCACTATTTGTTGTACCCTCATTATACACATCAATATTTTGTATTGATGTCTGTCATAATAATTCTGATTATAGTAATCACTATTTGTTATATTGATAAGTATATTCAGACTTTGTCTATTATTCACATTATAATAATCACTATTTGTTATATTGATAAGTGTACTTTAAACTCATGAATGATATTAAAACTATTATATATTTATCCTAAACATTAGAATAGTCAGTTATTGCTGAAACGCTGCATTAGCAGTATTGTAATCAACTCATGTATTAGTATTTTAAGTGTATTATTTTATGTGTGCAATAAAGAGTTAGTTTTTAAAAAACCGAATCTCTTTAACTAAAACATAAGTGTATGCAGATAGTTAAACTCATCACCATTGTTAAATATATTTAGTTAGTAATACACTTTACCTAATTTCACACATAACATCTGTTTGCAATAGATTTAGTTCCACGTACTTTTTGTATAGACCCGACACTTTTAGACAAGAAATTGTTCTTTACATATCAGTTCTTAGAATTCCTAATATCCACACACTATATATAAGAGTCAAGTGTATGTAGATAGTGATTATTGTATATGTCAACCTGACGAAGCTACAGTGTAGCGAAACAGCTGTCGTTGTTATTAAATACAGTGTAAATCTTAAACATTTGTTTGTTTTATTTCACACAATATTTGTGTTACTGTGTTTTATTTAAATAATTAATTAAAGAACTTAAGGACACTCGTGTTGTTTTATTTTCCTTAATTTTTTTATCTCTTCTTTTATGTACTAATTAAAATTCTTTTACAGGAAAATAAATATAATAATCCTACATTTGTTTTATTTTCTTATTATATATTTTGTTTCTTTTTTTTTTACGTAATTCACCATTAGAGCTAGCTAATACCGCATTTTTAAAACTAACATCATTTTAAAAATATAACAAGTGGCACCTTTTAAGGATATTCAGTCTCAGTCCTTTTAAGGATAACAACTTCTACATACAAGTGAGATAGATATAACCAGTCAGTTAGTTGTGGAAAAAACAATGAGTCAATAATTAGTTTTGTACATCAGCTTTCTGAATTTTGTTGATTTATACGTAGGTATTTATTTGTTTTTGGAGTATATCAGAAGTTGTAAGGAACACCTAAAAAGAGCTGTCGGTTTCTATCGAGTCTATATATCTTTATTGAGAACGCACTATTTCGAAAAATTCTAATGTTCAATTCAAAACTTCCATTTGATATCCATGGTGATTTTTAATTTAAAAAACTTATACTCTTACATACAATATTGTCGTGCGAAATTAAAGCGTGAAGAAACAATCATCAAAATCTGTATTAACAAAAACGCTATTAAATTAACATTAAAAAATGAGGTGTGGCCACCACACGACTTTCTTATACGTATGAGCGTTTCAAATTATAGAATTTTAAGAATTTTTTTACAAAAATTATTCAAAATCCTATTCTAAGTACTTGTATTCTCTTAATAAATCTCTATATAATACATACTTTGCAAGATATCAAAAAAGTGCTCCTCGCTAAGAGTAAAAGTGCTACTTCCGGTCCGAATTTTGAAATTTCATATATACAAAAAATATTGCAAACCAGTTTTAAATACTTTTGTACTCTTGATAAATTTATATAGAATGCATAACTTACGACATATTTGCAAAAAATCGCTATTCGATAAGAGTAAAAGTGGTACTTCCGGTCTGAATCTTGAAATTTTTTTTATACAAAAGATATTAAAAATTATGTTTTAAATACTTTTATACCCGTAACGTACTTGTCTAAAAAGCATGACTTGCGAAATATTCGCAAAAAACTGATTTTCGATAAGAGTAAAAGACCTACTTCCGGTAGGAATTTCGGAAAACTTTTTAGATAAAATTATTCTCAATTTGAATTTTAAGTATATATGAATTCTTTATAAATTTGTTTAAACATAGTAGTTGACGAAATATTGGCAAAATCTGATTTTTTCGGCGAAGTAAACTGATACTTCCGGTCTACCGATTTTACTGAAAAAGTAATCAGATGTCAAAAGGGAGATTATACACGTAAATACAAAATTTGGAATTGATATGTACAGCGGTTTGACCGTTATCGTGGTCAGAGAGAGAGAGAGAGAGAGAGAGAGAGAGAGAGAGAGAGAGAGAGAGAGAGAGAGAGAGATTTTTTTAAAACCACTTTATCGGTATCAGTGGACTTCAAAACGTGGACATCTGCAAAAATCTCGAGGTCGAAAATTTTCATCATCACAATACTTCCTTATACTACGTATAAGAAAGTAAAATGATAGTATAGGAGATACAATGTTACAAACGTAGATAAAACGTGGAAAAAATATCGAAATACGTCGAAGTAAAAACATTGGAAGATTCTAGTTTGACTGCGTTAATTTTAACATTATTTTAACGTTAAAAATTTGGTTGTTTGTAAACGTTCGTAAAACGTTGAAAAGAAATATCAAAATACACTACTAAAAATTTCGAAAAATATGGCACTCATAACGTCAATATTTATCGTTTCTTTAACGTTAAAATTTAGGCTGTGCCTCCGCTGCCGGCAACGGTGCCCAAAAAATTGACCAATGGCTGCCGGCGCCGGTTGCCCACGCAATTTTAGTTCCGATGCCGGCAACGGCGCCCAACAAATACTGTGAGGGGTACCAGCTGTGGAGTACATAACCTCAAAATATGTATAGGTAACAAGTAAACAGCTATCGCGTAGTTGTGGAAAATGAAAGTCGGAGACAAGTTTTCTTCATATGAAGAGTTTATTAGTGTGTTAACCGAGTACAAGAAAAGTGTTCATAATGAATTTTGGATACGAGATGCTAGAACAATCGAAAATCAAAGAAAACGAGCCCCCGAAAGCGTTGTCAACATTAATAAAACACTTAAATATTATCATATGCGACTAGCGTGCGTTAAAGGTGGTAGACCTTTTAAATCAAAAAATGAACATTCCAAGAGAAAATGTACGACGTATAAAAAAGATTGTGAGGCAACAATTTTCCTGCGCGTTACTGCTTGCAAACAATATCTGTGTGTATTGGAATTAAAAGACAACCACAACCATACATCTTCTGAAACTTATTTTACAACCCTTTCACAACAAAGGTTACAGCTCCCGGCAAATGTAAAAAATTTTGCAAGTGAATCGTTAAAAGCTGGTGCAAATAAAAAAGTTGTGTTGGACAAAATAAGAGCGGAGACCGGCAACAAGATTACACTTAAAGACCTAACTAACATCAGCAGGAGAACTTCAGAGAGGAAAAACTTTCAAGAATGTGTTAATATGCTCAAGAATATTTATGACTGTAGCGATATTCAATTGTTAATGGATGAACATGAAGTTTTTAAAGGACTGTATTTTCAAGACAAAAGAATGAAAAAATACATGGAGGCGTTTCCGGAAATATTGTTTATTGATGGTACATACTGCTTAGTTGATCTTAAAACAGCAACATATATTATAATGATAGAAGATGGCTGTGGTTTTAGTGAAATAGTTGCAGTGTGTTTACTAGTTGATGAAGATGAACCTTCCATTAATTTTTTTATAGAAACATTTAAAAATCGAAATCCCGCTTGGAAGAAAGTACAAGTTATTATGTCGGATAAAGACAAAACGGAACGAAAAGTTTTTCAAAAACATTTCCCAGATGCAAAACTACAAATATGCCTTTTTCATGTTTTTCAAATATTCAATAGAGAGGTTTCATTTAAAAAAATGGGTATAACCGCAGATGAAGTGAAGATCAGCAAAGAATATTTACAGAAACTTGCAAATGCCTCATCTGAATCAGATTACAACAAAATTTACGATGAAATGGCAAGCAAGGTCCCGAAAATTGTAAAAGAATATTATGATGTCAATTGGGCGTGCATTTCCGATCAATGGGTTCAATATTTAACTTTGCAAAATTTGTGTTTTGCAAATAAAACAAATAATCGTCTGGAATCTGTCAATAGTAAATTAAAAAGTGTAATAAACCGATACAGTCCATTGGAAGACTTCATAAAACATTTATTTGCTTATATTAACAGTGTTCGAGTTGGAAAGGACGTGAAGAACTGTCAGATGTTAAATACAAAGTTAGCAAAACCATACGTAAAAAATTCTGCAGAATATTTATATCGGGAATATTTAACAACGTTTGCCTTTGAAAAAGTAGAGACACAGCTAAATATTTTCAAAAAATACAATTACAAAGAATTCAACAGCATTGGTGACGATGTTTTTTTGGCAGAAACTTCTGAGGGTTTGATACAAGTAACCTCACTGAGCTGTGAATGTCTCTTCAGAAAATCTACACAGTTGCCTTGTAGGCATATTTTTTACTGTAGATCTAAACTATCGTTGCATTTATTCGATGTTAATTTGTGCCTAAATAGATGGAGCCGATCGTATTGTGCAAATATTTTGGATGAATTTGGAATCAATGAAAAACAAACAGATCAAAAATTAGGACCGGAAAATACGTATGTGACTGATTATAATAAAGATGATATACAAGTAACACAATTAAAAGGTGTAAAGCCCAAATATATGACCAATCATGCCAAATTTAAGCTTATGGATGATCAAGGTAAAAAAATGGCTCAATTATGCAGCGAAGTATCCACTCCAATTTTTTGTGAGAGATTGAAGATCATTCAGTTTATCATAAAACAATGGGAAGAAGGGCAAGATGAAAATTTAAAGGACATTTTTAAAGGCAGTTTTCCGGAGAGTAGCAATTACTCTAACCAACATATTGATAATGTTCTAATAAACTATGCTGAACAAGAGGTGCAACAATGTGAAAGTGTATTGGCAACTAATGTAAATCAAACTCAAGTAGAGGAAATACAGTGTCAAGATGAAACTGAAAATGATGGAGTTCTGTGTGAAATTGCCATGACTACTATTCCTAATAAAATTCAAGAATTCGATAACCCACAAACTAATAATGGAGAAAACCAAGTTGAAAAAGAAGTAATAATTGAATGTACTGGATTTACGCACGATGATGAAGTACACGAAATTAGGGATGTTCACTACGAAGATGATCTTCAGTCTAGCAATATTGGTAAAAACTGCTATAACAGGTGTATACTGATAATCATATTAATTTTTTGCGTCTTACAGTTCAACAAATCGAAATTGACACATCCATTAAAGAGGGTGCTACAATAAGTTATGACAGTATTCTGCAGAACCTCAAAATGCCAGTCAAGATTAAAAAACGTGGACGTCCAAAGGGATATGGCAATACCGTAATTGGCCTTAAACGAAAAAAATTAAAGAAAAAATAAAGGCGTCTATTTTATACATGTTTTATAATATACACTACCTATATACCTTATTATTGTGTTATTGTTATTACTTAGAATGAATTTATATGTTTTTATGTTTTTTATTTTTTCGTTATATGTATTATACCGTATTATACATTAGGAATAACTCAAAATTTTGATTTTTAATAAAACCTTAAAATCTTGAAAAAATCTTTACCGACATACTCATTAAATCACCGTAGCCGGCAGCTTAATCGGGCGCCGTTGCCGGCAGCTCATTTGGGAGCCGTCGCCGGCAGCTTTTTCGGGCGCCGTTGCCGGCTACTCATTCGGGAGCCGTTGCCGGCAGCGGAGGCACTGCCTAAAATTTAATGTATAAAACATTCTTACGTTCTGTGAAAACGTTTAGAAGACGTTGTAACCGCAAAGTTGAAATTTATCTTAGTAAAAAACGTTTAAAAATGTAGAATGCAGCAAGGTTAATATTACTCTTCAGTTTAACCTTCAAAATCACTTTACAATACATTACAAAGTTATATGAAAGCGTAAATAAAACGTCGACAAGCCACATGAAAATGTGTCTCAATAAAAACGTTGTAAAATTGTACATCCTAACAACCTTATTTTTAACCGTTATTCTAACGTTAAAAATTATTTCACAATACATAATCGCGTTGTACACCAACGTGTATAAAACGTTGAAAAAAGAAACGTTAAAATAAGCGTTTCTATAAACGTTTTAAAATACAACATGTCGGCAACGTTAATTTCAAACGTTGTTTTGACGTGTCATTTTGATCTATATGGTGTAATAGGTTTTAACAAAACGTCACATAAACGTTAAAATATTGACCTCATAATACAACTAATTAGAAACGTTAAAATTTTCGACTTATAACGTTATATCAACACAATAACGTCTAAAAAAACGTTGAATTAACGTATGTGCGCTCACTGGGAAGGTATTAACATCTTACATGTTTCTGACATGAAATTTAATAAACAATTCAAAAATGAACTGATATTCCATTTATAAATTACGAGATTTCTTCGATTTTGCGAAATTGTGAACACTCTGTATAACGCAAGCAGTTACAGAATTTATTTCACGTAGGAACGAAGCTCAATACTAGTAAAAAATATTCTATTCTGTTCGTTTCGAATCTTTTGTTTTTCCTTATGCAGAATAGCCTATTGAAATGTATTAATTTATCAAGTAAAATAATTATTAACACAGAAACTGTCAACTTTAGACCCATACTGCATTACATCGATGTAACCAGCTTTCAAGCGCGGATCATTTTATCTATTAATATACAGGGTGTTCCATTTAAAAAAAGCAACTTTAGTCTAGCATTTCCATCTGGAACAGCCAAAATATTTTTAAAACGTGCGCTTGATGGCGCGCAAGAATATTCGATGACTAAGTATTTGACTAACTTTCAAATAAGCATGTAATCTTCCGTCCCCGCTTCGTTGCCGGACCCTGTATACTGTATATGTTACAATAACGTAAGTATCTGAAGAAGTTGGTAAGAGAACTATTATATGCTACGTGTATACTAATTATCTAAATGATATGATAATACACAAGTGATTATCTGACAATTCCATATTTTATTAATATTAGGGATAGTAAGGACTTCACAAATTATTTATTAACGTATTGGCAATTCTACAAATTTTGTAGAACATCTGATAATTCTACGCGTTCTACATGAAACCACTGAAATTAGTAACATTTTCGCATTGTAATATAGGACAGCCGTCTACTGTACTGCAAGCACACTGTTCGATTTGGATGTTTAGCTATATTGAAATATCTTTCCAAACGTTCTAGAAGTACAAATTTCTTATGAAATTTCAAGGTTTTTGAAAAATCCATACATTTTTATCTGCATAAATTTCGTCAGCAAAGAACTCATAGGTGACCAAAATACAAAACGTATGAGATTTTGTTAGATTAAGTTGAATTTGGTAATACTAAGATGTTCAGGTTTTAAAAAAAAAACTTAATTCTATCACATTCCAAGCAAGAGTATTCCAAATCTAAGCAATCTCCTGTTTCTAAATTTTCCAAGTAGGGGTGTAAATTGCAAAACGCAAAAATTGCTTAAAAAAACATAACTTTAATATATACCTCCTTTCCCAAAGACTATATCAAACAAGATATTGTGTTATGCATATAATAACTCTGTATCCGCTACAACAAATAGAATTTTTAAATCTTTTACCGTTTTCAATCCGTATTTTGTGAATCACTCTGTATATCTGTACATATTCGATTACCTAAGCACTTCAAGAATTGTAAGGATAAAAATAGTTTTAAGTTTAACTTAAAACAATAACTTACTAGTGAATTATCTTTGGATAAAACGTAACCATGAATTCAATCAACAAATCAATAAAATTATTATTGTTAAAAATATAGCCTTCCATTTTAAAAACAAAAGTTAAAAGCAATTATTCCGAAAAAATTGGAAGACGTATTGTCGTAAATAATAGAATGACATACATATTCGATTATATGTAGAACATGCTTCTTATTTAGTTTAGTTACTGAAGTTCTAGTGTTTCTGCACAATGTTCCGCTCCAACTCTAAATCACCACGAAGATTAATATACAAATTTATGTTCTCATTGACTATAAACCATAAAAAGTAGTTGAAACATTTTAATAAACTGAGATTGCTGGATCTCATTACAAAGACATTACAAAAAAATGAGTTGTGGCCACCACACGACTTTCTTATACGTATGAGCGTTTCAAACTATACAATTTTAAGAATTTTTTTATACAAAACTTATTCAAAATCCTATTCTAAGTATTTTCATTCTCTTAATAAATCTCTATAGAATGCATACTTTGCAAGATATTCGAAAAAAAGTGCTACTCGCTAAGAGTAAAAGTGCTACTTCCAGTCCGAATTTTGAAATTTGATGTATACAAAAAATATTGCAAATCTAACTCTAAATACTTTTGTACTCTTAATAGATATATATATAGAACGCATAATTTACGACATATTTGCAAAAAATCGCTATTCGGTAGAAGTAAAACTGTTACTTCCGGTCCGAATTTTGAAATGTTTTTTATACAAAATATATTGAAAAGTATATTTTAAATACTTTTATATCCGTAACGTACCTGCCTAAAAAGCTTGACTTGCGAAATATTCGCAAAAAACCGATTTTCGATAAGAGTAAAAGACCTACTTCCGGTAGGAATTGACGAAAAACTTTTTAAATAAAATTGCTTTGAAATTTAATTTTAAGTACATATGAATTCTTTATAAATTTGTTTAAACTTTGTAGTTGACGAAATATTTGCAAAATTCGATTTTTTTACTGAAGTAAAGTACTACTTCCGATCTACCGATTTTACTGAAAAACTTATCAGATCTTAAGAGGCAGATTATACACGTAAATACAAAATTTGGAATTGATATCTACAGCGGTTTGACCGCTATCGTGGTCAGAGAGAGAGAGAGAGAGAGAGAGAGAGAGAGAGAGAGAGAGAGAGAGAGAGAGAGAGAGAGAGAGAGAGAGAGAGAGAGAGAGAGAGAGAGAGAGAGAGAGAGAGAGAGAGAGAGAGAGAGAGAGAGAGAGAGAGAGAGAGAGAGAGAGAGAGAGAGAGAGAGAGAGAGAGAGAGAGAGAGAGAGAGAGAGAGAGAGAGAGAGAGAGACATTTTTTAAAAACCAGTTTTTCGGTAACTACGTATAAGAAAGTAAAAAAATCCACCACACGACTTTCTTATACTTATGAGCGTTTCAAACTATACAATTCTAAGAATTTTTTTATACAAAACTTATTCAAATGAAGTACTTTCATTCTCTTAATAAATCGCTATAGAATGCATACATTGCAAGATATTCGAAAAAAAGTGCTACCCGCTAAGAATAAAAGTGCTACTTCCGGTCCGAATTTTCCGAATTTTGAAATTTCATATATACAAAAAATATTGCAAATCCAATTCTAAATACTTTTGTTCTTTTAAGAAATATGTATAGAATGCATAATTTACGACATATTTGCGAAAAATCGTTATTCGGTAAGAGTAAAAGTGATACTTCCGGTCCGAATTATGAAATTTTTTTTATACAAAAGATATTGGAAATTAAGTTCTAAATACTTTTATATTCGTAGCGTACCTGTCTAAAAAGCATGGCTTGGCCAAAAACTGATTTTCGATAAGAATAAAAGACCTACTTCCAGTAGTAATTTCGAAAAACTTTTTAAATAAAATGGTTCTCAATTTTAATTTTAAGTACATATGAATTCTTTATAAATTTGTTTAAACTTAGTAGTTGACGAAATATTTGCAAAATTCGATTTTTTTACTGAAGTAAAGTACTACTTCCGATCTACCGATTTTACTGAAAAACTAATCAGATCTTAAGAGGCAGATTATACACTTAAATACAAAATTTGGAATTGATATCTACAGTGGTATGACCGCTATCGTGGTCACACACACAGAGACAGACACACACACTCACACACATGCACACACAGACAGACACACAGACATTTTTTAAAAACCACTTTTTTGGTATCAGGGGACTTCAAAACGTGGACATCTGCAAAAATCTCGAGGTCGAAAATTTTCGTCATCACAATACTTCCTTATACTACATATAAGAAAGTAAAAGGTACATCACGATTCAAATTGTGTAAATTTGGAAAATCACTGTTTTATGACGTAAATTACAATAAACATATTCCAGGGAAAGCCATTACGCAGAATAACTCGAGTGCTATAAAAACAACTATTAATTTGGTAATACTAAAAATAAACCTATTTTTAGTTCATATCCAACACAACGTCCAACCGCAACATACAAAGATATTGTCATGTTTTAGTCAACGTTCAGTTGCTTTCAATGTAGGTGTAAACACCTAAATATTTGTCAACAACTAACATTTAAATAATAATATGTAATAATAAGGTCACATCTTGTTACGTTATGTAAGGAATATTGTTATGAAAGAAATATCCGATTTCGAGATTTTTGCAATGCCCAAATTTCGAAGTTCCCTGACAATGAAAGTGTAGATTGTACAAACATGTTTCTCTTTCTGTCCTTCTGCCAAACGCTTAAAGTTATCAATTCAAAATCCGGTATTGACGAATATAATTTTCTAATTACATTCTTAGTTAAATCTGTAGACTGGTGGACATTTCGAAAAACTTTGTTTTATACATTTTCTCTCAAATTCACTTTTAAGTACTTTTAAATTCTTCAGAAATTTGTCTAGAATACAATATATTTTTATAACGTGACTATTTTAGGACTGTAGTCAACTGAAATTTATTTAAATACTACAATAATTTGAATTTTAGATTCACCAATATATCTTTCTAAATAAATAAATGTAATTATTATTAAAGAGTAGGTGGCCCGGCAGAAGTTGTTCTGCCCTTTCCGGTAGGTGGCGAGATTACTAGTCTACCAAAAAAATAGCGCCATTTATCGGACGGTAGCATATACCAAAACGATTTTGTTGACCACGTGAACAATATGTTCACGTGGTCACGTATTGTGTATATAATCATGTCGGTTTATAAACATAAAATTTATTAATAAGTCAACGACAGCGCCACCTATCAGATCCAGATCTTGTGACTAAACTAAATCAATATATATTATAAATATGAGTTATTTTGGTCCATAAATATAGAATTTGTTAAATGGTAATAAACAATACCTTTTTTAATCACAACCCCCAACACAAATACACATGGGAAAACACCAGAGGTCTAAGGAGCAGCATTGATTACATAATCACGTATAGGAATATCCACCCCTCTCAGGTGTTAGATGTTAGAAGTTTGACATCACCTGAAGTAAAAAGCGATCACAGAATGGTAATGGGGAAAATAAGAATGAAAATGAAAAAACAATAAAAGATGCAACCGAAATACGCTTCCATATTTAACACAGAATCATTACAAAACGAAAGTACTAAAAAACTGTATGAAGAAAGACTAGCAATAAAGTGTGACCAAAATAGAATATCACATGACGATGATGTGGATGAAAGCTGGAAAAACTCGAGAAAAACATCAAGAGTGCTGCGCAAGAAGCAATAGGGACACCTAAAACGATAACAAATAGAAGCGAATGTAAAGCTAAAAGCACCCCTTGGTTTAGCAGAGGAAAAGAAGAGAGCTTACCTTATGCACCGCAGCAGGCAAACAGAGCAATCACAGGAAGAATACAAGGAGGTAAGAAATAGAGTCAACTCGGAAATTAAAATAATAAAGCAGCACTATTGGGAAACAATTTCAAACGAGCTAGAATTTGACTTCTTCGGATTACAAAGACAAGTATGGAAAACAATCAGAAATCAAAAAAGAAACTAGAGAATTTATAGAGTCAAGCAAAATAAGCACTCAACAATGAACAAGTTATTTCGCTCAATTATTCCAGGACGAACACAAAGAGAAAAATGGAGACGTAAAAAAAAGCATAACTTTGATATATACCTTCCTCCTCAAACACTCCATGCATATCATGACTATCTGTCACAAAAAATGGAATTTTAAAACTTTTACCGTTTTCCATACACAGAAAACGCCGTCTTTTCTGAATGAACCGGTATATTTATAACAGAATACCTGAACACTTCAAGACTTTTAAGATTAGAAATAGTTTTAACCTTTCAATATTTTATTAGTGAATTTTGTTTTGACAAAACTTATACCACGTATTTAATCAACAAGTCAATAAAATATTATTGTTGTTAAAAATATAGCGTACCAGTCTAAAAACAAGTTAGCAATTTGGAACACTCCGTATAGTCGTAAATAATAGAAAGAATTTGATCATATTCAGAACGAGGTTATGGAAGTTCTGATGTTTGTGCACAATGCTCCGCTTTTAGCTCTATATCACCAGGAACAATAATATACGGATTCCTGTTATCAGCTTGTGCACTTAGGAATATTGAGCAATAGATAAACTATTGAGTATAAACTAAGCTACAAAAGGTAGTAGTAGTAGTAGTAGTAGTTATTTAAGAGACAAATTACAATAGACATATTCCAGGGAAAGCCATTACGTAGAATCGAGAAACTCGAGTGTTATAAATACAAAAAAAAAATGAGGTGTGGCCACCACACGACTTTCTTATACGTATGAGCGTTTCAAACTATACAATCCTAAGAACTTTTTTATACAAAACTTATTCAAAATCCTATTCTAAGTACTTTTATTCTCTTAATAAATCGCTATAGAATGCATACTTTGCAAGATATTC